>VZRI01008454.1:261170-307607 GCA_013397515.1 Upupa epops | reverse complement strand
GACTCCCCCACACCCCAACCCCCACCTCTCCGCCCTTCGTGCTGCGACGGGCGGCCTCGGCCCCCACCTCGGGGGTTGAAGAGGTTCCGGCCCCTGTGGCGTGGCTGCATCTATCGCTGCCCCGGGCCTGGCACCGCCGCGCCAGGGGTCCCCTTCCCCGCGGTGGCCCCTTTCCCCGGCCCACGCGTGCGGGCGGGGATGTTGAGCTCCTCGTGTCCCGCAGCCCCCGGGCTGTCAGCCCCGTCTCGCATCCCCTGAGACTCCACAGACACCTTTGCGCATACGGGAGTTGCTCTGTTTGGGCTGAGCCCGGCCAACCTCGTATGGGGCCTGTCTGCAGGGATCGCCCCGGTGGGCGCTGGTCGGGATGGGTGACCTCGAGAAGCTGCTACAAGCAGGACGGGAATGTTCTGCACGTACATGTGAGAAATTTCCCCGACAGGGAACATTTCACAAAGTCATGAGAAGTGCCTGTCCTCTTCCTACCTCTTCATTCACCATTGGGGCACAGTTCTGCTGTGGACTGTTGGTGTGTGTCACCTCCATCACTGGAAATGGTACCTCAGTGAAGGCTTGTTGATGGAGTGTATCTTGCCCAAGCAGAGAGTACCTTTCACTGAGTTGTCCCAAGGATGTGTGACCTCCTGAAGCTCATGCTGTGTTGACTTGGCCCGCAGTAAGCTCTTTGGGTTGGAAGTTGAGGTGATTACACTTGGTTGCCCTTCAGTAGGGGTAATGGTCTGGATTGAGAGTGAGCATCATCTTTATGAGGATGGGCTAGAGAGGGACCTGTAATGGATGGAAATAGGTCAGGTGTCCCCTGTCCTCCCTTCAAGAAAAAATGTTAAGACTGTGAATAAAGTGTGCGTGCCAGACTGTCTTATCACTCCAGGGTGTTGTCCACATACAGAAGAAGAATGCCAAAGAATTTACCCGCAGCCATTGCTTGTGTTGTTGCCCCCACCCACAATGAGAAGGGCAGGTTCACAGAGTGCTCTCTATCCATTAGTTTGTGTTTTCATGAAGATGGTGATAGACTTTTTCCCAGTGTTCATGCTGTGATAATATGGAATAAAAAGCTTCAACAAGTACAAAGGCACAGATCCTTATAGCTCACATGCCTGCCACAAGGATCACGGGCAATTTGACATCGTCTACCTTCAGGCTGTTATGTGCCTAGAGCAAGATGAAGGCTTCTAGGTTTTGTGTCAGTTGCAAAGATCCTGTGGTGGTCTTCAGGAAGTTGGAAAGTCACAGCCTCATAGGTTATTTGGTTTGTGGTGGTGTTGACAGTTAATGCTTGTCATCTTTATGGGAGACTCTAGTGTGAAGGAGTCTGCTAGGAGTGGTGGTGTAGTGGCAAAGGAAGGTGCAGGACCTGCCCATAGAAGTGTTGTGACACCAATGACAGAGAAGCAGTCAAAAATGATGGAAGGAAAGCGTCAATATGAGGTAGAGATTATTAAGCGCCATAGGTAGCAGGAGACAGGAGTGATAACATGGCTAAACCTGACCATGGAAACAAGGGTATTAAAGATTAGGAAGAGAGTGGGAGTTCAAGAATTGAGAGGAGAGGAAGGAAGATCAGGACGTGGTAGCTGAATAGAAGAAAGGAGGAAAATGGGACAGTGTGGGAATGAAGGTGATGGTGCAATTAGCTTCTTTCCAGAGGGCAAAACATGTCTTTTCAGATGGTTGCTAAAAATATTTTGGTGAAAACAGTTGCAGAGAAGCTGAATAACCATAAGTGAAGGATGGGTTGGGGGCTGCTGAGCGCTGACAGCAGGATGGAAGCCATACTTTGAAAGTCTTGGATTTGTATGCTGGGTCACATCATAGTGTAAACCTCCTTCTGATAACATATGGGAACTTATTTGGTGGTCGTTCGTGTGAACAATTTGTATGTTGTCAAAATGTAAATATTCCATCCCCTCTCCCCCCCCCCAGATATAGCTTGTTTCCATAAAATGACATGAAGGTTACAAGTTGTAAACTCAAGTAAGCTTAATTATCTGCATACTTCGCTGTTCCCTGGGGACAGGCAATCTGGTGCTGGGGATCTCTGCCTTGGAAAGTTTTGGTTGTGTCTGTTAGGAAATGTTCCAACTCCTGTATTAATGTTGGTTTCTAAACTCTTAATAATATTTGCATGAGTTTTGGGGGGTATTTTTGTATGATTTGTTTGAGATTTTAAGGCACTTTGAACTGCAGTTCTAGATTCTGTCAGAAGCTTTTGTTCTAGATGTACAGCAAAAGAAAAGCTATAAAAACCCCACAACCCCTGGAATTAGTGATGCTCTCTCACACCTTTTGCTACTGTCTGCTAGCTTAATAAGAGCCTAAAAACCCCATTTGCTTGTGTCCTTTGGTAGCAGTTCTAGCCTGCTGCTAGATACTTGTGAAGACTAAGTCCTTCTGGTATTTGCCAGACGAGTATTTGATTACAAATGGTGGGTTCTCATCTGGGGATCTGGTGTTCTGTTTGAAATTCAAGTGAGCAATGAAATTCTCAGTGACTGCTGTTGTGCTTTGTCTGGGTTGCTGTCTTCATATGGTTCCTCCTTGCAATCCCACAGGAGGATGAGATCTGTGTGTTCCTTGGAACAGAGGGGTGAAATGGGCTTGTGGATGGTCTTATGTCTGAGTTATCCTGCAGGCTGGTCTGTCTGCTTCAGGTGCTGTGTTGTGCAGGAATGAGCTGGTTGCTCATAGTGGGAAGTGGATTTGGTGTGGGCACACTCTGTCAAACCTCAACCAAGTATTGACTTTGCAGCATTTCTTAGCTCTTGCTCAAAGGTTTATTTCTGAGTGTATTTGTTGTTAATGTCTTATCTACACACGATGATGAGCTCAAAGAAACTGAAAGCACACTATCAGTCACTTAGCCTTGTAGATAGCGAGTGTTGTCATGTAGTTTTGTTTTGGTACTGCCTATTCATTTGACTCTCGCTGTCTTAATTGGTTTTCAGTCAGACCAGACTCTTCTAATTGTGAGTTGTAAGTCGATTGTGTATCCATTGCTTGGGTGTTTATCGATCTGGCAGAATTTAGATAAGTGAGAGTGGAGCAGTCCTTTGTTGGCTGTACATTCACCTGAGTGTCAGATGGTGTAATAACTCTGCAGGAAAACAAACGTTTGGGTGAAGATAACCCACTTAATAAAAAGTGCCTTAATTCTAGTCTATTCAAAATACACATGCTCAAAAGCAGCACTGGAAATACTCTGAGATTATAAACTCCTTGAGACACAGATTTGTTGGCATAATAATTCTCTTGAGTGTGGCCGTCTTAAATCTCAGCAGCCATCCTGTAAATAAGCGTCTGATTTCTGTGTCCCCACAGGCTGTGCCCTCACTTGAGGTCTGAACTGAGGTGCTTGGGAGCACATCCTATCCTCCGTTGTACTACTGCAAGATAAGCTATGCTGTCATGCCTTTGCAGCATAAAGACCAAAAACTTGTCTTTCTTTTTAACAAGGAGGAATTGTGGGAAATTCCTGAAGGATTGGTACCCACTGAGTAGTCCTAGAACCGCATCTATGTGGTCAGTTGTACTCACCCAGGCTTTATCTTGCAATCATTTTGATGCCAGACATGTGGAGATGAAGGGCCAGTACTCCCAAGGGAAGGATGACTTTGAGTGGGGATGAAAATCTAGTTGCTGCAAAGACTTAGTTCTTGATCAAATCAGAAACAGTTTTGTATCTGCATATTCTTGGGTAGCACCTTGTTTGGTGGTTTCTTGGCCTTCAGTGTGGACTCTGAGTGGGACAGACAGTGATGGGTGAAGAAGAAATAAATACAGCAAGATCATAGGTGGACTTTTACTTTGATGAAGAAATTGCACAAACAGTCTGAGTTACTTCAAAATCTTATTTTCCAATTCTTACTCAAAACCAACAGCACAGAAAAATGCATCTCAAAGGGTTTGTAGTAGCAGAGAGTAATCCTTATCTTCTTATCAGTGGGCAGTGTCTTATCACTGACAGTTGGAACACAGCATGTCTGATCTCAGATGTTCAGATTGCCTCTCTGTGGAAAGAAAACCAAAAGCCAGATGTGTAGCTAATGTGTGCTTGGAGTTTTTCCTTTGGACTTGGCTTTCTCTTATAGAGCACTTAGCATTTGTCAGTGTGGTGGGTCAGCTTGTACCTTAGATGTGCTTGAAGTGGGTGGTCTTCACAAAGTAGTCAATACATTTGGGCTTTGGAAATTGTTTTTAGAAGCCTTTTGTGTTCCTTTTAAACCATCAGAACTCTTAAAATAACAGACTGTTGCCCTAATTCTGCTTTGGTTTTACTGGTGACAACACTTAGATCAATAAGCTGATATGGACTTACACAAAAATAGAAACTAGTCTTGCTGTTTAAACAAAAAACCCAACCCCCTGAACAAACAAAACCCAGAAAACAACAAAAACCACCTCCATGCATGTTTAGGTTTCAGATTTGGTAATGCTCTTGGAGATAGCTAGAGAAGCACAGAGTAAGTCACTATGTCTAAACCAGGGACTTACCAGCCGTCTACTGCATTACCTGTAAATGTCAGATTAGCAGAGAAGTATCGGCTGGTTCTTACTACTATTTTTTAAGTCTATGTGAATTTCAGTGGCTACAACTCCACTGCAGACTGTTATTAGGAAGTGTGAATAGTTACAGGAAGCTGGAAATAAAAAGTACTGGAGTGTGAACAGGAAGGGCTGCCTTCACAGCATGTGCTTACCACCGAATACATGCACTGAAAAATAGCACTCAAGATGTTATGGTCGTCAAAGGATAACCACTAAAAGCAGGAGCTTGGGAGATGGGCTGCAGAGCACTCAGGGTCATTGGGGCTTGCTCAGTGTGGGCTCTGTGCACGACTGTGCTGTCCTGCTCATTAACACCCGTGTTGAGGCAATAAGGTACTTTCGGGTGTCAAAAGTGACAGGGAATTTCCCTGTGGACGACTTAGGTAGCACAGAGATGTTACAGAGTGAAAAGCTTCCTGTACTGCTTTGACATTTTCAGAATTCACTTTTGCCTGGTGACACTTGGTATTTTGAAAATCCAAAACTCCATGATGGAGGAGAGGGGTTCAGCCATGCAGAATAGCTATGAATTGGAAAATGTCTTTAAATATTTTGATTTAAAAGACCCCAGGCAGTATCTGTGAATGCTGACGTATTGCTTATATTAGAATACAGAATAACTTTTGTGGCATAGGAGGCAAAGTTTAAATAAATAATTCTTTTCTTAAAGCTTAGAGCTTCCCATTAAAACGTTTTTTTCCTCATTATGTACTAATTTTTAGTTACATGTTACATTTTTATACCGTGTGGCTTTATTTTAAGGAAAATCCTGTTGTAGTTCAGTACTTTTTAACTTAGAGCTGTTTAGATTAAGTTTTTTGACACTTTTGGGCATCTGAAATGTGCTGCCTTCCTGTCACAGAGGTTCTAACCTGTGTCCTCAGCAGTGAAACTCTTCCTGTGGTGCCTCTCTGCATTTCTGTCAGGCTGTTGGCTGGATGTTCCCGCTCTGTAAGAGTGTGGCAGGAGGGGCTATATCAGGACAGCACTTAATCACACTTACTGCGTAGTGTGTTAGCATGAGCTAACTGTCACAGCTAGGCTACATGACTGTACCAGGCTGTGAACTGGGGCAGCTAGGGAGCAGGCACACTTTTCCTTCTGTTAACTCCATTAGGAGGGGCTGTAATTTCTAAGAGAGGGGCAAAATAGAGAGCTGCAGCAGTAATGTCTTGAACTGCTGCATCCAAGGCTCACAAGAACCTGCTTTACAGGACCTCAAGACTTGCATTCATTTCAGGGGATGCTGTGGTGGTGTTTTATTCCTTCTGTTAACCTTGTAATTTTTTTTGCTTTTTACAAACTTAAATCTTACTGAAAGTCTAAGAGATTGGTGGAGAGAAGTGGTAGGAAGTGACTTGGTCCATCCCTTTGCCTCACAGTATCACCTGCGTCTAAAGAAAGCTTTGTCTAATAGTCACTGCTTTTTTAATATCACGTAAGTTAGTTTTCTCCTGAACAACTTGAACTACATTTTTGTGAAGTCATTTAATACAAGAGTGAGACAATCACAAAGGCTTCTGTCTTATAAAGGCTTTATATCCTCTCTAACTTTATGTGACATCTAGCACAACGCTTGCAGATCAGGTACGAAGTTGTTCCTGGTTGTGTGCCAGCAGGCTGCAGAGCAAGGGCAAGTGCTGAGCTTTTTTCCCCTCTGCTTTGTTGAGAGGTAGTTTCTGTCTTTTGTATCAGAGTAATCAAAACTCCAAAGCCTCCTTAGAAGGGTACATGGGGAGATGGGGAAGGCTTGTATTTTCTCAAACTCCACCTAGTGATGACAGCCAATTGAGATGACTGTGATAATTTTCTCAGCTTGTGTATTTTGATCAGTGCTTGGTGCAGTTAATACCAGTTTGACATTTGAAATACCAATATATTTCCTTAAAACGAATAGCAACAGTTTCTTCTGCTTTTAGCTTTGCTGCATGCTGTCTTCTGACTCATACAGCCTCACCCTGCTGTAGTGTTCATTCAAGTTTAGAAGGTTATTGCTACCAAAAAAGTTCCAGGTTTCCTTTGAAAGAAATATTTCAGTTTTAAGTGCTGAATTGCAGTGATGGCAATGGAAGTGCTGTCTCACTGGCATGCTTGAGTCCGGCCCAATTCTTCTCTCTTATTAAAAGTCAGAGATGTTTAATTCAATATAGCTGACAGAGTACTGGCAGAGGAGGAACTTACAGTGAGTTTGTGGTCAGAAAAGAAAAATCTTAAGCCATCCCTAGCTATATGTTGGTCAAAAAGTGCAGATATATTTTAGAGCATACTAACTTATTAAGAATGATGGCTTTTTACCATCATATTCCTATAATTTTTTTAGGTTAATAAGCAGTTGTCCACAAATAGAAATGAAAAGTTTCTTGATGCTGTTCCTGATGAATATCTGCAAAACTCTGGATTAATTAAAATCAGTATTGTTTTACTTGTTAGCCTTCATCTTTGACACGTCACCACAGTTCAAAAAGAGGCTGTCAGTCCACACCCAATATGCTCAGAGGTGCTTTTTCTCCTCCAATTTTCAGTAGACTGTAAGCCTTCATTAATAGTACTTGAACATTACCATCACAGTAGAGATAAACTCAGCGGATGCCTGAGGGCAATTGTGCAGCTTTACAGCAACAAAAAAATAATACACTGCTTGCACATGTGAAATACCTCCAGAGTGCCACCAGATTTATCATGTATTGATTAGTCAAAGTGGAACATGAGAAGTTGTGGTGTAGGCTAGGATTTGAGTGCTTTCTGTGTGGTGGGAGCTGGTCTTTGTCCAGATGCTGGTATACCTGATTGAAGTACAGTCTGGTGTGGGACTGTGTAATAGTGCTTCTTTGGATCATAGAATCATCAGGGATTGGAAGCAACCTGGAAAGATCATCTAGTCCAATCCCCCTGCCACAGCAGGATCACCTAGACCAAGTCCAGGTGGGATTCAAATGTCTCCAGAAAAGGAGACTCCACAACCCCCCTGGCAGCCCCCTCCAGTGCCCCACCACCCTCCCTGGGAAGAAGTTACAGAATTGGTCAGAGTTGGAATGGACCACAGGATCATCCAGTTCCAACCCCTCTGCCATGGGCAGGGACACCCCACCCTAGAGCAGGGTGGCCAGAGCCTCATCCAGCCCAGCCTTAAACACCTCCAAGGATGGGGCCCCAACCACCTCCCTGGGCAACCCATTCCAGGCTCTCACCCTCTCACAGAGAAGAAGTTCCTCCTCACATCAAGTCTAAATCTCCCCATCTCCAGCTTTGCTCCATTTCCCCTAGTCCTGTCACTACCTGAGATCTTAATGGATCTGTGCGTAGGACTTTCATTCTGAGCTGTGCCTGCCTTATGGAGTGCAGAAAGGGTTCTCTGTGCTGTAGCAGACACGACTGAAGTCTGCTTTGAGTGCTGAATGGAAAAGAGAATTGACTGACTGGCTAACATTGATTCTTTTAAATCAACCAGTAAGAGTTGTCTTTTATCTTTGTGCTGGCACATGTGTTATAGGATGCAGGTTCCTGCTTGTTAGATAATCACTGTGTTTTGTTTTAAACTCAGAACTGAAAATTGTTCACCAATATAAGCCTTTCCAAGGAGGCTGTTGCAGATCTGGTTGGCATTTACCCTGAGAAGAAGCAGATGCCATTTCGTTTTCAAATGTAGATTGGTCTGGATGAGAGCACTGCAGAGCTTCCTTTCTTGTGGAGTTTTGGTTTTCTGGTTTTGGTCCAGTGTAAGTACAGAGCTTCAAACAGCTCATGTACTGTCAGAAAACTGTAGTGAGTACAGGGCTGTTACTGATCTGTGAGCTGTTAATCATGAGAGTTCTTGGCATGATCAGGAGAAGGAAGACCCCGTGCTCTGTATCTGAAGCACCTCCTGTAAGACAAGATGTTAGAGGTTACTGCCTAGAAGTGCTCATAAAAATCTGTAACCAAAACCTTGAGCTATGTAATGGCTTGTATGGAAATAATATTTTTCTGAATTACCCTTTATGAATTCTCACATGTGGGATGTTTTGTTTTAGGGAACTAGCAGAGTCAGTAACACAAGTTTTAAACCAGCCCAGCCCTGTTCCCAGCCTTCTCTGTTGTTTATACAGTTTCTAGCCCTGGGTAGGCTTTGTTTCTGATTGAATCAAGGGTGAAGAGAAGTACAGTGTGGAAAAACTTGAAGCTGGAATTTTAATTTTTACAGTACAAGACATCAGTGTATTATTCTTTGTAGTCTAGTGCCACAAACCTGATGTGTGTTAGCTCTGTTTGAACTCCCCCTTTCTGCAGGCACTCCTCCTGTGTCTGAGGCTATAAACACTAACGCTGCGATAAAGAAGCATCATCCATCTGATCCAGTTAATATAAAGAGGGAAAATTTATCTGGATATAAGCTGAATAAATGGCTGTAATAGACAAGTCTGAGTATGGATGTTTTGGGGAAGCAATTAGTAGTAAAACATTCAACTGCTCCTGTTTAAGCACATGCTGATATATTGTGCTGACAAGCCAGGTATAAATGTTTAATTTATACCTGGCTTATAAATTAAATCAGCATACAGCTGTCTGGATGCAGTAAGACTCAACTCACATGTGACTGGAAAATAATTAGTTCAGTGTGATCCAGTTCTGATAGACTCAGCATTTACAGAGGGGCTGTAGGGAAGGATTAATGGCAACTAACTAGTTTGTAGAGCAGAACCCAACCCGTAGCGTGATGCGGGTTGTCTTACTAGGGGGGTGATATATGTTTGAAACAGGGAAGTGTGCAGCTCAGGGGTTTATGTAAACTAGTAGTGTCAAACTGGAAAGGTGTCATTTAAATTTGGGAAGAATTGGCAGTGTTCTTCAAACATAGAAGGAGCTGTCTAAATGCTTAGTTAGTTTTGAGGTCACGTCAAATAATACATATTCATGGCTAACTAAGAGATCAAACTCAAGGAATTGTGAATGTAAACTCCATGCTTTATGCAGAATTCTGGATCTTGCTGATTGGCTTTCAAGAAAACCTCTTAAAATAGGGTGCAGTTAAATGTTTGTGTATGCCTCTGCTTGGTTTCCATTAAAAAGGTGAAAGCTTTGTGTAAACTCACTCGTGTGTTTAAAATGGTTTTTATTGATATGGCTCGATCATAGACCTTTCATGGTCCATTGATGCAACAAGTTTTTGCGTTTTGAAGAGAGCCCACAGCCAGGAAAGGACTGAAATAGTTTTACTCGGTGTGTTTGAATGATGTGACTGGCTGTATTCCAAGTGTGAGGGATGCACTGCTGGAGGGAACTCAGAACAAGCCCCTCTTTCCCCAAACACCCACAGACTGTAACATGATTGTAACTCGGTGCAGCTTAGTCCTGCCTGTTCACTAAAGTGATAAATGTTCATTTTATTGAGTTAGCTGAGTTGAAAGCCTCAGTTTTTCTTTCCTCATCAAGACAGAGCGTTGGTGAGCTACTTAGCTACAACATGATATTTCTCTGCAAACAAAGCCAGTTTTGCTCGTGGAAACCACACAATGTTTTGCCTAAAGCTGGTGCAAGGCTGTCTTCCTGTCATGGGCTGGCACCAAGCTGGAGCAACTCTCTTTGCTTTTCCTTAGTTTTTCAGAGTAGACAAGACACAGCTGTTCATGTCTGACATTTTCCTTTTAACTGAAAAATGTCCCGATCGTTTCTGATAGTTGCCTACATGTGTTATTTTTAGCATGAACTTCTGCAGTCACTCAGTTGAAGTTCTTATCTGTGAAGTGTTGGGAGTAGATGGCTCTTGTGGCTGAACTGAATTACTTGCATTGTTGTCCACCTCGTGATCTTTGAAATCCAGAAACAGACTTACAGGAGCAATTGGGTTCCTGTTGAATATGGCTCTTGTACTGGTTGTGTGTTATCCTTAGTTTTTAATGATCTGGCAGTTTGTGGTTTAGCTTCCGCAGTGCATTTATTTGGAAGCATCTATCTCAGCTTTGCTTGCTAAAGCAATCAAATGCCCAGGAAAAGGGAAGACTGTGCTGCCACCTATTTCCATGGCAAATAGTTGGGGAGCCATGGACTATGCACGTGAGTCATTGTCTTTTTGGTCACTAAGATAGGCAGTGAGTTGTATAAACTCTTAAAACCAAAAACCCTCCACAACCAAACAAGCTCAACTCTTTGCATCTGTAATAAGTCTTTCTAACTCTCACTTTCTTTCTTTGCCCTTAGACTGACATTATTGTCAAGCCCTAATGGAGAAGGGGAAATCTAACAGCTTTAAAATCATACTGTGCTGTCTGCCATGTGACCTTTTTCCAGTTGATGGTTCAATTTATTTAGGTGATAAAGAAAACACTGAGGCATGTGAAGTCTGTCTTCTTGACACACATGAGCTTACTGAAACTTTTTTCTCATCCTTTTCTCCTTCCCCACATCCATAGTCTGTCTTCTGTTTTTGTAAAGCCATCCATATTTCTTTGAGATTTAAATGCAGTCTGATCTTTTCAAGGTTTACGAAACTGCACGTGTGGATTTGTTGGGTAGGGATTTGTTGAGGTGCACTGACACAAAGAAGTTTCATTTGGTGTCAAGCCACTCATGTCTTGGCATGCAAAACCCTTGGTATAAATTGTGAGGGTTTGGTCAGATCTGTGAGGTTGTTTGGGGAAATGCCATTCAATATGGAAAAAAGGGAAATAATCTAGCAGTGGTGAGCCACAAGTAACTGTTGGAGATTGCTGGTAAAACCTGGTCAGAACTTTACCTGAAATTATGATTAAAACCTTTGTGTTGTTGCTGGAAGTGTTTGTTCTTGTTTGATATGCAGCAGTGGTTTGTGTGATGCCCTGTTTCAATACTAGATTTGTAATCTTCAAGTATGTAAAAAAATATTGTTTATCAAAACAGTCTTGTCTTAATTACTGTTCTTATTAGAAGGATGCAAAACATTTCCTTGCAGAGCTTTAGGCAGGCTGAAAACCAGGCTGCTGGGAGTCTGCAGCTGGCAGTTGAGTGATTCAGTTGCCCTGTGCCCACCTCTGGGGTAAAGGAACTATGATGTATATGAAGTTTCTCTCACTTTTTTCCTCCTAAATACCAAGAAATCTTGAGAGGCAAAGGCTGTGTTCCTGCCAGGAAGGTTCTTTGCATTGAAATGCCAGCACTTTATAACGCATCATAGGAGTGCTGGTATCAAACCTTTTCTCTGAATTACTTTGCAGTGACACTACTCTTTAAATCCTGTCATCCTCCCCCCAATCTTATTTTGGAATATCTTCTGTGCTCTAAGAGTAAAAACTCCTGAGCAATGTCAGAGCTGCATATCATGGGTTTTCTCTATTGGTAACAATACATTAAATGAAAGGTGCATTAGCAGGATTTTTATTGAGTATCCTGTTGGAATAAGTAGCTTCTGTCATGCACCACTGACTCATTTCAATTGGAATACCACAGTTCAGTAAAAGAAAATAATTGAGTCATGGGTTTCTTACTTAAAGTGTGTCTGATATCATCTTTTGCAATAAAATTTTATGAGGGTGAAATGAATTTAGAGAGCTGATTAAGTATGGAAAGCTTTTTTTCTTCTCGTGTTGGGGTGGCTTTTTGAACCTAAGAAGAAAACAGCAGTTTGGAAAATATTTTCAATAGAAAATTATTATTGTGTTGAAAACATCTGTATCTACAGTGAGTTATTTTCTCCTGGGTTTTGCAGAGCTGCCTACATTGCAGGCAGTCTTTTGGGTTTGCTTCAGATAATTTTATCTGTTAGCTGAAACCACTAATTTAAACTTTAAAGTTAAGCTGGTGTTTTGTTTTGGGGGTTTTGGTGGTTTGTTTTTTTTTTCTAATCTGTATTAAGAAAACTTCCTCCATCCCACAGTCTAGATAGGTGGGTGTCAACAGGAGCGTCCAGCAAAGGAAAGCTGATGCACAGCTGGGAGCAGCGACCTCTGTCATTCAGACTGCATTTTTCAGGAGGGGTGTCTGGTTGGAAGTGAGGTGAACTGGGACCACTTGCATCTTTACAAAGAGGTTTATGTCCTCATGCAGTCCTGTCTGAAAGAGCAGGACATGACTGATGTAAAAGTGCCAGAGAAAATCCCCAACATTGCCATGAACCTTTGTGTTGATGAAATATATCTGTCTTTGCTGCGAGAAGTCAGACAGGGCTAAAATAAATGGTAATGATAGAAATGCATTTTCTTTCTACCTGAAATCTTATCAGGAATTTCAGCCTTGGCTTAGAAACCACTTGTCCCTCCAACCAAACACTTTATTTATAGGTTTCTTGGTTATATTTGTCTCTGGGGGGTCTTTTGGATGGTGGCTAGTGCTAAGAATCTTTATGCAGCGCTGAACTAGTAATAACTAATGTTAGTGCTAATTAACAGTGTCCACACCAGGCTGGACTTTACAGAAACGACCAGGATCTAGACTGTCTGCCTTGGGCTGCCCTCACTGCGGTAGTTGCTTGTGACAGAGCAGCTGTAGGGTTGGACCCCCACTCATGGTGGCCACTGGACCTGCCCACTCACTTAAAAGACATTTCCACTGGTCTAACACAAAACACAGATTTGCCAGAACCAATCCTTTAACTCAGGTGTTTACTAAGGGTGCTGCAGCATAGTTTCATGGGTGTAAACACACCCCCACATGTAATGAATCCAGATAACAGTTGTGTTGGATCTTGTTATTGTCCTACATTTGCAGACAGTGCTCTAGTCTGGATTATACAATTACCTAATGGTTTTTCTCTCTGGTGTCATGCTGCTGCAGAAGATTCAGCTCCTTTATGTGAGCCTGCACACTTGCCTTGGGCTTGAGAGGAATCTTGGCAGAAAGGAGATTGAATGAGAGTGCTGTGCAGGAAAGAAGCTCATCTTTGGGCCTGTGTAAAGATTTCAGATAGCACGGGGGATGTTTAGAAGCATGGGAGGGCCTGAATTTGTGTTACTGGAGCAAAAAGGCTGTGTTTAATCCCTTCATTTGCAAACTCCTTGATACTGTTTTTCTTCCCAGTCTCTCTGATCCCTCTGTTACAAAGCAGAGGCTTGTCCCTTGACACCAATGTGCATCTTTCAGTGACTTTGGGTAAAGAATTTGGAGCTCAACTGTCTTCATACATTACCAGCACATTCTTCTGAATTGAGCTCGTGCTGTAGCCTATGTGACTTGTGGCAAGTTTGGCAGGAAGGCTTTGGTACTGGGATGCGGTATGGGTGCAGGTATCTTCTTGAGCTGAGCTGCTTGAGAACATCAGAGTGACCAGAGCCAAACCAGTAGGTCTACAGCAGAGCAACAGGTCTCTGCCGCAGCAGCCACAGCCAATGTGCATGACCAGGACAAGGCTGCAATTGTTGAGTTTAGTAACGAAGCATCTGAGAGTTTCTTCTTGGTTCTCTCATTTGTTTACCCTCATGCTTTGTAGGTTTGATGTTTTTATTAATTTCTTTCATAGTGGTGTTTGGAAGTACAATTTTTTTCTTTTCTTTTCCCCTCACTTCACACACCTTTTGTCTTACAGCTCCCAGGACAGGTTACCACTCAATTCCTTGGGAACAGAGAGGGAATCATCTGCAATTACTGGCTGCAGAGCCCTAGATTTACTTCTCTCTATCCCTAGAGATCCACAGAATCACCAAGTTACTGAGACTGGAAAAGACTTCCAGGATCATGAAGTCCAGCCTATGACCTAACATCACCACATTGGCTAGACCATGCACTAAGTGCTATATCCAGTCTGTCCTTAAATATCTCCGGGGGTGGGGATTCCACCACTGCCCTGGGCAGGCCATTCTAGGGTCTGATCACCCTTTTTGTGAGGAAGTGCTTCTTAACATCCAACCTAACCCTCCCCTGGCTCAGCCTAATGCCTTGCCCTCTCATTGTGTCACTGGTTGCCTGGGAGAAGAGCCTGACCACTACCTGACTACAACCTCCCTTCAGGAAGTTGTGTAGAGGAATAAGGTGCTCCCTAAGAGTCAAGCTGCTACTGGCAATTAAAGACAGCAGTTCATCTGCTACTGTAAATTCTTGCAAAGGGTAATTACTGTTCCATCCCACCCAAAAGGAAGTGGAATTTGAGCAAAGTAGCATTTTTTTCCCTGATACTCTTCTTCTGTCAGTCTCTGTGATTTCCCAAAGCTGTTGAAGATCCTCTGCTCTATCTTCCTCATAAAAGAAGCTTTCATTTCCATCCTTTTCAGCAGCAAGTCCCATTCAGCCTGGGGACTTTGATCTGCATTCTTCTGGTCAGTGTTGTCCTAATTGTTTAGAGTTGCGTTTGGTTTTGTTTAGGAGGACTCATAAATGATAGCATTTCCTCTAGGATTTTGGGTGTTGCTGTTAGTGTAGACGACTGTGCTACGTGCTTTGCACTTCTTACAAACTGTCATTTGAAAATATGACATACGCACACAGAAAACAATATGTGTGTTAAGTAGACCAACACTGAGCTGATGAGTTTTGTATTTTTAAAAAAGAACAAATACAAGTAACTCCTGTTTAAAATAGAGTCAATAATTCTTCTGTCTCTCATGTAGAGTTTCCTGAGATCTTTAGAGAGAAGCTGAGAAATGCAAGTTATCATTGCTGGATTTCCTCTTCCTGTGCAGAGACAGTGTTTGGCTGACATGCTGTGAAATGAGTTGTGTACCAGTTATCAGCATGTTTTCTGTTTTCAAGGGTCATTTAAAAATTACTTTTCTCAGCTGTTCTTGGAGGGGGGGGGTCGCAAAATGTATAGAGACCATTGACATCAGAAGGATCTGCTATGGCAGTGTTCTCACTGATTTTGTTTAGAGCCTTTGCAAAGAGGCCACTGAAATATTAATAACTTACTGCTTTGTGAGACATTACATCGCAGCAGTGTGGTTCATGTATCCTTTCTGTGTTCCCAAACCACTTGGGGCTTAGATGCCTGTCATATATTTTAATACAGAGTGGCTGTTTGAGTGGTCCATGTTCTCCCAGGGGAGTCAAAGCTCACTTAATGGATCAAGAAAATACAGGGCTATAAGGCAATTTACCATTCAGGTGTTGCGGAGAAGGGTGATTTAAAACGTTGCAGTGGCATAAAAGAAAAGCCCAAAGCAGTGACTGAAAGGCTGGAAATGATGGAGTTAATGTGACAACTCTCCTTTCCTCTGCTGGGTGTATTGCAGAGCTGATCGTGCACAGTTATGTCTGAAGCACAGTGGTACCTGTTTGCAGGACTTGCTATGAAATTAAGAATGAGACATCATTTATTTAATAGACAGCATTAAACAACGAGTTTCTGATGAAGCAAGTTAGGTGTTAAACACTTTTCAGGTGAACCATTTACTTATGTAATTATCTCTCATTTACATTATAATAAATGTTTCTCTAGGGAGTTTAGCCAATCATGAAATGCAATTAATTTTCAAATGGTCTTCAGCAACAATTGACGCTCCAGAGACTGAAATCCCGAGTCTGTTGGTACCTTTCTAAACTCTCCTGCTGGAGTGAAGTTGCCACAGCTTGGTCAGTCATACAATTCAGGATACTGTTCTTCCAATTAAACCCAGGACTTGCATCAGTGAAGGAGGAGTTTAAATGCTCTTGTTCTGTCACCAACTCTGATTGCACTCTCATACTGGCTAGGGCATGTAGCCACCTGTTCTCCAGTTTGCCTATATGGAAAATGGGGGGGTAACATAAGTCTCATATCTCTAAGTTGTACATGGAGATACATATGTGAGGACATGTTGGTGACTGTGTAATGTCTGCAAATGACAGTCTGTGTGATGCTGCTTAAGTTTACTTAGTTCACTTTCTAATCTCAATGTTGTTAGAGTCACATTTGTTCCCAGTCTCATTAGTGGGCCGCTAAGATAAAATAACCTGTGGAATTCTACCTTTTACAACTGTACTTGGAATAACAGCTGAGAAAGCTTTTCAAGAATGGATTAATTTTATTGCAGCATTTGGTTTTCAGATGAATTGCTGCTGTGGTTGGAGTAGGGATCTCTGTTTAAATGGAGCTGGCCTTTTGAAAGTGAAAAGGAACAGAGTGGTGTGGTTAACCATCACCTGCTCCAAACAGGCTAGTTCCTGCACTCTGGCTCTGGTTGTTCTGATAAGCCTTGGGCCCCAGTGCAGATACTGTTCCAACCAGGCTGGATTCCAGGGAGCAGATGGGATTGGGCTGAGAAGGGTTTACAGCTGGCTGTGGAGGCTCTCCAGCCCTGAGCTTAGCAGACCAAAGCAGTGGAACCTGCAGGTCTTAGGTATGTGGAGGTTGAAGACAAAGAGGAGCTTTTCTCCTTTTGTGCTTGCGAAATCCAACGTAGGAAAGCTCTTGCCAATGGTATTCTTTCATCATAACAAATAAGTAAAACCACTTTGGTTGAAGTTGTCCGTTTTTCTGAGGTATTCTCTTCAACCAGGGGTAAGGAAGCTTCATTTACAGCTGTTGTTCCCAGAATGAATCTAGCGTTATGGTGTTATCTGTAAATGTATCTTGGAGCATCAGACATCTTCCCATTTGTTTAGAAACATGATAGAAAGATCGTTTGATATGGCAATGAATACTTGACACATATCTATACTCTTGCCTCAGAATACACACACAGTTTAAAATTGATCCATATCTGCTGTTATCATTGCTTTTCTTCCAGCAGAAGACAAGCACTTTTATTTTGACCACAGATTTTGTTACTTGCTGTTTAAGCTGACCTCTAAATGTGAGAGACCAGAATGTTCTTGTTCTTGGAGGTATCTCTGAGACCAAACCCAGTGGGATTCGGATCTAAGCTACTTGAACTGTTCATGTGTACCCTGTAAACACAGGGCAGCTAGTGGCTTTCAGGCAGTGAGGATTTTGTAAGCACCTACACACAGATCACAGTCAGATCATTATGTTGATCTAAACCATTTTGTAATCCTCTACAATCTGGGTTTAGAGACTGTTATTAGTGTCACAAATAAAAGCTTGTGCCTTCTTTAGTTTTCGGGCTAAAAGAAGACACGTACTTTCTGAGAATTGTGTATTCAAATTAAAGCAACATAAACATGCAGGAGTTTGAGGATCCCCTTTTTCAAGACTGAGTCCTGAATTCACCAGCTTGCAAGAAAGAAAGCAATTCATTTGAATTCCATAGTCAAGTACGTACTAAAGAAGCTGAGCTAAATCAGGAGGACAGGGCACGAAAGAGTCTTTCAGTACCTTGAAGCTTTAAACATGGCTACAGGAAAATGTATTTTATTTGTTGTCTTTTTCAAAACGAATATACAGGAAGGAAAACCCTTTGTCTTAGATTTACAGATAGATTTGGATACAAAGGTACTTGAGAGTCGTATTTTGTCACAGACTATTTTCTAAGCTCATGAAATGCCTCTTCAGAATGATACCTAAAGGCACAGTAGTGATTTCGGCCATCGTGAGCCTTCGTGTTTGTGTTAACTGGCCTGGTAACTGCTATCTTCCCATTACAGGCAACTGGCAGCTTCCAGCCTCCATTACTGAGAGGGAAAGCAGGGAGGGTGTGGGATGGACAGCAGGCATTTCTGTGATGGATGCGGCTGTGTTTGGCCCAGACTCCATAGGATGATTGGATATTGCCTCTACCAGCATCCTGATCCTAATCTCCTGCTGTTGGATTTCTGCTTGCAGTTACCTGAAGGAGTTCCGCACGGAACAGTGCCCGCTTTTCGTGCAGCACAAGTGCACTCAGCACCGGCCCTACACTTGTTTCCACTGGCACTTTGTCAACCAGCGTCGTCGCAGATCTATCCGCCGCCGGGATGGTACATTTAACTACAGCCCTGACATTTACTGTACCAAGTATGACGAGACCACAGGAATCTGCCCAGAAGGAGATGAGTAAGTAAAGTCTGCACCCTGCTTTTCAGGCATTAGGCTTCTGGGATCAGGCCAGGTGATGATTCCAGCCAGTTCTTGCAGAGATGAGGCAAGGCAGCAGCAAAGCAGCTTTGTAATGCACGTAACATGAGAACAGATGTAAAAACTCTGACAGAACCCATGTGCTTCAGGCCTGCTGCAGAGATGATACTAAGGGTGACTTAGATGGGAATTTGGCTCTGGCATCGTTTACTGTTCTCATGAAACGTGGTGTGTTAAGCAAATCTGAGGTGGGAAAAACAGCTCACTGGTTAATGGGCTCAGAAAGACTCTGTTCCAGTAAGTCCCTGACTGTCATCTAACAGCTCTTGCTCAAAGAGCTCTTGCTCCCACAGCAGGGGAGCTTAGTTTTTTCACAGATTGAAGAAAGAGGTGCTTTGTCCTCTAGTCCACCCCTGAATTACCTGTCCTCAGCTTTTTAATCATTCCAGTTACTTGAGTGTTTATTTTGTCTTCCCAAACTTTTAAGAAGCTAGTAGGGAAATGACACATACCCAGAATAAGGCACCATGTGGAAGAGTTTGTTTTATTTTGGCTTCTGTCTTTATGATTGCAGTAAGTGCAACTGGAGCAGACATGCAAGTCTATCTGCTGTGTGTGTGGCACACTCCAGCAATTAAAGAGTTAACCCAGGCTATAACTTCAGGCACGTGACAGATATGGAAGAAGAAATTGCGTAGCTAAGCTGTGGTCAGATATAGACAGTGTTTTTATAGAGGTGCTATAGAAAGATGGAATTCAAGTTCTTTTTCATGGTGCCAGTATAAACACACAGCAAAATGCTATTTCACCCAATTAAATAAAGATCTTGTGAGCACTGCAGAGTGGAATAATCCCCAGCCTGAAGTGTCAGCTTCAATACTTTCTTTCTTGTTAGAAGAGAACCTTAAGGCACTAGAAATACAATATTTGGGGCCTTTGTCTTCTATATAACTGATTCTTACCCGATTCAAACTTGGCAAATGAAAACTTGCCATCTCAGAACTCATTGCCTGTCTGCATTTTTAGCTTGATATTGCAATATCTAAACTTTGCCTGTTCAATCTTGTTTGTTCTTTTATTTCTGAGCTTAGACTGGGATTTTTTTTCTGCCTAAGAGGCAAAACAAAAAGTTGAAGTAGTAGTGTTATAATTCTCCTTTCTTGTCCTGTGCTCTGCATGAAGGATGCATCTGGCTTTAGGTAGGTGAAGTCTAGAGGGGCTGCTGAGCAAATGGTATGTGCCGTGTGATGGCCCTTCAATCATGGCCAGTGTAGCAGAACACCTTGACAGTGTCCTTGCTCTTTTCCAGATCTCTGTCGGTCACTAGAATAATAAGCTGCTGCAGGCTTAATAATCCAGTTGGCTTGTGGAGAGGGAAACTATTATTTACTGTGTAGTGACAGGTTTAAGGGTTCTGTGTAGCATTGGAAGGCAGCACAAAAGAAGGGATTGAGTTAGTAAGGGTCTTATAAACTGCAGTGTCCCTTGTCTGTAGTAAGTCTTCTGGTAATGTTGAGTGCATCACCCATGTGACTAAATTTGGTCTGTTATTCCCCCTTTCTGTACTTCAGATGTCCCTTCTTGCATAGAACTACTGGAGACACAGAGAGGAGGTATCACTTGCGCTACTACAAAACTGGAATCTGCATTCATGAGACAGACTCCAAGGGAAACTGCACGAAGAATGGAGTCCACTGTGCGTTTGCTCATGGGCCCCATGACTTACGCTCTCCAGTGTATGACATCAGGTTAGTAGAGGTTGGTGCTCTGTATGGAAAAGGTAATTTCTGTCCCAAATGATGCAAGGACAGTACTACTTCAATGTGAAACACTAGTTGATGGAGTGATGGTGGTATTTTCCTTCCTAATAAGGCAAATTTGCAACATCTCCAGGGAGGATACTCAAAATGGGAGAAGGGAGCACACTTTAAACTAGCTGTACTGTGGTTTGGAGGCTGGTGAGAAGGGTCAAGAATAATGCATCTGGAATTCACAGGGAGTGAGGAATATGTATTGCAGCTGCTGTTTGACTGAAGACGTTCTGACAAAAACCATATGGATGAAATTCACCCAGATAGGAATTGTTGCCAGACTCCAGTGTGTCAGGTTTTATACGCATTTATGTCTCTTTTCACTTGCTCAGTCTGTATATTAATTTAACTGTGTCCATGCAGGGAGCTTCAGGCAATGGAGGCTTTGCAGAATGGTCAGACTACATCAGAAGGTGGCATAGAGGGTCAGTCTGCAGTAGCTGCTAGCCATGCCATGATAGAAAAAATACTTAGTGAGGAGCCAAGGTGGCAAGGTGAGTGGTGTTTGGGGTCTGTAGGGCTCAAAGTCTGGTGTTTGTGAAGTGTCCACTCCTGTCAGAAATGTTTCAATAATAAATATAGATCATGGTGATCTCCCACTAACCAGTTGCTTCTTTTGCAGATACAACATATGTGTTGGGAAATTACAAGACAGAGCAATGTAAGAAACCCCCCCGACTCTGTCGCCAGGGTTATGCCTGTCCCTACTACCACAATAGCAAAGATAGAAGAAGAAGCCCTAGATCACATAAATACAGGTACCATGGTTCTGGATATTCTGTTTCCCAGCTCATTGAAGAGGTGCAGTAGAAATCTGTACAGAACAGTGTAGGGTTTTTACCCACTATATAGTTTCTGGTCTGACTCCAAGGCCTGTGCTGACAGATGTGATGGGCTGTTATTTTTGCTGAGGAGGAGGATAACAAACAAGTATCCCAAATAAAAGACTGTTGCTAAATCATGTTACAGCTCGGGTTTTATGTGAACAGCCTGTGCCTGACTTCCTGTTACCGTATAAACTCCTGCTTTAGGAAGCAGTGCAGGAAAGAGAAAACAAAAGGAAGTTTTAATCCCCATCTAGAAATAAACCTCACACAACGGAGTTTTCATGGCAAAGGATTCGGAATCACCAGGCTGCTCGTTGTGTGTGCCTGGTGATGGGCATTGTGAGGCACAGTGTGACCAGTTCTGTAGCTGGACATGCATTCCTAACCAACTGCTAAAAATTGGGTTTTTGAGGCATCGGGGTGTTCTTGTCACTCAGCTGTCCCTGGATTTTTCAGCATGCCGCCTCTCCCTGAACACATTTCATCCAAGTTATAGGCCCTCATTTCCTTCGACACAACAGAGCTTTTGTTGTGGTCTCAGTGGGGCTTTTCCTTAGTTCTTTTCTGAAAAACATAGGGGCAGATGAGAAAACCAGGAGAGAAAATACATACAGTGGATATTCTCACTTCCCTTCCCCACCCCCAACATTCGCAGATGTTTTTGAATCGGCACTGAAATCCTCTTTAATAAATAAATAAAAATCAAAGGAACATTAATCCAAACCCTTTCTGGAGAAACAGAAGCACTGAGCGAGTATTCAGACTACGCTTTCTGCCCCTGCCTGTGCTCTTCGGAAAGGGGAGAGGTGAAAGCTTCTCCATTCACTTCAGTGTTCTGTTCCCCACCCCCAGTTGATGTGGCTGCATTTCATGAAGGCATCTGCTGCTGCTATCTGCTTCCCTCTGCTGTTGCTTGAGGGAATGGTTAAGAGTATAAAGAGCAGGGGAAGTGGGTCACTCAAAAATTCAGACCTGTGAAAAAAAAACACAACAGAACTATTTGTGGCTGAGGGAAAGAAAAGGAACTTGCCTTTTCCCCAGTGACCTGACTCAGCCTCATTTCCACGTGGCCACACTAGAACCCTGGAAACACACCACTGTAAGGGTATTATGTGTTTTAGGATTAGCCAATTAACTTATTAGCTTTCTATGAATGTACAGTTCCAAAACAGAAACCAGACCCACCATCTCTGACGCTAATCACATCAGCTGCTAATATAGTTATGCTGGTTTGGCTTGTGTTGGGTCTGAGATGGAGAGCTAAACCATGCTTCTTTGACTGAGAAATTGGAATGGGGTGAAGAAGATGCAGAAGCAGCTGGGTGGTGGCTCGGGGAGCAGCAGCCAGCCAAACAGGCTGTAGAGCTGAGGGTGGGCAACCAAATCTGCCTCCCAATTGAGGAAGCAAAGCTCAAAGCACGTTTATGGGTCTGACGCATTCTCCTGCTTTCTTATTGACACAGATCTTCACCATGTCCCAGTGTGAAACATGGAGATGAGTGGGGAGATCCCAGTAAGTGTGAAAATGGAGACTCATGCCAATACTGCCACACTCGCACAGAACAGCAGTTCCATCCAGAGGTACAGTAACCTGCTCGCTCTGTTTGGTAGCTGACTAGAAGAGCAAGAGCATTCCAGTCTTATGAAATAGTGTGCCAACTGGGAGAGCATGTGGGCTGCTTGCTGTGTGCTCCTGGGATGCAGAGAAAATTCATGTTGGAAGTGAGCTGAAATTCAGCTGCTTGACAGGGGTGCTTTTTTGTTGTGTAGACCATATGGGAGGAGGTAAGACAAATCGGGGAAGAGTCAAGTGTAATAGCAGTCTTACAAGCAGGGGTCGTTTGGAAAGCATAATGTGAGTTTGTAGGGGAGCACACAGCATCTGTTTCCTTGAGGAAAAAAATCTTGGTTGATAATGATTGCTCTACAGCATAGATAATCATGAATTGGTGCTAAAAACCACCAAGCTCTTAGTTGTGACATGCCCAGAGCATGCCAGTATCCCTACAGAAAATGTAATTAAGACCTTGTCCTAGTCTGCTTCATGTTACAGTGTTGAAAAGCTTTGTTGGGCCTGTATCGGCAAAGTAACCATTGTCACCGCCTGTCAAACTGGGGGGAAGGGGAATAATCCATTTCCTACAATCATTGTCAACGGTTTGTTGTTTTCCTTGCAAACACGTGGCTGTAGCTTTCTGTGCTGTCATCTGTCAGCTGTTTCCTACCTTTGACAATTCATAATACCGATGGAGCTTCCAGTGAGACTGAGGGACTTTGTGGCAAATGGTGACCTTTGGGTGAGCTGACATGCAATGGGTTGATCTCTGGGTGAGCTCTAGCTGTGATGGGCATGTTTTGGTGTTTCTCTAACTATAGTGGTTTTTCCTTTCTTTGAAGCAAAGCACTGAAATGGTCACCCTGAACTCTGCTGGCCTTTGCGCCTTTTATCTGTGTTCCTTCTTTGGCTGTCGAGTCTCTTCATAGTAATTTTGTACCTGGGCTGCCGATCACTGATTTTTCCTGCTCACGTCTGGTTTTTTGTTTTCTTTTTCCCCCCCTCCCCATCCTTAGATCTACAAATCCACCAAATGCAATGATATGCAGCAGTCTGGCAGCTGTCCCCGAGGACCCTTCTGTGCCTTTGCACATGTAGAACGTACGTGGGCTGCTTCTCTTGTCTTTTGTGAATATTTGAACTGTGGAGAATTTTCTGGCCAAAATAGTTCAAAATACAGGGAAACTAAACTAAAGCTTCTGTGAAGGATTTTCAAAACAAAGCATTAACTTTGGTAATTCTTACACAACTGCTACTGTGGGGGGGGGTGTTGGCAGAGCTGAAGGCATTGGGTAGTACCAAGGACTCAGTTCTTAGCTCTCACTGTACTGCCCCTTGAGGTAGCTCCTTCTGTTCCCACTCACTTGCTCAGTTCTCTGTGTGACAGTTTAGGAAGACAGAAAAAAATGGAAGCTGCTTCTCTGATGTGCATAGATGAACTGTTACTGGCTAAGTTAGTGTTGTATTTTAAAAAGCTGAAGATAAAATTGCTTTGTATAGATAACGTGTTGATCTGTTTTCGTAAAGAGTAAAATACTTAGGTTTTTTTTAGTTTTGCTTAAACCTTTAAGTCAGGTCAGAGAAGAAAAATGTGCAGCTTTTTTGCCCATTTTCCTGAAATCCTCTTTTCTCAGTAGCTCCCTGATTTATAGGGCGTTATTTCAATCCTCACTTACATCTTCCATATAATAGTGGTCTGTTTTGGCTGTGGGAGTTCTATATTCAGGCGGGCACTAGCATTCATAGATACGTGGTTACATTCCTGGTCCTGTGGCTCCTGTTCCTTTTCTGCACTCCAGCTTTACTGTTGTATTTGCTGCACTTAGAGCAGGTAACTCAGAAGAGATAGATTGGCTCTGATACTGGCTCACTACATAGCCTTGAGCAAATCTCTTAGTTGTTTGATTATCCTTTGTAAATGGTGGAATTAGTAATTGCTGCCTTTGTCAAGGAATGGCCCAGTGATTTCCCTACAGGGTATGTAGTTCCTTTTATAGGAAGCCTTGCCTACCAGCAGTAGTTAAAGCTAGAGCTATGGGCTGTAGTGGCTCAAACAACACTCATGCTACTACACAGTATGATTCCACAAGCTTAAGAGAGAATGAAATCTGAAAAAAGAAATGGTGTTGAGCAAACTCCGTTGTGTGTAACATGGTGTGCTGTTTAAGAGATGCTTTATTCCTGACAAGTTTACTGCACCACATACGACACTGCTTTAAAGCCACAGTAACATCCTGTGGCACTTGGGTCATTCCAGCCTGGTTATTTCTTGTTCTACCTTTAAGAATGGTATCTTTCAATTCTTCCATTGCAACACTAAGGGCCTAATTCAGTTAAAATAACAAGAACCTCTTTGTTATGTCTGCTCTTCTTGCTGATCATTAGCAAGAATTGCATGGAAACCTTTAAAGATACAGTGATACAGACATACTGTCAGTTATATAGTGATTGTAAAGATGCTTAGTTCTCTTAGATGTAAATACCACAAGTGTATAGCATCCCTGCTTTACTTTGCAAACCAATGACTCTTTTTGTGTGTGCCTTTCTGTTACAGGATATATTTTTTGTAATGGTTTGTACTGAGTGCAGATGGAAACTCAGATCTCTCAGCTAATTATAGAGCACCCATCAGCTTTGCCTAGCAATGAAGGAAACTCTCCTTAGTTCAAGACAGCTGAATGACTAATACACAATTCATGCAGGGAAGGTAGTTTTGGAGAAGTGTTAATGAACTAAAGAACAGCACAGTGTACAAGTGATGACAGTAATGTATAAGGAGTATTAGATAAGTAGTAGTCATGTGCCAAATGTGGTTTTTCCTTGCTTCTGTACTTAGAAGTAGGTGCTTGTGCAATATTTCTTCATATCTAGGTATTCTTGTTCCTAAACATCTTGTGTTCCATTGCAGTTGTACAGCTGTGAATAACATTCCATGTGCTTTTTCTTCCAGAGCCTGCACTCAATGAAGATTTACAGCAATCCTCAGCTGTGTCCAGCCCCACACAGACAGGCCCTGTCATGTACATGCCGTCAGCAGCTGGTGATTCTGTTCCTGTCAGCCCTTCAAGTCCACATGCCCCAGACCTTAGCAATGTATGTAACACTGTGGGGAAGTGTTGTCCATATTTTATCAATCTGGATTTATCTGAGTCATGGTACTTCCTTCTCCCAAGAAGAGAAATCTGAAGTATCCAAAACCCCAAAGCACATGGCATTTTTTTTCAGGTCGCAGCTCCACAATATTTAGAGGGATTTGTTTGTTTGGAACATACAATTAGTATTGTCCTCTCACCTATAAAATTTCTAAGCCTTCCTTTCTGTGCAGAGTTTGTTGATGTGTTTTCAGGAAAGTGGAATACATCCGCCCATGAGGTCCAACTCCTTCCTGTCTGGAGGTACATATTGGGCTCAGTTTCCAAGTACTCTCAGTAAAGGCTGAGAGCCAATGTCTAAAGTACATAACTACAGTCGAGTTTGTTTATATATGTAATCTTAGAGGCCTAGCCTGTGCATACTGTGTGTTGCATTATAGGATATCCTCAGTTCCCTCCTCCTCCTGCTTGAGGAGACAGCTGAACTCTGGGCTGTGCTTCAGTAAAGCCTCAGATTGTTGGAAGTACTTTATTTTAGTTGTCCACACAAGAAGGGAGATCTTTAAAGGCAGAGCAGATACACACAGATAAGAAGCCCTCAGACTACTAGACCGTTCTTGCTGAGGTTTTTTTTTCTGTTAAGTCTTTCTGTTTGCACTGCTCTTGATAAGGTGTGTAACCTTCTCAAATGGTTGGTCAAGGTTTTGAGAAGGTAAAATGACATGAGAGCAACTCATTTGAAACTGGTCACAATGAGGTGAACTCATTTAGGACCTCTGTTATATCTTATCCTCTCTCCTCAAAAGAGAAGCTGATAGTTCGGTTTTATTGATGCCAAAGCCAACCTTCTAGTGTGTAGTTCTCCTGTATTTAATTGCATCTAGAATTTCAAACAGATCTCAAAGTCTGGACATAGTATTTTCACTCATAAATAACATCATGGAAAGCAGTAAAAACAAGCCCCCTTCATCTTCTGAATGTATCAATAAAATTCTACATGAAAGCTGCAGTGAGATTGAAGGCACCTTCCACTTAACAGACCATTTAGGTCTTTTCTATCTTAAGCTCTTAGTCTTTTAAACAGTCTTTCCTGATCCTTGGATATATGCCAAATGGCAACACATGTCTTTGTGTGACTTCAGCACTCCACAGGGCATCTGTGTGTAGCTTGCAAACAAATATGGCTTTGCTGGTGATCATTTTACATGATGAATTAATCAGAGAAAAAGGTCCCTCTAGCAGCCAGCCTCACATGGCCTGTTCTGTTTTGTATTTGTACTGTAGGTGTGGAATAAATCAGGAACTCTGCCAACTAGCCCCACCTCCACCACAGTGAGTAGTTATCTTTGCGACTGTAGGGAAGCATGGACAGCAGAATGTCTGTATAAAAATAAAATCAAAACATTGTAGGATGCTCCTTCTTCCTAATGCCAGCCCAGACGGTGCCACGTTTGAATCTGTGGTAGCAGTGGCTGTGTAAATGATGTCTGAAGCACAGTTGTGCTTGCCAGCACAGGCAGATAATTTCCTGTCCCGGAGGAATGGGATGTATGCATTAATCCAAACAGGCGCTTTCTCTGAAACTCCTTAATCTCCTTTGCTGCTGTCTGTGGCTTCATGTACAGTGCAAATCTAGCCTTGTTGCATGTGATTGTGATCCCTGGTACCAGTCCAAGGAATGGAACTGTTGGAAATCCTTGGGTTTCTTTTAATGCAGCTCTTAATACTTGGCTTGTGTCTGCATTAAAACTTGCAGATTTCCAACTGGAAAGCGGAAGATGCAGTGTTACACATAGCTCACATACGCTTGGTTGTTCTCACTGCCTTAGCACCTTTCCTTGTAGGTTTCACACTATACTCAGAGTGCAGACAGGACACACTGTAGCCTAAGGAAAGTGCAGGAGTTGGAAACTTCATCAGTCACATCTGAGGCCTCAAAAACCAAAAAAATGTCACTGAGCTGTAGGTTGGTTTTATAAGGCTGCACTCCAGTACAAAGTGATGACAATAAAACCGTAATTGTGGGACTGTGTAAATTCAGTATCTGCTGGAGCTTTTTCTTGGTTTATTGTACTGTTTAGTGGAAGCTTGTGTGCTTGTGTCGACCGTCACTATAATCGATGCACAAAGGGTGAAGTGAATGAGCTCTTCTGTGGAATACCTCTCCTTTTCAAGTCACTACTACAAGCAGGCTGTACTTTCCTGACACTCTACCTTCTATTAGATTCTTTGTAGGAACAGCAGTCTCGGAAGCCCGTCTAATATATGTGGGTCTCCTCCTGGCGCCATTGGAAAGCCACACAGCTTGGAGACCATTGGTTTTCCTCCAGACTCAGTAACAGCAGCCGGCAGCTACAAGAAAGCACCGGGGTTTGAGCGAGAAGATCAGGTGGGGGCCGAGTATTTGAAGAGTTTCAAATGCCAGGTTAGTAAGGAGTATTGACTGGAAGAGTTGGGGGGGGATGAGGAAAAATGAAAAATTGAATCTTGAATCAGTCTATCTTGAATGTATCTTTATTTTTCAAGGAACAAGACTGACCTCATGAACAATTCTTGGATCCTGCTGTTGCTTTCAGACTCCTTTCCAGTCTCTTCCATCTTACATCTGTTCTTGTCTGCTTAGCTGCCATCACACACTCACTTTATAGAAGTCAAGCTGCTGCTTGTTTTCCTAATCCCTCATGACTACTGTCCTGTGTTGACCCTGGGTAGGTTCCCACATATCAGTCTTACTCTTCCTTAGGTCCTTGCCAAGAGTTGCTGTTTCTTTTCCTGCACTGTCTCATGGAAACTCATCCTTCCTTCTCTGCTCTCATTCCGAACTCTTACCTTGATGTCTGTGACTTACTTTGTCTTGTTATCACCATCCATTTCTCCAGCATATTAAAAATTCCACATTACTTGCTCTTGCTTTTCTGGCTGTATCATTCTGATCCTTGACTCTCTCCTTTGGCTTCAGTATTAAATCAGAATCCCTTTTTCTCATTGAAGAACCCTGTGCAGTCTCACCCAACCCACTCCCTTTTTACCCCTTTTGGATATCCCAATCTTGCCTTGCTGCTTCCTCAGTCATCTTCTAGGTGTCATGCCCTATTCAGATTGTTCCCTAAGCCTAGAACAGTCTCTTCCATTTCTTCTGCCATACATGAGCTTTTCCACAATCGACTTCTTATTGTGAATTTTCTTTCTTGATGTTACAATGAAACATTTCAGTCATTTCAGTTGATAGCTTTAGTGTTACAGATGATAGCTTTAAGGAAAGGAACAGCTACTTTTTATGAGGAGGTGCCTGCAAAAATATTTTCTAAAAGTTCTTTTTAAAAAATATATGAAAAGGAATAAAAATACCTGGTCTATGTAGCTTGAAAACAGATGACAAGTCTTGATGCTTTCAGCCTGGCTGCATTTAAACTTGTCTGCATTATTAAAGAAGCCAGTCTTAACAAGCTTATACTGCTGCATTAGAATGGTACTGCTGTGAGAAAACAGTGGGAATATGCAGTCCAGACAAGATATTGAATAAAGTAGTTGGATTTAGAAGCAGACTCTGTGGGATTTGTTTTTACAACTTCAGGAGAATATAACCGGACTATGCAGGAGGACTAGTCCTGAACACTTTAATCTAATTAAAATGATTTAGTGATGAATACAGATGAAGCTATATGCATGTATGCTGTCTTATAAATGCTTCCATTGTCTTGCTTACTGTGGATGTGGCTTTGGAAACTGCAAATTGATGCAACACGTCTTTGGGGGTAAAGAGCAGACCATGCTGTGAGCCTGGCACTTCTTGCAGGCACAGCAGCTTGTAGTAGTTGTTTAGAAACAAAAGAAAAAACATGTGCTCCTTCTCTGTTGCCCCTGCTGCAAAGGAGGAGTGAACACGAAGGCAAAGGACTGAGAGAACCCCTGTCTGCTGCCAGTAAAGGCAGGGTGCCAGGGAGGCCCTGCTTTGGAGAAAATGGGCAGCAAGCCTGACCGAAGAGAAAGGGGATGAAGCATGAATAGGAGTTTTAAAAGGAGGGACAGATGATAAGCATTTATGTCTGAAGTCCAGACTGATACAGATATACTGTATTCAGGTAGCTTCTTATGTGGCTTTAAATAAGCAAAACCTGGTGTTAAATGGCTGGAATAAATAGCTATTAAGGTATAGAAAGAAGTAATTGCAGTTGCCTTATGCTAGGCTTCCACAGAAAAAATTAGGCATCTTGTAAGTGTCCAGATTTTAATTTTCTTTCAATCTATAATTACTTACTCTTTAAAATCCTTTGTAATTCCCTTTGGCTGCAGTGGGCACCAGAGATTCTCACATATCCTGTCAATTAGACCAATAATTAGGTGTTTAACTTTGTCCACTCATTTGAAAACTTAAGAGACACTGGCTCAGCTCTGCATTAGGCTTGTCATTTTTCCTCTGTGGAATTAGTACAAATAGTTTCTGCCTTACTAGAATGAAAAATGCGCCTTCTGTGTTAATAGGTTCCACATAGTTTGTGGTAAGGCTGAGCCAGCAGTTACAGCTAAAAATACTTTTCCTGAGTCCCAGAAGATTTAGTAAGCAGGAAAAATGCTGGCTGCACTGGAAGGACTTGAGTGCTGTGACCAGGAGGTGTTCCTGAGTCCTGACACACACAGTACAGTGGGTTTGTTCCATGCTGGTCAGAAAACAGTCTCTTGTAATTTATGTGCCCTGTTCTTTTTCTGACTGAAACAGAGCGAGCTGGAGAATTTCATCCTGCTGTTTGAATCTCCGTCTTTATATTACACCCTTTTAAGTGGTATTTAGAACTAAAGGAGACTGGTGTAGTGGTGACAGTCAGTTTGTTCCATTTTTCACTGGTGTAACAAGAATTCAAGGCAGTGGGAATTGGACCGGTTTAGGAATGCCTTCTCTTTTTCGCCTCCTTAAAGAAAAAAGGAAAAACCCTTCCAGTTAGGGCTTGACTGCACCAGGGCCAGCCAGCTCCATTGGCAGGAGGCCTTTCTGGGGCGGGGCATGGCTGCCTGTGTGCCTTCACTTCAGCTGCTGACGTCTGTTGATAGCACATCTTGTGTTCAGATGAGTGTTAAACAGGAGAGGGATGTGTCAGATAATCAAAAAGGCATGTTATCAGACACACACAGATGCACTACCGTAACGCAGCTATCACACACAAAGAAAAACAAGCCCCTTTGGTTCACTGGTGGTTTTGCTGTGTGTAAATGCACTGGATATTGTTCAGGGAAGTGTTAAGAGAATGGCGCCCACCCCAGAAAGATACTTGTATCTGTATCTCAGGTGCTTGTTTGCTAGGCTTTGACTTCCCCTTCTGCCCATAGGCGTACAATGGAACAGAGAAAATGATTTAATTAAGTAAAACCAAGGGATGAATTCTGCTGCTGCTCTTTCTCCTGTCTGGTTCTGTCATCCCTTTCCAGCAGTCATTTTTATTTTTCATAAGGCTGTTTAAGCCAAAAAGCCAGCATGTTTCACTTGAGGGTGATGTAGACTCTGTGTCTCATGCACTGCTGTTGTGCATCAAGGCTGAATCTCCCCTGCACAGATGGTGACTGCCTGCATTTGCTGTAAAGTCCATTGAGCAGACTCTATGCCTGGAATATGTGTCTGATTCAGACTGGGCAAATTGGGAGCGAGTAAACAAACAGCCCTGATTCATAGCCCTCTTTACTTTCTTTTTGTGTACAGCAGATGTGATTGATCTCCCTGTGCCATACACATGGAGCTGCATGGGAGGAGCAGAGCAAGGCCAGCAGAACAGTTACACTCAGCAAGCCTGTGAGGCTGCTGCCTTCCCAGATGCTAACTGTAGCTCAGAATTGGCTGATGATGCAAGAGGGTTGACACCCATTAAGGATGTAGTGCTGGAAGATCATTAAGCTGGAACTATAAAGACATGTTGTCATTGATGCAGTTTTACAGTTTAAGACAGGCATGACCTCACTTACTGTTCTATGGCTTTGAACTTTCTATGTTAATGGATGGGGAAAGGATTTTTTTTAAGTCCGTTTCGATGCTATTACTTTTATAATTGCTTAGTTCTCACTGTATTTTACCTGGCAATTGCAGCTGGGAGCCAGTAAAGTTTGAGGGGAAAATACGATCTACATACTTGTTTTCCCATACCTGCAATATGTTCATGTGATGTAAAAATGTAAAAACCCTCCCATCATTTCTGGCTCTTTTTTAGTTCGTCAGCCCTGCTAATGTCTAGTCACAGCAAGACAAAATAATTGATTTTTGGTCTTGGTTCTTGAGATGTTCCTTGCACTAACAGGGACTTAGAGCAGCATTAGAAGGCAACCGTAATTGTGACAAGTCTCCCCATAACTCTAGGGGTAATGTCTTCATTTATAGACAGCAAACTGCTTGGAGTGTGTTCAGTTTGTTATGCTTTTCTCCTCTCTGAATTCTCTAGTGTCCAAAGCAGGCTGTCAGAGAGGAGGTGACTGTGTTTCCCACGGTCTCTCTAAAACCAGCAGCTAGCCATTTTTAATTTTGCTGCTAATCCCTCTGCTTATGTTTTTTGTTCTGTTTCTTTACTGCAGCAAGCAAAAATGAAGTCCCACTCCTTGGAACACAGGAGCCAGGAGCAGCCCTTGTTACAGCCCAAACAGGTACAGCACTGCTAGAAGGGCTCTGAACTCGGTGTTCACACCACCACAGACAAGGTCACGGAAATAGCTGTGAATGCAGACAGCTCTGCAGGGAGTAAATGACAGTCCAGACACCGTTAGAGATGCTCAGCTTGAGGGATTACTTCATGAAGATGGGATGATTTGCTGGAGGTGTTATATGTGAACGGCTAGACCTGTGTAAATTCAGGATAGATTCATAGGCCTGAGCTGTGCTTGAGTCTCCAAATTACAGAAAATTGAGCTGGAATGGATCTCTGAAGTCATCTAAGTTCAAGGATTTGGCAAAGAGAATTTAATATCAGTTTCTAAGTTGTGTGCTGAACTGAGTCTGAGTGAATGATTGTGTGACCCATCCTTATGATTGCATTCAACCTGTGGGTCACAGGAGTTAATTCTGGGGCAGCCTGAAGGATGTTTGTGGTACTGGGGGGCAGGAGGGACACGAAATGGAAAACAGTCGGCAGAAATTAAAGAAAATCTGTTAATCTCTCCCCCACCCCCAGCCTAGTAGTAGCACCAGCCATCTGTCAGGTTGGAAGCAGACAGAAATAGGTTTACTGCTAATCTTTGGCTTATATTCATGCTTATATTCATGCATGTTTCTGAAGGGATTCTTCTATAAAGGTGTTTTATTTCCTACCTCTTTCCCTTTTAAAACTCTTGTTTCAGGACATACTGGGTATTCTCCCAGTGGGGAGCCCGCTGACATCCAGCATTTCCTCTAGTATCACCTCCAGTCTGGCTGCAACACCACCAAGCCCTGCCGGCACCAGCAGCATACCAGGCATGAATGCCAATGCCCTTCCTTTCTACCCAACCAGTGACACCGTTGAGTCTGTCATAGGTAACTTTTGCCTGTTTTTCACTTAAGCTACTAGGGCTTCCTCAGACGTGGATCAGCAGGTATGGGAATTGGAACAGCACAGGTGTTCCAGTGAACTCCAGATGTTGGTCTGTCAGTGTTGGCAGATTCCTGATACCGTAAGCTTTTTCTGTGACTGTGACACATGTGATGTTTTCTGCAGGTCATTATGGACGAAATTCACCCACGGGACCAACAGAAGGCCTCTGAGCCACTTACTCACAATGTCAGATGATGTAAAGGGCCTTAGATTTAAGTTTGTCAAAGAGGCAAGGAGATCTTGGAGCAGGCAGGAAATCCCAGGGTCATTTTCCGCAGTTATAACCCCTTAACATTCTACATGAGTTTTACAGTGAGGACTGCCCACCAGGTAGATTGTAAGGACTTGCCCTTTATGGATTGTAGTGTGCAGGCCGTAAGGAAAGGAAAGGCAGGAGAGTGCAGAGAGTGAAATCACTCCTCTTAGACAGGTACAGGGGTTTTGGTCACCTGTTCTTTTTTTTTTTTCTTCTTTAAACGGAATGTTTCTGAGGTGATCTCACTAATTTCTTAAAAATAATAATAGAAATGAGTGGGCATGTGTGGGTTAGAATTGTATTGATCATGAGTAGCGATGAGGCACGTTCAAATAGACGTAGCATTTGTAGGCTTGCTTTATTTTACCTAATCTTTGAACCTCGGAGTTGTTTTTCAGGTGTTCCCTTCTACTGATGTTTCTTTTCTGAGTGGCTCTTCAGCCAAGTAGGAATGAAGCACAAGCCACATGCAGACATGTCAGTGTTACTGCATACTATGGACAGGCTTGAGAGAGCAGTTTGGGGAAGATCCAAATTTTTGTTTTCATTGCTATGTTTGGGAATATTTTGAGTCCAAAAGGAATCAGATGAGGCAAAAGAACCTGGACTGAAAAGCTGCCCATGACACTTCTGCCAAGCCTTTTGAGAGCAGCATTGAACAGGGCGGAGAGTAGGGCCGTGCAGACTGACAAATAGAGAGCGAAGGCTCCTCTGCATGTAGGCTCTTTGGGCCATCCTATCTCTTGAAGTTGTTGGTCCTTTATAACATAATTGGTACCTCTGTGTCTGGCAGAGTCTGCCTTGGATGACCTGGACCTGAATGAATTCGGAGTGGCTGCCCTGGAGAAGACATTTGACAGCAGCACAGTGCCCCACACGAGTGGCATCATGATAGGTACATGAAAGCAACAGAGCTTTCTTTATCTTCTGCCGAGCAGTGTTGCCCAGTCACCTCAGTGGAGCCAGCCCAACAAAGCTCTAAAACCAGTCCCAAAATAACAGTGGTTAAAACAGCAATTACAACAAACTCTGGCAACCGCTGAGCATCTCTGAAGTGAAAGCTTGCCCTTACTGACTAGCAAAGCTGAGTTCTTGCCATTGGGCCCTGGTGTCTTGGGGTTGTTTCTTGAGATTGAATGTGCTTGGTTTTGGGTTTTTTGGGTGTATTTGTTGTTTTTTAAGTGTGCAAGTGGACTCTAGAAGGCACCTGATACATTTTAAAAACAGGCCAAAGTATAACGATTCACATCTTAAGCAGAAAACTCTCCCTAGCAGTAATAGGAAACTCACTGACCTGGTAATGCTATCCATCTGTCACATTGTGTCATCATGGTGATTAGGTTCCTGTAACGTCTGTCTCATTTTAGTATGTGGAGGTAGGCTAAGGCTGCTCCTACCTGTCTCCAATGAGTTTCCAGGGAAAAAATGAAATATCTCATAGGTTTTTGAAGTGATTGAAGTTTCTTGCTACTCTTGTTCTGTAAGACAGGTTTTGAATGAGAGCTGACTTTGGTGGTCTGAAGGTTTCTAAGGGAGGTACACTGCCTAGAGCTATACTGAGTTAGGAAGGGACATGTGGAAGAGATCCTAAAGAGATACCATTTCCACATTCCTGCTCCAGATAAGAACGGAGTTGGAAAGTTTACTGCACATGTCTGCTAATAGCTCTGCTTCTGCTGCTACCCATCTGCAGTGGCCTAGAGATTCTTCACACTGCTTTCCCCTCTATCCACATCAGGTCTGTGTGTTACTTGGTAATATTCTAAGAAGGATGATGAGGAGAGAGTGGGGAGTAGGGGCTGAGCTCTCCCTCAGCCTCTGTGTGGCAGACAGAATAACCTCTGGTGTAAGGAGATTGTGATCTCTTTGGAGCATGGGCTTTTGTTTGTTTGGGACTTTTATTACTGATAGATCCAGGTGCTCAAGTAAGTCTAAAACAACTAAAGCAAGTCACTGCTTTTCAGTGGTTAAGCTGGTGACCTGACCTGGTATGACAGTCTTCTCCCTACAGGTTATCTGGAAGTATTAAAGGCAGAGGCATGTGGTTTAGAAGTGATTTTTTTTTTTTCTTTACAAAGTATTTTAGCAGGTACCAAATTCATCCTCCAGTCTGATAGGAAGTGAGCTCTGCTCAAAACCTTTTGTTGCTTTGGCCAATAAAAGAGTAGTCCTTTGAACTCTGGAGAGTCTTAACCCTCATAGTTCATCGGACACCAGCTTCAGTGCTCCTCTGGAAGGCTGAGAGGGAACGTGGTGAGAAGCAGAGGAAATCGTGAAGGGCTTAGGAAGGAGAGAGGGGAAGCTGACACCTTCTGCTCTGAGCTCCTGCACTGTGCTCTGGCCCATGCTTCATGGTCATACATAGCCATCCTCTCTGTGTGTTCTTTGTCCAGGTGGGAGTTTGCTGCAAAGTTCTGCTCCTGTAAATATCCCCGGGTCCCTTGGAAGCTCTGCCTCCTTTCACTCTGCCTCTCCTTCTCCACCGGTCAGCCTCTCATCGCATTTCCTCCATCAGCCCCAGGGACACTTAAGCCAATCAGAAAACACATTCCTGGGGACATCAGCTTCTCATGGATCATTAGGTAAATGCACAGTGTGTGTGTCCCATGTACATGCCTGTCTGTGCCATGTAAGTATTCTCCTTTAGCTTCAATTTTAATATATTATTTCTCTGCTGCCATTTGTATCTCTTCTACCCATGGGAACAGCAACAGTACTAGAAGCCGCTTAACCAAAAATCACCTAATACCTTGTGAACAGGGGAGCAGTTCCCTCTACTTCCCAGGTTTCTAGAAGGGAGAGGTCATTTAAACGCTTTGTTCTGATGATGCCTTTCAGAGCAAAGAGCTCTGCCTTTTCCTGCCAGCAGTGCCACACTGAGACTTCACTTTACATAAAATTCAGAGCTGGGTCTTCAGCTTTGCTTCCTGAAGGTGAGGAATGCACTTTCTCCCTGGGACTGCTCACAGGTCAGGTTTGCACTGGGAGCTCCTTTTTTCTCTCCTGTCTGGCACTCTGCACAGGATTTTGTAAAATACTGCAGTGTTCCAGCTTTGTCCCCTTTGCTGCTCTGGGGTTTTTTTCCCTCTTGAGGGTCGGTTTCCTGTATGGGGACTGCAAAGGGAAGAGAAACTGCTTTGGAGCTTCAGCTGTATCAGGTAGAACTGGGAATTGAAGAGTCAGATCTATTTTACTACTAAGGCACATGGTTACCTTGAGAAATTAAACCGAGCTCAAGGCTATTGGCTCTGCTTACTTCTGTTAATAACAGTAAATATTCATTCTAATCGTAAATGTAAATGCTTCTTCAAGTTTTACATATATTTTAATAGTCAGCTTAATGGAATGAAATGGTTACGTGCTTTTGTAGTCTGTTTCTGCATGTGCTTACCTGCGTAACCGCGTCCCTTGTTTGCATAGGCCAGACCATGCTTCCATGCTTTGCCATTGCTGTCTGTTTGGCTTTAGCAGCTTTTACAATTACTGCAATAAGAAAAGAGACATCAGAGGATATCTCTGCTCTGAAATAGTGTTGAGATAGGCTGCTCATCCCAGTTTCAGTTCAGAAGAGGGAAACTTGCTGATAAAGCCTGCTTTTAGTTTCAGAAGAAACTAGTGAAGCAGTTGTATTTGTCTCAGCTGTCTAGTTACCCAGCCAAAAGCCAGAGAACTGCAGAACATTCACAAATGCATTTGAAGAGTTGATTTCTAAGAAAAAAGTCAGATCCTGTAATACACAGACCCATTTCTGCTGGGGGTTTGTATAAGATGTAAATCGTAACTTAGCAGTTGGGCATCTGGAACCTCTTTCTCCTCCATGTGAGTTTCTGAATGCACATAAGTTAGTGTGCGGTGTGTGTGGTTATTGCTTATTTGTATTGCAAAAATTCCTGCTGCTGGGCCAGTTCCCACTGTGTTGGATAGAAAATGTGCAGAGGAGGCATTCCTCACCGACAGCTTGCTACTTCAGATGTGAAATGAGAACAGCAGGTGGAAAGAGGGAGGAAAAAGAAATTATGAGAGAAGCTTGGTCAGCATTATGGCAGAATTTGTGGCTTGCCAGCATCCTGCTTCATGCTAGATTCCTTTTCAAGAAAACCGGAGCTTTAAAAACAGAATGTGAATTGAGGTTCCACTGAAATGTCTTGCTCTCAGCTGAGCCCCTGGATTAGATCTGTGGCTCTGTGGTAAATGGCCTGAGCCACTGAAGAGTCCGTGCTGTTCTCCTAAATGATTTGTCAGTGCACCTAAGCCCATAGTGAGGACAAGTTCCTATTTTTCAGCTGGTTTTTTGGTAGCTCGTTGTGTCTTGGCTGGCACTAAAACAGGAAGTGAGTGGTGTTGGGTCAGCTCTTCCTGAGAGGCCGTTTGCCTGTGGCCTTGCTCGCAGACGCAGTCAGGTCAGCTGCTGTAAGATCAGGATTATCAAAAGTGTCTAGGTTAGGGATGTCCACAGCCAGTGGTGAGCGCTGCTGAATGGTTAATGCTGCACCAAACTGGTGCGTGTCTGTGTGCACAGGGGTTCCCATCACTCTGTTTCCATAAAAGCTTTCCTTCCTAGTTCTCCCCTGAGTGCAGAGTGCAGGGAAATACAAATATTGTTTTTATTAGCATGCAAACCTTGGAGTCTGCGAAAAACAGCCAATTTTGTTTACAACTAGTTTTCTACTGCTCAATTTTTTAAGCTTTGAGTTTCTTCCTGAAAGAAGAAATTGCTTGAAGAAGCTAAAATAGGGAACTGAGTCGTCTTTGGTGCCAGTTACTAGCTTTATGCTACAGTTCTGCAGGGGGTGAAGCTGATGTACATCCTGTCACTTCCACTTCTTTATAAACAGGGTTTTCCAGTTAGAGCTGTTTCTGCGTATGCAAGCAGGAATGGCAATGGTATATTTTAGCCTCCCTTTTGGGAATATGAGACCACTTTTCTGAGCACCAAGCTGAGGAGGGAAAAACAGTTGTTTTCTTAAGGTAGTGTAAGACGAGGGACCTCTTGGGTTGGCTCTGTGAACCAATCTGTTCACCAGTGCTGGTGGCTGTGCTCCTCAGACAAGTGGGAAGGCAGGAAATGGTGCAGAGGCTCTCATATGTGAACGGGGATTTGAGCTGATAGTCAGCTCTGCTCTGAAGTTGATACTTCTGAAAACATCCCAGTTTAAAATTTACTTCTCCTCAGTTTCTTGAGTCCTCCTGTATCATTAACAATGAGGCTTGGTGATATGAAACTTCCCCTGTGAAGTCCCTCTGTGGTGGACTCCTGGGTCCTAGGGATGAAAGTAATTCTGAAGAGGATGGTTTTTTTCCCCCTATGTGAACATTTTTGAATCCTGGATTTCACAAGGGTAGGGAGGAAGTGGGGGAATTGCCAGCACCTGTGACATAACCCTCTCTATTTCCCTGTGAAACAGGTTTAAATGGGATGAACAGCAGCATATGGGAACACTTTGCTTCGGGGAGTTTTTCGCCCAGTACCTCACCTGCATTTCTGTCAGGTCCAGGTGCTGCGGAGCTGGCACGGCTACGACAAGAACTGGATGAAGCCAACGGCACAATAAAGCAGTGGGAAGAGTCTTGGAAACAAGCCAAACAGGTACTTGGGCAACTCCTAGGAAGCAAGATGAGTGTAAAGTGTGTCAGCCTTTAACAAGGAGCTTTCCAGACATTGAGGTGGTGGGAAAAGCTGTAGATTTCACATATTTTTCTTAAGCATTCTTCTTTCTCCTTCTGCCTGGGAAAGAAGGAATGCATCACTGTATTCAGAGGCTGGAAGTGCAAGGCCAGATGTCAGAACACATGCCCTGAGGTGCTTGACAGTCTGTTATGATTTGCCACTTAGTTCTGCCAGTGAACAAAGTTCAGCCCCGTAATGGTGTGAGCCAAATATGTGGAACCACAGCCTAACCAGATGGGGCATCTGGATTGAGAAGCACTTTGGAGTAAAGTTTCAAAGACGTCTCAGAGTTTGGGAACAGTGCAGATTAGACAGAACGTGCTCCTGATGAGGAGTGTATGGAATTGGGTATTTTTGCCTGGGATTCTGTCTTGGAGGAGTTTTCCAACTGCTTCTTTTATTCTCCTTGTTGGAACTGATAGGCTTGTGATGCTTGGAAAAAGGAGGCAGAGGAAGCTAACGATCGCGCCAACACAGCTAACATTGAATGTGAACTGGCCCGGGAGCAGAGGGAAGCCTTGGAGCTGCAAGTGAAGAAACTGCAGGAGGAGCTAGAGAGGATCCACACAGGCCAGGACCCCCAGTTTCTGCGCTCCTTCTCTGACCTGGAAACACTGTCACTCTCTTCACTTTACACCCTTCAGAAACAGCTGCGGGCAAACCTGGAGAAAGTTGATAAGGTGAGTGCCAGGGATTTGCAGAGCAGGGCTTTGAGCTCTTTGCTCCTGCAGATTGTAGCTTTTCCCCCTTTTGTTATAGAAGCCTACCAAAGCAGTTCCATGTGTGTAGCCAAAGTGCATTTTAGCCAGCTTAGGGAATCTACCTACTTCTTTTTGGTGCCTAAAGCATGGAGTTTAATTCAATCCAAGCTGCTCTGTTGATCCTGAAGTTCCTAAAAGACATGAGGCCATGTTGCTTTGCTTTTGCATCGCAAGACGAGCGGGCAGACAGCTGTAGATCCTTCCCTGCTGTCTCCTTGTTGCTCCCCAGAGTGCAGGACAGCAGCCTCTTTGCTCTGTCATTTTGATGCTTACTGCTATGCCCTGTCCCCCTCTCTTGCAGGCAGTATTTCAGATGCAGTCAGTGAAATGCCTTAAGTGTCAGGAGGAGAACCGAGTGGTGTTACCGTGCCAACATGCAGTGCTGTGTGAAACGTGCGCCGAGGAGGGCGAGTGCCCCATCTGCCATCCCAACAGGCCCCACTCTCTCCAGTCGTGACCTTCCAAGGACACTCGTTCTAATCATATCGCATAGAACTTTTTAACTTTATACATGCGTACATATATATGTATGTGTACATATATACATGTATGTGTATATATCTCTATGTATATAGGTGTGTGTATGTGCTGGTCTGTGTATGTACCTGTACATGCACACGCACGCACATACGCACACTAAACAAAAATTAGTTGCAGAGCACTTTTTAATATTTTACATCCCGTATCTAAACTGCCCCTCACCCCTGCCCCACTAATTCTAACTCTTGAGGAACTTTGAGAGCTGTTTTTCATACAGATCAAAGGGCCATTTGCAAAGAGTGTGTGTTGCTCCTCTTTTCTATTTAGGTGATAACAAATTTTTGACTATTTCCAGAAGGATTTAGAGTGGGCAAGAGGGGCTTCCATGTGCTTTCCAGAGGAAGAGTTGAGATCACGGGGAGGATCGAGGTGGATTGAAATGACTCCTTCATGCCTTCGGTCTCCCTCTTTCACTGACCCAGCTTGGTTAAAGCCGTCCTCCCTGATGGAAGCTTTACTGGGTGCCTGCCTGGTGGGCCTCACATTGCCGATCTCTGAATGTGCAGGAACTTTGTCTGTCGTTTAATCAGCAAAGTTCGCTTTTAAAAATTTTTATACACTCTTTGTATATTTGTACGAAAAGAAGAAAAGGGGGAAAAAAATTATTGGGCCTAGAGCAAGCCAAGCTCCAAAATTCAGTGACTAACGTTTGTTGCAGATACAGCTAACGTGTTCTGGGTCTGAGCAGCCTTAGAAGTATTGCCCTTGTGTCAGCTACAGCCCTTTATGAAAGAAATGTGGATGCAGAGGTTAGTTCTCTCCAGGCACCCCATTGTCTGGTGACTGCCTAGAGACTTTTTCCTGTTTCAGACTAGATGAATTTCGTTTGAGCCACAGGGATGCGATTCATAGTCACTGCTGAAATGCATCAAACAACTCCCAGTAGTCTGAGGACACTTTTGTTGAACAGAGTTGATGTTGCCTGTGTCAGGCACCTCAGAGGTGGTCTGTGGGCTGCTGGGTCCAGAAGCCCTCTTGCTAGAGATCATGTCTGCCTGTGATGACAGAGGAAGTTCAGTGTGACAAAGAAATGCCACCAGCTTAGACCTGTCGGGTAGCTGAGCTCTCCTGTGACTTCTTTCACCAGCGTGTCCACTGGACTTGTACATCAGGTGGATTGCAGTAACCTGCTGGGATCTCAACCAAAAGGCCGCTCAGTTGACATTTTTTATTTGGCACAGGGTTGCTGCCTGTGCTGCCCCCTCCCTGACCTGGAAAAGCACTGGAACCTCCAGCAGCCCATTGTTGTAGGAAAACTGAATTTTTACCGGAGCCTCCTAGAAAGCTTCATATTTAATGCAAAGACATAATTAGATTTGCTTCCATAATTCCACCTTTCCTTTCCGTGGAAGGGGTTAATATGCATTCCCAGACGATCTCTTAAGTGCAGCTCTGTGTAGTTCTTTTTTATGTTTTTCCCATTAACTTGTTTTTGAGTTTTTTGGTAAAAATGCGCTTTTCTCTTTTCCATGTGTATTTTATTGTAACTAGCATCAGGTTTTTTTAATTTTTTTTTTTATGGAGAGACACTGTCGAGTGACTATCGTGGCTATGTTGTTTGGTTATAGCCTTTGAATGTCTGTGCCATGGGGCAGAGCTTCTGCCTTGGTCTGATCTTAAGGAAAGACCTTTTATTAAAAGACGTGAACGTTTCTTTTTATTTTTTTTTAAATTTTTTTTTTAGAAAAACAAATAAAAATAAAAAATGGGGGGAGGAGGAAAAAGCCCAGTTAAGAGAAACATTTACTAAAAAGATTTTTGTAACTAACTTAAATCATAGGAAATAAAACTCTTGAATCAGGTTGTTAATATTTATAAGAACCGGAGCTCATCAGCCTCTTCTGGCTACTGGTTTGTAACACTTTTTATTAGCGTGGTGGTTTATCTGCTCTCCTGCCTCCAGGGGACAGTTCAGGGTGTCCTGCCTTTGGTCACCCCTCTCTTATCAGAACCGCCGGCACTGTGTGACTGCATCTGATTCCCACAGCAACTCTTCCCCCTTTGTCTGTTCCCTTCGCATGAGACTTTTCTGCTGATGGCAGCTCTCGCTGTCTCAGGGGAACATCCCAGTTGCAGGGTGATGCGGGGCTACTGGGTCTCAGGGGAAGAGGCACTTGCCCCCAGTTTCTGTGGGGGCAGAAGGAAAATTCCAGGCCGGAGGAAGCATGTGTTTTCCCTTTTGAGTCAAACAGTTTCTCTGATTTATAACTTACACTGAAGGACCAAAGAATTCAGAGCTTCACCCGTTTGTGGCCCTTGCCTTTGAACAGCCCATTGCCACACTGCCCTCACGGCAGAACAGCCTGAAGGAGTTAGCACTTGCCCCCACCCCATGTGTCTCAGCACTCTTTGCACAAGCACATAGAGTGTTCTCACTTTCCTCTGGTGCTTGAGGAAACACTTCCTAAATTTAGGTTTCTATGAATTTGCTTGCTGCTTCAAAACCAATGAGCATCTGAAATGTGAACGAATGACCTTCTTAAGCATCAGATGGAACAAGAGAACTTGATCTTTGCGTATTTTGTGAATATTTTGGGGGGGCTGCTTACATTACAGTTTCGTAATCCAGTGAGGTGAGAGCAGGTGGAAAAGGTGGGTTTCTGACTCCCTCCAGCAGTTGTTACTGCCTGTCCCAGGCAGGGAGGAGGAACCGTTATCACAGCTCTTGCTCAACGCTTGTGAGTCTGTGGTCAGGTCAGCTTCTGTACGGGGTGAAGAGAGTCTTGCTGAAGTAAACCTGGTGCTAATAAATACAGCCCCTGTGTCGTACTGTCACGCTTCCTTCTGAAGCAGAAGCTCCCTGTTCCAGGACATGGGGCAACACGTCAGAGCTCAGGGGGCTTTTCTGGCCGAGTCGTGCTTCAAAGCGCAGTCTTGTTTCCACGAGGCTTGGGGCCGAGCAGCCCAGCTGGCTGTTCCAGACAGCCATAAGCACGGCTGGGTCCTGCCTCTGCACGCAGACTTCTTATTGGATAATGACATTTTCCTCCCCAGATGTTTGGGAGCTTTGAAAGTGACTAATTGTGCAGGTTTGACACTTCTGAGCTAAGAGCTGGGGGAAGGGAGCCTTAATTGTGTGGTGAAACCACAGTATCTTAAAGGTCAATAAACTTTTACGTTTTTATGGAGAAAACGATGTAGAAGCAGATGGCTTAAGACAACACTGTCCTGGGTAGATAGGTATCACAGAGCGAGGCTAGAGCTGTAGACAGGAGCTGAAGGATTTGGGCACCACTTTGTGCTAAGAGGACCAAGTTGAGATAGTCTCCAGCCTTAGCTGATGTAGTCACATGCCAGCTGTGGCAAAGACTCGGTGGTGCAGGAGGGTTGGGGGAAAATCACAAAGCTGGAGCACAACATTGTGCTGAAGCAGATCCCTGAAGGGAGTCGCTGCAGCTGATCCCCTGCCGAAGGGTTTTACACTTTCCTTACATCTTTAAAGCTGAACCTGAGCCACTTGCAAGGCTTGTCCAGCTGAGACAATGAAGAGAAGTTCTTACCCGTAACGCTGAACGGACTCAGTAGTTCATTGCTGTTCCACCAGCCTCCGAACCTCCTCTCTTTCTCCTTTTCCCCCATCTGAGAAGGAAGAATATTACCAGTGTTTTCCTCCAGAATTACAGTGACCCTTGGAGTGATGGCCAACAGCAAAATAGATGTTACTGATGTAAAACCTAGTATTTTAAAGGTGAAGTATTCCTGCAAACTAGTGACTGCATCGGAGAGATTTCTGGGGCTTCCCCACTCCGTAGCTTCCAATGTTAAAATAAATACAGTATACGTTTAAAAAAATAATACTACACACTGCAGTATTTCTGGTGGCAATTCTTGACCAGTCTCTTCCCCACTTTCCCCAGGAGGAAGGGCACTGGGCAGAAGCGCCCCTAGTCCGTGTAGAAGTTGGCAGAATGGTGATCGGTGGTGTGTAAAACGTGTTGTTGATTCCATGTATAGAACTGTGATTTCAGCTGTCGTTCTCTCGTACTCTGTAAATATGTGTTTTGGCTGTCGGAAACCTGGTTTAGACTCTTTTCTTGGCAGAGTGAATTTGCATGTGGGGCTGGAAAGAACTCAATCTGTGTCACAGTTTCCAAGGGCAGGATGGATTTGGTTTTTTTTTTTTTAGAGGACAATAAATTTTTATTTTTTTGCTAAGAAACAATACCTAATAAAGCAGTGTGTGGATGTGTGTGCGCGCATGCGTGCCCGGCCCTCTGTGTGCAGCCCCCTCTCCGGGCCTTGGGGAGGTCTGGAGAAACCTGTGCAGTGCTGCCCATGAAATAATGGATCCGGTGCCTCTCTGGCGCCGGTTTTGTTTCTCCTTTTCATCCTTCCCAAGCTCCTTCTTGGATCAAGCCACTTCTTAATGGGCAGGGGGTTGCTTGTCCCCTTTTATGACCCAGGGGCAGAAGAGAGGGCGAGTCAATGGGATGCCGTTCGGTGGGGCGCGATCCTTTGCAAATGGCAAAACCACAGAGCAGAGGTGTTCTGTGAGCCACATTCTTCATGTGCACGAGTTTACCTCCTACAACAGACCGGCTGGGTGGGGGTGAGCCCTGCCTGCCCTGAGTGCTTGTGTGGCTGACAGGGATCATAGAATCATAGAATGATCCAAGCTGGAAGGGACCTCCATAGGTTACCCAGTCTAACCTCCCTACACAAGCAGGGACATCTCTGCCTAGGTTAGGTTGCTCAGAGCTTCACCTTAGGCTTATCAGCTTGACCTTAAATGACTTCATGGATGGGGCCCCCACCGCGTCCCTGGGCAGCCCATTCCAGCCATCATATTAAAGAACTTCTCTAATCCCCAGCCTAACTATCTCTTTTCCCAGTTTGAACCCAGTGCTTCTTGTCCTTTCCATACAAACCTTTGGGAATAGACCTTCCTCTTGCCTTCATGTAGCCACCCTCAGGTACTGGAAGGTCAAAAGAAGAACCCCCTGGAGCATTCTCCAGGCTGAACAGCCTCAACTCTCAGCCTGTCCTCATGAGAGATGCTCCATTCCCCTGATCATGTTGGTGGCCCTCCTCTGGGTGTCTGGATGGCTCCAGTATGTCTACATCTATCTGAACACGTAACTGGCACACACCTGATTTTGTGTGTCGGCCCCCACAGCACACACGGATCTAAGAATTACCGTCTATTTTTGGTGCAATTCATGCTTTGAGGACCCATCAACCACTTACCCACAGCCCAATCACAACAATCATCTCAGTCACCCCATTTAGATTGTTAGTAAGACAATAACATGTTTACACAGAGTGCCTGCCCCTTCCCTCTTGTGTTGCAGCCATCTGTCAGTGTCAGCAGGAGGATGATTATGGGGGTTTCTTCCTCCTCGCTCTTGCATTTGCTAGACACCGGTGTTGCGTGCTCCCTGATGTATTTTTTAATGCTTAGACTAATTAATGCTTAGGCTGTGCTCCCAGTTCGTGGGGCTAGTTATGCTCAGATCACGTTATGGTTTCTTTGTTCTTCTCTGTGAAGGGTTTGGTTTCCTTTGGGGTGGGAAAAGCCCCACACAAGTACCTGGATCTGAGCAAGAATTACACAAGCCCAGTTTGCATAAGGAGCTACCCCGGGACATGTGGGCCAGTGGAGCAGGGTCATCCCAGAGCAGACTAGAGCACAGCAATTTTTAACTCCCTAAAACTAAGCTAAAACCATGTTCAAACCTGCAGGCCCTGTATTAAAGCAGGAGGCTGGTGACTAGCCAACAACAAAGGAGCCTGAGTGCAAGCTGGAGTTTTCCCCTCTCTGGGAGCAGTAGCAGAACCTGGCTGGACTGACACACCACGTCAGCATCTCTGCAAGAGGGACCCAACTCTGGGGTCTCCTTTCTCTGCAGAGCTACTTGGAGAACTGAAATGAGTGATTCGAGTCAGCAAATGGCTTCCCCATGAGCCAGCAGCGCCTTAATCCCTGCTGCTGTGGGGTGGGTTGAGCCGGGCCATGTCACACAGCACCAAAGGAGATTCCACCCCCCCACACCCCCCCACACACCCC
>VZRI01008454.1:242822-261031 GCA_013397515.1 Upupa epops | reverse complement strand
CATCAAGAACTTGACCTGAACTGACCCAGCAGCTGCTCTGCCCACTGAGAAAGCAGCTGGTGCTTGGGCACCCAGGAGGGTGATGCTTTTAATTCCCAGGACACGGCAGCTCCCAGTGACTGGCTGCAGCTCAGCCACCCCCCTGCAAGGCAGGAGCAGAGGGAGCTCTGCATTTCTAATGTCTAATAATTGCAGCTAAAACAAGCTCTAAAAACCCCACCAAACAGTTACCAACCATTTCCCCTGCCTCACTAGGCACGTCTGGTGGTGACCTCCGATATGCTGGCCCTGCGTGTTTTCAGACAGAGGTACCTGAGCCCCTGGTGCACGCAGGCTGGGGGCAGTGGCGGTGAAGCAGACACAGGAGCTTCCCACATTGTAAAGAAGAAAAGCATTCCACAAAGCCTGGCTGGATGCACTGGTGCTGTTTCCTCTCATCCTGTTTCTTGGGAGACCACCTTGCTCCAACCTTCTCTCAAGGAGCTCTGAGAATAAGGTCTCCCCTGAGCCCCCTTTTCTCAAGCCCCCTCACCCCCCGCACCCAGCCCCGACAGTTTACAGAATCGCAGAATTACTGAGGCTAGAAAAAACCTCTAAGGTCATCAAGCCCAGCCTGAAGTCCCTCAGCTACTCCTCAAAGCTCTTGTGCTCCAGACCTTTCCCAGCTCCGCTGCCTATCTCTGGACCTGCTCCAGCTCCTTAGTGTCCTGTGCCCAGCACAGGGGGGGAGGTTTTGATCCTCAGCTGCCTGCAGGGACCAGCTGGGGCTGGGAGGGAAGGAAAATGCAGTTGCTAGTGCCAGCCCCAGCCAAGTCAGTGCTGCAGGTCCTTGGGTGAGGGACCCAGCTGCTTGCTGGCACAGGACCTCCTCAACCAGTGCAGGGTTTGGTGCCCCCCCAGCTTCCCACCCCATTTCCCATGGGAAACATGAACACAGTCACTCATGTACCAGTGTCCCCCATCACTCCTGCCCTTCCCCAGTCAGCTGCCCTCTCCCAACTTAACCTCCCTGAGTGGGGCAGCCTCCTTAGATGCCTTGTGCCACCCCACTGTGCTGCTGTCAGCACAGGCCACTGCCCCAAAGCTCTCTCTGAACAGCAGCCCACACATCAGCTTTGCTGCTTTTAATTTAAAATACATGAAAAAGGGAAAAACAAAAAGAAAAGGCAGTTTTGGCCGTGGGTTGTTCCAGCCCCCAAATAAATGTTGCTGTGTGTGCACTGCCCTGGCCAGTGCTGTGGGCAGGAGGGCTGAGGACACGGCCAGACCATGCGGCTCCAGCAGTTACCAGCAGTTACCAGCTAATAGAGGACGGACAGGAAGAGCCCCCTAACTCACAGCCCCCTGTAGTGTCACTAGTCCAGAGAGACTAAGGAATCCCCTCAAACACCCTTTCCAGCCTCACTGGAGTGTTGCCATCCAAAGCTGGGGGCTGGGAGGTGGAGGGCACAGGAACCCCTTCTGCCCCACCAAGAAGACTGTGGACGGCTCCAGCTCCAGCACTGGCGAATCTTCTGGGGTCTTACTAGTCTGAACCCCTTACTTCAGGACCATCCTCTGCCTCCCTCACTCTGTCTCCTTGGACTTCTTGGCTCGTTGTTTGCGGAGCTTGACAAAAGCCTGAGCTTCTTTGTCCCCTTTCCTGGACTCCAGCAGCTGAAGGATCTCATCTCCTGATGGAGAGGAGGGGAGTGATGGACAGACACTCACTGCAGCCCCCTCTGCATACCATAGGGGCTGGAGGAGACTTGGCAGGGCTCAGCATGACAGTGGCATCACATACCAGTGGGTTTGGGGTGAATGAGGGGGAGGCGGGTCTGGGGCACTCGTCCCATGTCAACCTGGTCCTCCTCAGCATCGAGGCCAGGCAGGTGGCAGAGGGGGAAGAAGGCTTCACCCTCCAGGTCGTTGGTCCCCAGGGTGTCATAGTCGAACACGGTGAGCAGCAGACAGGCCCCCTCCTGCCGGCACTTCTCAGGAGGGATCAGGCTGCAGGGTGAGGGGCAGGATGCAGGAGACAATCACATTCTACCTCTCCATCCCAACCTTCACACCAGGGGCTTCACCAGGGTGATGCTGCATGAGAAGCAAACACCCCCACTCCCTCCCCCCGCACTGACCCCAACCCCATCAGCACACACTGCCCACCCCAGCCTGGCCCTGGGGTTTCGGGTGCCCATAACTACTACAGCTGCCACCAGAAGACCCCAGGGCTGAGCTTCCACTGGGGTGCAGGGGGTGAAACCCCAGGGTAGGACCCAGGTCCCGGAGCAGCAGCCCCATGGCAGAGGCTCAGCTGGAGCAGGGCAGGGGTGAGGGGCTGAGGAATTGGGGCAGGGGCCAGTGGGTGTCAGCCCCTACGTACAAATCAAAGGCTTCATCGAAGAGGGGGTGCAACTCGTTCCTCTTGCACTGGGTGTTCCTGGCCACCACCTCGGGGAACTCGTGTCGGGGCTCCAGGGTGAGCTGGACGAAGGGGTCACTCGAACCTGGTGGGTGCAGAGATCAGCCCCGTCCGGCTCCCCCCACCCAACCGAGCCCAGCCCAGGGAACACTGTATCTGGACACTCTGGGGTGGCTGAGGAGGTCAGGGCATCCTCATCGCGACCCCCAGCCCCACTCACGCTCCTGGGGAGTGCGGGAACATCCCCAAACCTGCCCGCTGGTCGATCAGCCACGGGTGGCTGCAAGAGGAGTGACATCTCCTGGACACCTCCCCAAATGACAGCAACCCCAGAGACTGTCCCCAGCACCCTGGCTCCTGGGGTTTTGGCTCAGATCTGATTTGTGTGATGGGAAGGAGCTGGCAGCCCTGGCTGCTGCAGAGTGAGAGCAGCGGGTCCTGCCTGATCCTGCAAACACCCCCCTTCTTCCCCAGTCCACCCCCTTGGATGCAGAAGGCAATCCATACAGAACCCCAGTTCCTCCCAGTACTGCCAGCGTCGACTCTACCCAAAAAGACCAAGGATGAGGGGTCCCAGAGCTGTCCCCAACCCATGCACACCCACCGTTGGAGTCCAGTGGGATGAGGTTGGCAGCGTTGAGCACCTCCACGCGGAGTTTCTGCTCTGAGGGACGGTACAGAGCCTTGATGGTCACGGCCCCGTACTTCTCTGTGCTGGTTTCCAGCTGAGCAGTGGGGTACAAGAATGTAGGTGTCGCCTTTGGGAATACCCGGGGTCTGCTGGAGGGCTGATGGGCATCCTCTGCCATGGAACTGAACCCCCTCCCGCCCACCGCTGGGGCCAAACCAGGCCCAACAGCTCCAGAGCTGGGAGGGTGGTGGGGAAATGCCACGTGTCCATAGCAGGCTGTGCTGGGCATCCTTACATGTGCAAGAGTGAGATGTGGGAAGGGGCTGGGGGTATCATCCTGACTCCTACCTGCTGCTGGATCCTGTTGCTGAAGTATTTCTGGATGAGTTTGCGGCTGCTGGAAGAGCAGAGGGCCAGATGGGTGTCCAGTGACTGCAGAGAGGACAAGAGGTGACACTGAAGCACAGGGATGGGTCTGTAGCCCAGGGATATCCTCCCTGGAGAGCACCAAAAGGAAACCCTTTGGGACATCCCCATCCCCAGTAACCAAAGGAGACTCTTGGGGACTCCCTATGCCCCCATACCAGGAAGGCTGTAGAGTGGAGGGTCTCCAGGGGCAGCCCACAGCCCTCAGCATAGAAGCAGAGCTCCAGGCTCTGGGGAGAAAGATGCCATTAGCTGGAAACCGAACACCCCTCCTTGCCTGGGACACCCCCCAGGCCCCTCCAGGGTACCTTCAGGGCACAGTGCAGCTTCTTGTAGTGCTGGGCTGAGGGGACCTGCTGCTCTGCAGCTGCTGAGAGCACAGACAAGGTGTGATGCCAGAGGAGAGCGAGGAGGCTGTGGAGTGAGGGAGAAAGGTGGTGAGTAGAGTCCAGGAGAGTGGGCTGGCAGAGATTGGTCCTTAGCCACTGGTGTTTGCAAAGCCCCAGGGGGAACCAGCTCATCCCACTGGGCTGAGCAGCCAGCCCCAAAGTGGGGTATTTCTGAGCCAAATGGGGCTGGGGGGGTCACTCCTGCCAAAGGACAGTGAAACTGCTCCTCCCCACCAGCATCCCCGGGGCCATGGTCACCTTTTGAAGTTGTCCTGGACCAGATGCTCATTGAGATACTGCAGCTCTGACTCCAGGAACTTCATGAGTGGGATGATGGCCTGCAGAGGCAGAAAAGGGGTGTGGGGCATATCCAGCAGGGCAAAACGGGAAGAGGAACAGATCACTGCTGGTGTGGAGTCAGCAAGGTGGTCCAGAGGGGCTACCTCCACGGTGAAGACAGGGGCAGGCTGCGCCCAGTCTGGTCCTGCTGATTCCACAAGCAGCATGTGGGTGTCTTGGCCCCACTTCTGATGTGTCCTGTGGCCAAGGTGTGGGGCAGGGAGAGGTGGGGAAGGTTGATGGGGGCCTCCACCAAGTAGCCAAGTGTTACTCACGACTGCCCAAAAAAGATGGGCCAGGAGGGGCCAGGCCAGGCACTTACATCCTCGGGCTCCTTGGTGTCATTAGCAGACGAGAGCTCCTGGATGTATCTGGCGATGCCCTTTTCCAGCTGCCAGGGAGAAATGCATGGAGGCACTTGGGCTTTGCCCTCTGCACCAGCCTTCCCATGCCCAGGTCCACCTTCTCTCCATGACAGGAGCATGAGGGCTCCAGGCCACATAAGGAGAAGCCTCCCTGCTTTGGTCCTGGCAGCAGCCAAGGGGTGGGGGGGAATGTGGGCGTCAGTGAGAGGCAGTCACCTTGCTTGCCAGGGCTTGCACCACATCGCAGACCTCATGGTCCAGGCAGGAGACAGTGCCCTCGAGCTGGTTGTGCAGCGTGTGCTGGATCTGCTGCTGGTCAATGACAGCTTCTGTGCGCTCCTCCAGCTGGGCCCAGTCCAGCTGCAACGGCAGCTTCTGGATCAGCAGTCGCAGCTGCTTGATGTTGTTCACCACGATGCAGAGCTGAGGGAGGTGGGTCTGCTTTAGGGGCGTCCCACAACCCCTGTGCATCCCCTGCTGCCTNGCATTGTGGCTATCAGGGCTCAGCTGGTCCCCACAAAAGCCAGAGCCAGGTATCAGCTGGGCGTTCACCAGCTCATCTCCCTCTCTGCCAAGGAACTGGGGCCAAATCGTGCCCTCACCCACGCAACGGCCCCTGTCCCATTACCAACCCTGTTGGCCGCTTCGCCCTCGCTCAACGACAGAGCCTCAGCCCTCGCCTTGATGAGCTGGCAGTACATCAGGGCGATTCTGCACATGTCCTGCAGGGTGAGAAGAAACCAACAGAACTGAACTGTGTAGTGTGGGGAGCACCATGAGAGCCCTGCTACATCAGTGTGGGACACCGCCCCATCCACTGGGACCTTCCACCGTGAGCAGGAGAGGAACCTCTAGCTGCTGGTGCCCGTGAGCGTGGTGTCTGTACACACCTCCACAAGCTTCACCATGATCATGAAGGCTTCCTCTGGGTCTGGCCAATTGAGCTGCTGCCAGGTCTTCACAATCTGGGCATAGCAGGTGGACAGGTCAACGGTGGACGTGCTGTGCTTGTTGTGCTCCCCAAAGGGTGTCAGCTGAGAGGGCAGAGAAAGGAAAGGTAACTTAGCGTGTAAGAAAGAAGCCACCCCAGACGGCAGAGCTGCTGCTTTACTCTGGGCTGCTCTGGCCCATCATTAACCTCATACATGCCAATGTCATCACCCAGTTGCTTTGGAGAGTGGAGGAGATGAGGATGGATGAAACAGCCTGAGTTCCCTGAACTGGGCCACTCTCCATCATATTGCAGCTCAGCAGTGCTGGACCACACTGAAGAGTGGGGAGAGGCACCCACAGCCCACGGCTGCCTTCCCTCCCCCCTTCCTCAAGTTCAGAAGTGAAGGGACTGTTCACAGCGGGTTCATTAGCTCGTAGTGGGGAAGGGGCACAGGGCTGTGGTGTCAGCCTACGGGGTGATCAACTGTTCCAAGAGTCCACAACTGATGTTACGTGTTTGGATGAGGAACCAGCCCACTCCTGAGTTGCAAGAGGCACCTATGGGGTGGGCTCAGTGCTGTGCAGGGAGCTGGTGTGTCACAAAAGAACAAATACTCCCCAGGTTACCTGGTCCATCTGGATGGCTCTTTGTGCCCTCTCCAGGGCGATGGTGTAGGCCTTCTGCAGCCACTGGGGCACTGCGTCCTTGAACCACTGGTGGAAACTGCCCAGAGCCAGAGATCCATCCCTGTCAATGAAGAGCAAGGATCAACCCTTCATGCTCTGAGGTGGAAGCAACGCAAAGCACCATGAGAAGCCTCCCCTTAGCTGGAAGTTGAGGTCTCTATCAACCCCATTCAGAGACAGCCCTGTAGCGCTTCTGGTGATGCTTCCTTGGACATCAGGCACCAGCAGCCTGGTTTGCCTCGTGTGTAACTGGTGAGGTAGGTGAGCAGGGAGGACTTGGAGTTCCTCTCAGTGAACTGCTCAGGCTCTTGCTTCAACATCTCCCCTCTCTCTGGGCTGGATACCTGCTGGGGAGGAAGTCCTTCATCCGATAGAGCTCCTGCAGGTTCATGTAGAGCTGGAACAGGCTCTCAGCGGTGGGCTTGGACATGCTGCTGTCGACCTCATGCAGCTCCTCCTGGACGTGCTCTGCGACCTGGCAGCGAGCAAGGGAAGGGTCAGCAGTCAGGGAGGGTCCAGTTGGCAACACTTCTACTAGGGGAGAGGGTCAGCTTGGGGGACGACTCCTTTTGAGGAGCAAGTCAAAGAAGCAGATGATAGCCACTCCATAGGCATGTGGGGAGAGATGGGGGGTTGCCCTGGTTTGGTTCTTTCTAGGCTTGCAACAACCAGTTGTCACCTGAAGGGGCCAAAACCTCAGCCTGGCTTTAGACCTCAGTCCCACCAGCGCAGCTCGGGCTGGCTTACCAAGCTCTCCAGCTCCAGGTAGGCGATGGAGAAAAGGTTCAGCTTCAAGGTGCTGCAAGACAGAAGCCAGGAGTCAGGAGCTGCCAGCCCAGCCCAGCAAACCCCACGAGGCCATGCCTTTACCCTAAGGAGGTTGTGGTTTGAGTCCAAACCATAGGACAGTACAGTCCTAGGTGCACAGACAGGATCACAAAAGCTGTCTATGAAGCCAAGGAATGAGCCTCAAAGTGTCCTGTTGCTCTTGATCCCAGGAAAGGAGGGTGAAGGGGGATTAAGAGCTGAAACCTACCTGATAAAGAATTTATTCCAGAATTTCTGGCACTGCTGGAGATCTCCTATCACCTCCAGGAGGAGTCTGGACAAGGCTTTGCCGTTCTCCTCCATGCTCTGCAAAGGAAGGGACAACTCATTGCAGGTACTCAGGGATTTTGAGCTCCCTTCTGATCTGATTTATCTCTATGATTTATTCTTGTGGGGTAGCAATTATAATCAGATCCACACTAGGAGCCCCAAGAAGTTATCAGTAACATCCACTGCTGCTCTGTGCTTGTGTGGCTGGGTTGAGGACGACCTCCTGCTCTCCTGAGTACTGCATCAGGGCCTTAAGCTTCAAAGCAGCTCAGCAGCTGCTGGTAATGTGGTTCATGGAATTTTAGAGTTGGAAACCCAGATGCTATGACTGTTAACAAAGAACTAGAGGAGTCTCAGCTCAGGTTTGCCTTCCCATGCCTTGGGCTTCCCAGCCCAAACCAGATAAACTGCTTTCATATGGTCACAGAGGCAGAGATGAGAACTGACCTTCACCATGGGCTCGAGGTGCTGCTTCTTCATGTGAAACCACTCCCTTGTGCCTGACTGCAAGAGAGGGGTCCTGGTGTGATGTCAGGGAACCAGGAAGAGCGAAGTCAGCTCTGTCATCTCCTTTGCTCTCCCTGTCCCTTTGGAGGGTCCCAGCTGAGACCACCAGTTTGAAGAGGTGAGGTGTTTTCACCCTGCTACTGGTGCAAGTGGCTTTGCTGAGGTGTGGGCATTGGGCAGGGGATGGATGGGTGGATGGATGAGAGGATGGGAAGGGAGAGCTGCAGGGTCCCATTTCCCTGGGACTGCAGCAGGTGAAACCCCTGGTCCCACTACCTTCAGTGCTGTGGAGACCATCTCTGGAAGGTCTGGGCTGAGTGTGCACAGCTCGTGGAAAGCCTTCATCTTGCACATCTGCACCAGGACACTGCAAAGGGAGAACCCCATGTGAAACCCAGCACCAGCCCAGCAGAATCAACAGCCTCTCCTTGCACAGACCCTACCCGGACCTTCCCCTCCCACCAACATCCCCACGAGGCGCCCAGGATAAAGGACAGGACAGGATGAGCATCACAGCAGCCTAGAAGGGGACAGGAAGGGCTCAGGTAGGTTTTCCCTTGACTTGATGGAATTGTCCATCCTGGTCACCCAGCTGTGTGCAGCTGGTGCTGGACTCACCGGAGCAGGGACTGGAGCCTCTCCATGGACCTTGGGACAGAGAGGGGGAAAATGATGCGGAACCTCCGGATGAGAGAGACCCCATAATTCAGCAAGGACTGGAAGGACTCGGCCAGCTCTGCTTTCTGGGGAGGAGGAAGGACACATACAGCATCCTCTGCAGGGGCAGACAGAGGTGCTGGCAGGACCACAGCACCACAGAGGCTGCTGGTGCGTCCCACTCTTTTCTGTCTTGCTCCAGGGATGGGAAAACTCCTGATGCCTCTGATCACTTCACCCTGGAAGGACTGAACTGAGCTTTGTGCTCCAACAGGAAAAACTGGAGTCTCAGCAGGGGAATGGGCAGAGAAAATTAGGACTGAGTCACATTTAAGCTCTGCACGAGGTTGTGATTGACTTGATGCAGCAATGGCAGAGGGGGATGTTGGGGTAAGGGATCCCTACAGAGAGGGGATCAAATCCTCAGGGCAAAGCAGCTCCCTGACTCATGGGTTGTCCTGGTTCCAGTGGCTGGTTCTTGCTGGAAATGACCTCCAGCCACTCTGGCACCCTGCACCCCGCAAGCTCCTGCCCTTTGTGGAACACAAGGAGAAAAGTAGCCACAGGAGTTGGGGTGGGAGGCTCGGGGCTGAGTGTCCAAGGCACAACTGCTCCATCTCTCCCCACCTGCTCTGGCCTCAGGCGCTCCTGCATCCACTGGTACTCGATGCTGGTGATCTGGTGCAGGAGGCAGCTGCTGTTGAACTCAAGGCTCTGGTAGAGCTTGCTGTACGCCAGCCACTGCCTGGGGAGGAGGGAGAGGCTGGTCTGAGCCCTACAATCACCTTGGGGCTCCCCCACCCCTGGTTGTGGCTGGGATTGCGAGGGCAGGACCCAGGTCTTCTACTGCTGCCCAGGACAGGGACAATTCCAGCCACACTTTGCTTGTGGGACAGACTGAGAGTGGTCAGATGCCCCCAGGGAAGGCACTGGGGTCTGTGACCCCACCATGCTGCTGTGTCATGGCTCCTCGGGCTGGGGGTACTCACGCCATGACCTGGTGGAAGTCAGAGATATCCTTCTGTGTGGCATGCAGGTAGAGCACGGTGCTGGCCGCTCTGCTCAGCTCCCCATCCCAGGCAGTGCTGCCAGCCTGTGAGGGAGCACAAGGAGGGGGATGTCAATACAGACTGGGGGAAGCTATGCTGGAGAGCAGTCCTCTGGCAAAAGACCTGGGGGTACTAGTGAATGAAAACCTGGACAAGAGCCACCAGTGTGCAACTGCTGCCCAGAAGGCCAACTGTATCCTGGGCTGCATCAGGAGAAGTGTGGCCAGCAGACTGAGAGAGAGGATTCTGTCTTCTGCTCTGCCCTGGTGAGACCTCTCCTAGAGTCCTGCATCCAGCTCTGGAGCTCCCAACAACCAGAAGGATGAGGAGCTGTTGGAGCTGGTCCAGAGGAGGCCATGAAAATGCTCAGTGGGCTGGAGCCCCTCTGCTCTGGGGACAGGCTGAGAGAGTGGGGGTTGTTCAGCCTGAAGAGGAGGAGACTCCAGGGGGAGTCTTTATAGCAACAGCTGCTGTCAGAAGGCTGGGGAAGACTGTTCACAGGGGCAGGGAATGATAGATAAGATGAGGGGTCATGGTTTGAAGCTGGAAAAGGGCAGAGGGAGGCTGGACAGGAGAAAAAAGTCCCTGGAACAGGCTGTCCAGAGGGGAGGTGGAGGCCCCATCCCTGGAGCCATTCAAGGTCAGGCTGGATGGGGCTCTGGGCAATCTGTTCTGGTTGGAGAAGGCCCTGCTTGTTGTAGGGGGGCCGGACTAGATGCCCTTTGGAGGTCCCCTCCAACTCTATGATCCTATGATTCTATGTGTCCTGGAGCAAGCTGGGCTTACCAACAAGAGGGCAGGTACTGGGCAAAAGGGGTGTGGGGGTGATGTCTTCAGGACCATGGGAGCGATGGATGCCCCATAACGGTGCCAGGTATGGGCAGGCATCACCATGAACTGCCTTCCCATTGCTTGCAGCAGCATGTCGAGGCAAAGGAAGCCCCAGCCCAGCTGCTGGAGAACGGCTAGATGTGTTTTACAGGTTAGTGGTGGCACTCAGCATTCTTGAAGGTCTTTTCCAACCTGAACAATTCTATGATTCAGTGATTCCTCCTCAGTACCTGGTGCTGAAGGATCTCGTAGGACACCAGCTGCTGCAGGAGGTGTCGATGGACAGTGTAGCTTGGCTGGGTCCGGCTGCTCGTGGTGGACCTCTGGAAAGAGACAGGGCACAGGAGCAGCACCTGTAACTTGTCTGAACGTATCGAGAAAGGGGACACGGGACCACAAAAAGTCAGGGCCACAGGGTCCCACTGGAAGCCAGGCAGGGGGTGTAGGTGCACCGGGATCAAGGTCCCCATACTGGCATGGAGTTCAAGGGAGGGCTGAACTGGTTTCCAGCACCTGCAAACCCTGTTGCTGGCACTCCTGACTCTAGGGCAGGGATCTGTGACCGCAACAGAGACCTCAAGGGACACAGAATTTATTGCCCCATCCTGCCAAGGCAACAAAAAGGAATGACCTTCCCCATCCCCTCCAACCTTCTTGTGGGTCAGCAGGAACTGCAGGTGGCACTGGCCCCGGTTGGGGTACGTCTCCGTCCGTGGTTCCAGCTGGTACCAGCGGTCATCCCAGCAGTGCAGGTCCTGCATGCACAGACAAGGGTGAAGCCCCAGGCTGCCTTCCAGGGGTCAGGATCTCAATACAGGAACCCAGTCCCACTCAGGGAGGTGCTGTATGGGGTAACTCTACTACTGTCACTTAAAGGTGACATCCTGGCATAGGGGTGCCTGGGGCACCTGCCATTCAGCTGAGGGATCGGGCATCAACTTGCAGCTCTGAGCCACCATGGGGCTGGAATCCTGCCTGGATCCCCTGTCCCTGGGGAGACCCTTGGAGCAGAGGCTGCACCTTGGTGCTCACCTTCAGGCGAAGGACCACATTCCCTAGGAAATCATCCTGCCCTTTGTCTTTCCGAGCTTCTTTAAAGATCCTGAAAGGAAAGATGGATGGAAAGAGGAGTGGAAAGGTTTCCTGCAGCCACTACCCAGCCACAGTCAGGGTGGAAGAGGGTGATGTAGACCTGCTGCCCTCCAAAGCCAACTGCTAAAACCCTGCAAGCCAAGGAGCATCTTCCAAGCCCTCCTTCCCCAGCAGCTGTAAAGGTCACACCAGCACCAACCGTTTGAGGCCGTGGAGGTCCGTCAGCTCCCCCAGTTTGTGCCGCACCGACTCCACCACATCCGAGTCCCTGGCAGGGTGGGAGGCAACAGCCACAGTGGGGGGAAGGAGGAAGGAAATTCAGGTGATTGCAAAACAATCCAGGGAGTTGTGACGGTGGAGGAGAAGACAAGGGGGAGCAGGGTTTAGGTGGGGACAGGGGCCACCCCTGAAATGAGTTGTCTATCCCAAATCTGTGGGCGCATGGCTGCTTTGTGTGAATGAGGGCAAAGGCAGCCTGGCTCTCTCAGCTCACACTGGTTGCACCCTGCACCAGCACTGCCACAGCAGAAAGTGGTGGGGAAAAGGGGCCTCAGTGGGTTTCTTCCAGGGCTATTTGAAGGGTGTGGGCTGAACCTCTCAGAAGGCAGGACCCCCCCACTCAGGACTGGGGGCTGTGGCTGTGGGGTGCTGCACTCACCACATGTCCAGGTGGAAGCTGGCTGTCTCCATGCTCTCAAACTCCCTGCAAGGCACCAGAGGGATCCCATTACTCCAGAAGCGTCCAAGGGATGGGCAGGGAGCAGGGACAGCTGGGGATTACAGGCAGACAGTCCCTTCCTGGCAGAGCCCCCAGACCACCCCACACAGCCTGAGGAAGTGGCAGGAGAAGGAGTTTTTGCCACTTCTGAACCTGGTGCATGGGTCAGACTGGCAGCCCCAGTGGGTACTGCCCTGGCAGACTCCTGCCTGGGGTGACTGTGAACCTCCCATCCACCCCTGAGAGCCCTGGACACCCCCTCAATGAGCAGAGCCAAGGGCTGGCAGCTTACAGGATAAATGTCTCATCCCACACTGGGTTGAGGGTCTGGTTTATGACTTGGGTGCGATGAATCTGATCTTCTGGGATGAGGTCTTTGACCACAGCCTTCATCCTCTTCTTGTGGTTGGGGTTGGCCAGTTCCTGGCTCTTGGTGTCGATGCCCAGCAGGCAGTAGGGGTCACTGAACCCTGCGGGGGCACAGATGTGCAGGTCCCCAGGCAGCAGCCTTCCCTTTCTCTAGGGGACAGCCCCGGCCCCGACCTCCATCCCATCTCCACTTACCACTGACATCTTTGCCCAAAATCCCTTTGGCTTCCTTCACAGTTGCCTTCAAGCAAAAAATTGGGCTCTGCAAGGAAGGAAGAAAACAAAATACTCAGTGTGGGGACACCAACCACCCACAGGAAGGACTGGGCTCAAGAAGGATCATCAGCTGCTGCTCCTGCCAGCAAACAGCTCCTGAGCATCTCCGCCAGCACAGCCTGGGGCACCCCAAAAGCTGAGGACTGGCAGGTGCCTCAGCCCCCCAGCAGCACCCCCTGGGCCACAGCACACAGAGGAGACCCCATCCCGCTGCGTACCTCCAGTTCCTTGACCTGCTGCATGATGACACTGTGCTCCTCCGCATCCATGCCGAAAGCCTGGAGGGCCAGTAAGGGATGGGATGCCCAGTTAATGAGGGCTGGAGAGCAGCCAAGCACTCTGCTCCACTCTCAGGAGCGGAACCAACTGCAGCTCAAGGGTTGAGGACAGCAGCAACTAGCCCAGCAGGAAGCCTGGGGACCAGCTAAGAGCTCTGGAGGGACAGTGTCCTTCCCACCACCCCAAGCCCAGGAGGAATACTTCTCTCTAGGGCCAATATTTCATAGGATCATAGAAGGTTTAGGTTGGAAGCGACCTCGTCCACTCCATCCCGCTGCCCATGGGCAATGACACCTCTCAACCAGACTTGGCTGCTCAAGGTTCCATCCAACCTGGCCTTGAACAGCTCCAGGGAGGGGGCAGCCACAGGCTCTCCAGGCAATCAATTATAGAGCCTCTGCACCCTTGCACTGAAGAGCTTCATCCCAAGATCCAGTCTAATTTCCCAGCCTCCCACTGCTCTGTCTTCTAACGTGCTTGTTAAACCGCCCCCTGCCTGACCCCAACCATCCCTTTTAGCTCTGGGGACCCCATCAGGGAGAGTGGGACCCACCTCTTGCACATAGCCATAGAGCTCCTGGGCATCGGCGACGTGGTGCTGCTCAGGCTTGCCCAGGCGGTGCAGGATGGTGTAAAGGACCTCCTCATAGAGCAGGGCCAGCTGTGCAGGGGCCACCAACATCTCACACAGGGCCAGGCCAGCAGGGACTTGCTCTGTGCATCCCCCAGGATTAGCAGGGTGTCCCCCACCCCACCTCCCTGAGGTCCCCCCAACTCTCTTCCAGCATCCAGCCCTGCCCAGCCACCACTGGCCATCCCTGGGGAGCATCTCCAGGAACTGGGTCATGGTTCTGAGCCCTCATCAGGGCTGCCACCCCTTCTACCCAGCACCACCAGGGCAGGCCATAGTGTGTGTGTGGGATGTCACACTCATACCTCGCTCTTGGAGAACCGGTGGGACAGATCCATCTAGAGAAAGAAGAGAAGCAGAGTGGCTTTGTGTGAGGCTTGTGGTAGGAGGTAACGACAGCTGGGACACGGTTACATCACCCTCAGCCCATCAGGAGAGACCCTCCAAAGGATCCTGCAATGCCCCACAGATGCTCCATGGCTGAGGAACCACTTCTCCCATCACTCACTGGTGGGGCAGCACAAGGACTTCACCCCCAGCCCCATTCATTGAGTAGGGGGCAGCCAGGATGGCAGCAGCAACCTGGGGTGGCCCACTTGAGCCAGGTACCCCCACAGAGGTACTTGTTAGGCCCACAGGATCAAGACAGGGAGCAAAGCAGCCATGGAGAGGGTTGGGGGCCAAAGTGCAGCGAGGAGCCACAGGCTGGGTGAGGCAGCTGTGGGCAGGGAAACACCAGAGCCATCAGAATCTGTGGCTTGAGGAAAACAAGTGCTGATGCAATGGGGAGCTGAAGGTTCACTCCTCACTCGTAGGATGACCAGTGACAGCATTTATTCTGCAGAAGTCAGGCAAATACAGAACGGTGCCCTGTGACCAGGCACAGCCCAGCTCCAGTGGGGCTCAGCCCCAGAGCTGGCCAGGGGGATCCTGCTCTCCATGGAGCTCCCGTCACTGCCCACCTCACATGTCAGCTCCCACTCATCCTGGCTCCACACAGAGCTGGCTGGCACATCACACCCCCTCTGCCAAAAATGCCCTTCTGCCTGCCAAACCCCACTCCTCAGCCCATCCTCACCCCTTGCTCCTCCTTCAACAACCACTCATTCCTACTGCAGATCCCAGCCAAGGATGATGAGACCAAGGGTCAGGGGGACCAGTGCCTCTGTGCCAGTCATTATGACCCCGGTGCTCGAGCAACTGGGGGTGCAAAGGGGAGACATCAAAAACTACCACAGGAATTCCTGACTGAGTTTGCCCCCTTCAGTGCCGAGGAGCCAGTCCTCACTGCCCCGCTGACCACGGCTGGTGGGGACAGACGGATGGACCAGCACTACCTGGGGGTCAGCCCAGGCCCTGAAATGACCTTAGGATCCCCCTAATAGAAAAAAAACAACAAACCAACAGCCACCCTGAGCTGAAACATGAACATTTGCTTCTGGCAAATCCCGGGCTGGCATAATCCCCTGGCCATCTGGACGGACAGCAGCCTCCCAACCTCGTGCCCTCCCACACGCACGGGACTGGCTAAGGCAAAGCTGAGCTGAGCCCCCAGGATGTGTTTACTGCTGTTAATCCCCACACCCAGAGCCCAGCTCAAAGCCAGGAGTAGTGCTTAAATCCAGCTCCACATGCGGCCCCCTGTGTCCCACCTCCCCTAGGGGTGCCTGGGATGGGGGAACACCACCAGGACAGATCCCTCTGGGCATCCAGCACTGCACGATTCCTGCATGAACCTAGCAGAGCCTGAAGGGCTGTGACTCCATCTCCACAGGAGCAGATGCATGGTCACCCTCTGTCCAGCCACTACAGAGGAAGTTGGTTGGGTTGGGTTGGCCAAGGGCAGGGCTTTGGGGGATCAAAGGTGCTGGGAGGCACTGGGAAACTGCAGCTGAGCTAAGAGGGGACCCTCAGTGCTGCCATGGAGCTGCAGCCAACCCCACAGACAGCCCTTAGGTGCACATCTGGGTGGGTATAGTACCTCCCACATCCCCCCTCCAACTCTGCTCACCAGTACGAGGCATCACAGCTAGGACACCAACCCAACCACATCTCGCTCACTCCCCTTTTACAGCCTCAGCACGCAGCTCTACACCCTGAGATTGCCCAGTCATGGCCACTCTAACACCCTCACAGGGCCATCACACTCCAAACACCCTCCCTAGCCTCAATCACCCTCCCCAGACCCAAAGGGTCAAGGCCACCTACCTCAGGATTCTCCTCTCCAGGGATTGTCCCCATGGGGGTCTCCCTGACAGCCTCCATCCTGGAGGAAGTCTGGGTTGAAGCTAGGGGAGCAGCTAAGGCTCTGCCTGTTGCTGCTGCTTCCCCCCTTGCTCGCATGCGTAGAGGAAACCACAGACTTTATCTCACCCTGGCCATTTTAACAGGCGGAAACATGCTCAGGCTCCGTTGAGAGCAGCACAGGGGCACCGACCCCCTCCCCTACATCCATTCTGCTGCCCAACACTCAATCTGCTGCTCAACAGCCATTCTGCTGCTCCCATCCATCCTTCTGTCCATCATCCATCCTGCTGCCCATTGTCCTTCCTGCTGCCCATCACTTATCCTACAGCCCAACGTCCACCTTACAGCCCCCCATCCATCCTGCTGCTCCACATCCATCTTTCTGCTCCACATCCATCCTTCTGCTCATCACCCATCCGGCTGCCCCCCATACATCCTACAGCCCTCCATCCATCCTGCTGCCCCACATCCATCCTTCTGCCCATCACCTATCCTACAGCCCCCCACCCATCCTGCTGCCCAGCACCAATCCTGCATGGGCAGCCTGTTGACAATGGTGACTTAGTGGTGCAGAGGGGATGGAGGCCAGAGAAAAATGTCACGTCTAGTCCCTGCTACTATTTTTGAGCAAGGAACTGGGAGCAAGCGGGCAGAGAGACCTGAGCAGGCAAAGCCCAGCAGGAAAACGGGGTGTTTGGGATGATGGGTGAGGGCAACAGGAAGGATCTGGCCGCTGACAAGTATTTGGGGTCCATTGTAACAAGGATTCTGCCAAACACAGACTGCAGTCCCAGGGTGGGAAATCCCTGCAGCACAGGGTGTGTTGATGGGTCTGGACTGTGTACGGCGGTGGTTAGTGCATGTGTCAGGGGTGGCACTGGGAAAAGGCGTGGGCTTTTTCCCCGAACGGGGTGTCCAGGCAGAGCCGGCTGCTCTGGTTAAGAAGCAGCAGGAAGGGAGTTCAAACCTCATGCTTTACTGTCAGCTCTCGTTGCTGTGAACCCTCATCTGATCGCAGCTCTGGGAGTTGCCTATCGCAGAGCGGCAGCAGCTCCCTCCTCTTCAAGATCCCTATCAAATCATCTGCACCGATGGCAAACAAGGTGGGGGAGGCTTGGGTGGGCAGCACGAAGATGCTCAGGAGATGGCAAAGAGGAGCTCATACGCTCCGGGATGTCTATCAGGAGCAGCTAAGAGCAGCATCAGGATGGGAGGGGCTGATGAGCCACTCAAGCAGTTGCTTCTGAGCAGCTGGACCCACAGCCGGGAGGGACATCAGCCAGTGCCCAGCTCTTGGGTGTCACTGCTGGGGCTGCTAAAGAGCCACAGGCTCTGGGCAGCAGCTCTGTGACCACAGTTGGTACTGCACTCTCCATCGAGGGGAAGTTTTGTCTTTCCAGCCTGTTTTGTCTGGACAACCTTCCAGGGCTGTCAAGAGCCCCCGGAGGATGCTGGCAGCAGCATCCCTGGGAAAAGACAGGGTAGGCAGCGAGCCTGTTCTAACCCTACAGTCATCTTCTCCTTCTATACAGGCAGGTTTAGCTGCTTTAGGAGAGGCACAACTTCCCTGTGCTCTGAAACCGTGTAAGAACAGGTTATCCTGGCAAGAGGGACTCCCTGAGCTGAGGGACCGGGAGGTGGAAATGGGTCTTCAAGGAGTCGATGCAGGGGTCAGATTTGCTCTCTCCAGCTGAGCCAGCATGAGACCAGGACCATGAGAGGCTGCACAGCACACACAGAGTAAATTGCCAGGGGCAGGGGCTGCTGAGCTAATTCATGGAATAAAATCCAGAAACGCAGCAAGACACCAAACAGCTGAGATCTACCCCTGCTCCCACAGAAACCCCCAAATCATCGAATGGGTTGGGATGGAAAAACCTTTAAGATCATTAACCAAGTCATCACTAAACCACATCCCTTAGCACCATGTCTACCTCCCTGTACCACCAGACTCCAGCACCACCCTGAGCCTTGGTCTTGGCCACCTGTTCAAAGAAGAAACTGTTCCACCACTCAGCCTCATGCCCTGAGGTCTGAAAAAAGCTTCTCATTATGCTTCTGCTCTCTCCCATGTCAGGGGGACTTTTGTGACTGTTCCCACGCACAGTAACCTCAACGAACTGGGCTTCAGTATCATTTCCTCTGGATTACCCAGTTTGACCTTGTTGCCCTGCACTCAGGAAGGGTGCCCTTCCCCTTCGCTGGCAGAGATGCTCAGAGGTGCCTGGTCAGCCCTGCCAGCCTCAGTCCTGACTTTAACCAGCCTGGCACCTGCCTCACC
>VZRI01008454.1:120329-240785 GCA_013397515.1 Upupa epops | reverse complement strand
GAAAAACCTTTAAGATCATTAACCAAGTCATCACTAAACCACATCCCTTAGCACCATGTCTACCTCCCTCTACCACCAGACTCCAGCACCACCCTGAGCCTTGGTCTTGGCCACCTGTTCAAAGAAGAAACTGTTCCACCACTCAGCCTCATGCCCTGAGGTCTGAAAAAAGCTTCTCATTATGCTTCTGCTCTCTCCCATGTCAGGGGGACTTTTGTGACTGTTCCCACGCACAGTAACCTCAACGAACTGGGCTTCAGTATCATTTCCTCTGGATTACCCAGTTTGACCTTGTTGCCCTGCACTCAGGAAGGGTGCCCTTCCCCTTCGCTGGCAGAGATGCTCAGAGGTGCCTGGTCAGCCCTGCCAGCCTCAGTCCTGACTTTAACCAGCCTGGCACCTGCCTCACCTTGGACAAAGGGTTTAAAAGCATCCCCTCCCTTGCTGATGGAGTGGGACAGAGTGGAGGAGATTATTTCTCTTCTGCATCCCTCTCCCCTGACACACACAAGTGCTGTTTATTGATCTGGGATAGCAGCCCCATGCTCCGCTGCAAGATGTTGTCAGCAGGAGGTAGAGATGTAAAGTGCATGATGGCGTTTGAAAATTATGCCTGTCTTCTCTGCTTTTTGCTTTGATTGCAAAAGCCAAATCTGATAGCAAAGAGCAACTGCAGAGAAAAAGGCAGGACCCAGACACAGCATCCGCGAGCTCCTTCTGCTGCTTTTGGCAGAAAAACATAATGGGTTCAAATAAACGACTCAACCAGCACAGAGAAAACCACCGCTACAAGTGCAGTTAATCCTCAAACCCACCTCCCTTATCCTTGTGATGCTGAAGAAATAAACTCCACTGTAATGATAACTATTGCCAAGCATCAGGCTGTTGTTCTCCAGCCAGAAGCTGCTGGCTGTTCTGGGGTTTTGCAGGTTTTAGGAAGAAAAAGTTGAGCTTCAGTGTGGAAGTGTCTGTGAAAAAACCCATCCCCTCAAAGTTTCCAGCTGGGCAGCATAAGTCCCGCATCTGAGGACATCGTAGTCATTACAGACTGTGTCTGGGCAGGGATTACAGCGTTTGGAGCCTCGCTGAGTGCCAAGGGATAGTTACTGGTCATCATGTTTCAAGAGCAACAAATAGCCTTTTCTTTTCCCCAGGTTTCAGCAGCAGCCGCCTCCTCCTCTAAATACTGGTGATAAAAATCACCCAACTCCTCTATCTCATCACATTTGCACCTCAAATTACTCCTTGTCCAGGAAGCAGTAAGAAAAGCCTGAAAGCTGATCTAGAATGAGTACAGATCTCTGGTTAGTAGAGACAAGCCCCATAAACTCCCTGTCTCAAACCTGCAGATGTCCCAAACACTCCAGGTCAGGGAGCGTAAAAAGTCCTGTGAAAGGGCTTTGTTTTCCTAAGGGAGTGGGTCAGCATCCCCCAGAATAACCCCTTCCTTCCCCAGAACATCAATCTGCTCCCAGAATAACTAGCTGTGCTGTGTACAATGCAAATACAGAGTGAACCCTTCCCTTCCTCTTGAAAAGGAATAAAGGAAAACTTTGTTCCTCCCAGGTACCAGGGTGCTGCCCCTGGGGGTCACAGGCTGCCTCCAGTATCAACAAAGTCCACAATTCACTCATGCAGGCAGTTATAGCTGAGAAAAAAGATTTCCAAAGAAAAGCATTAATCGCCTTCTTCAAAGGCCATCGACTTCCCTCTAAAGGAAACCTGGTATGAAAGGACCCCGCAAGCATTAACAGCAGTTTATCTCCTTACCTCTTGGCTCGATAATCCTGCAGCCGCAGCCTGCCCTCACCCTTATCTCAATCTCTTTACTGGAAAAGGGCAAATAGTAAAAAAATTGATTTCAACATGTCCCTCCCTCACTTCTCCTTTCAAACACGAGGGCCAATGACTCTGCAAAAGCAGGCTCTGCCTGCCAGAGTTTGGCAAGAGGTACAGCGATCGCTCAGCGCGGACGAGAGGAAGGTGCTTTCAAAATGAGAACTGGGACGTTCCTGCTCCCCGTTCCCCAGGGCTGCCCAGCCAGGGCATCGACCCAGCAGCCACTGGGTGCTGCATGCTCTGGGCTCAGTGGCTTCATACCCAGCAGGGATGTTGGCCACTTCCCTTCTTTGTCTGCTCCAAAGCCTTCCAGTTACTCCTGACCTAACTCCTTTCCAAAGTCACAAACCCCATGTACAGACCTGAACCCCACTCATCTGGCCTGGGGCACCCCGTGACAGCTCCAGCATGTTTCCTCACTCACCACCACGTGCTGTCTGTAAGCAGAAACTGTTCCATCCATCTCCCTCTCCTGGAGAGGGGAATTCAGTGCTGATGCCTGGATTTATTTTCCTTCTCCTGTGGAACTGGGGCTGCTGTTGCTCCCACTTCAGGGGTGGGAAAGGGGGACCACAAGTGTCAAGGTCATTGGTGCTGGTTTGAGGCACTGAACTCAGAACAGCAGGAGCTACAAGAGAGCAGCAGGTCTCACAGCATGGGTGTGAGCTCTGGAGGGACCAGTGTCGATGCTCATTAAGGTGGAAGAATGTGGGGCTGCCCTTTGGGTACCGGGTACATCCCATGGTGAATTTTAAGAGCCCTTGTGCCTGTTCTGGAGAGCACACCCCAAACCATAGACCAGCCTCAGCACTGAAATAGCCCCCCTCCGCCTGGCACTTCCACTACCATCCTTCCCCACCTGTCTGTCAGAGTCCCCTGAAGAACCCACCAAGCCCTGCAGAGCTGCACAGTCGGACAGGAAGAGGCTTCAGGGCTGAACCACCTCCAGGTCCCAGACAAACAGGGAACATTATTGCAGCTGATCAGTGCCCTGGGGAGAGAGAGTGTCCCAGCCAGAGCCCAGCCCTTCGGAGCAAAGTATGTGGTGCAGGAGGAGGGACTGGACTTGAGCAAGAGAAAGGAAAAGTTTAGAAAGACAGGATTTGCTGAACTGAGCTCAGAAGTGGAGTCCAAGCCTGTACCTCTTGATCCAGTAGCTGGAGACCATAGGAATTTGGTAGGAAATGGCAGGTGGGTGGGTGGGAGGACACAACGGAGCTGGATCCAGGTCTGTTTGCACCCCAAGGTGAGAACCAGCAGTTCCCACTCCTGCTTGCTGTTCCGTGGGCCCTTTCACATCGTCTCCTGGCAGCAGAGCGATGGCCCTTGAGCAAGGAGGGTGCTGAAATACCGGTTTCCAGTTCAGTCTCATGATGGCAGCCCTCTGAGCTGACTCACGCAGGAGAGCAGACGGGTGAGTAATACCCAGTAGGGCTGCAAAAGAAACCCTGTCACAACTGAGATCTCTGCTCTGCACATCCTGGCACCTCACACCAACCCACTGAAAATCCCCATGTTGGTCACTTGAGCTTATTTGTACAGCTTGAACGTGAAGCCTCCACCTCTGGGTCCAGACTTCTTTCCCCACACCTCCCAATGCCTCCACTGGTTATGAAGGGAATCGATGCTGCAGGACAAACCTCAAACCACGATGGCAGAAATCAGAGAGTCCTCTTAGTCCCCAGAGGAAGACACAGACACACACTAACCACAGACAGACCCAGCGATGCTCTGTGCATGCTCCAGCTATGAAGGAATGACTGTGAAACAACCATTTGGGTAATTCTTTTCGCAATAGGCTGGATGAAGTGGGAGAGTTCAAGGCAGGAGCTGGGCAGAACAGCGTGGAGGAGGATAGTTTTGTATCTTCCTTCAGCAGTATGACGTAGGATCGTAGAGTGTGCCGGGTTAGAAGTGACCTCCAAAGGGCATCTAGTCCAGCCACCCTGTAACAAGCAGGGCCATCTCTAACCAGAGGAGGTTGCCCAGAGCCGCATCCAGCCTGACCTTGAATGGCTCCAGCGAGGGGTCCTTCACCACCTCTCTAGCTACCCTGTTCCAGGGATCCCCCACGCTGAGATTCAGAAACTTTTTCCTGATGTCTAACGTAAACCCTCCCCTTTTCCAGCTTCAAACCATGACCCCTTATCCTGTCTTTCCCTGCCCTTGTGAACAATTGTCCCACAGCCTTCTGACAGTCCCTTCTCAAGGATTGGAAGGTCGCTGTAAGATCACTCTGGCGTCTTCTCTCCAGGCTGAACAACCTAATTCTCTGGTGGGAGGTGCTCCAGCCCTCTGATAATTTTCATGGCTCCATCCTTTCAGGGTAAAGAACTTCCCGCAGAACACCAGCAAAATTCCTGGGCAAAGAGGAGGAAATCTCTTGGTAGCACCTGCAGCAACAGGTTTTTTACAGCAGACCTCAAAGCCTTTTAGAAACACTGTTATGCCACAGTGCTGGGAGGGAGGGAGAACAGCCACCGGGAAGCAGCACAAGGTGCAGAGAATAACTTCTCCCATCAAGAGCCAGTCACACCAAGGAGACTGCAACGAGGTGATAGAAAACCAGTCTGTGCCAAAACACTAACTAGATCCAACAGGAGCCGTCCTTGTGCCCCCTCTTTTAATTCAGCAGTACAATAGCATCTGGGTACTGGAATTCAGTGGGCAGCTCTAGCTTTCACATGACAGCCCTTCTCCTGCATAACTAGTTAATCATTCAGGCAGGGCCCAGACCCTCGGATGTATTAATGCACAGCACTTCCTCCTGCTCTACTCCCACCCCACTGCCAGAGCAGAGACTCTCACTTGCACTTTGCTGTGTTAATATTTAAAACCCTTTCTGTGGGCAGCAGGACCTAGCCCCTCTATGACCTTTCTGAAGCAGAGCACTGCGTTTGGTTCCCAGCAGGGTGATGATGGTGAGTGCTGAGTACCTCTGACAAACCAGTGTTCTCAGGATTTAATGAAGGGATACCGATCAGCATCGGTCTGGGCAAAATCCACACCCTTCTGCATGGCTCTGCTCCACTCAACCCAACACCAGCATGAGCCTCGCCTCAGCGGGTGACTTCCAGCCGCTTGGCCCCACAGTTCCGGTCTTCCTCCCCAAACGTGCTTTGTTCATCACAGTGCTCCAAACACGCTGACAAGTCCAGGATCAGCCTCTCGCATTTGGCTTGCTGCTTCTCACCTCTGCACAGCCTGTGCCAAACTCTGGTCCACAGGAAGGGGACGTTTGCTAACAAACACGTCTCCAAAGGCACCAGTTTAGCTCACTAATACCCCGTCAAGGAAGGGACTATTTCATTTATTCCAGTCTGACTCACCCGCTCAACATATCTCCCTTTTTCCAGGCAGTAAAGCTCAGTGTCTCACTGCAGATCTAACCATTTGTCCACGCTAGTGGAAAATACACTCCACTTCAGCCAGCACCAAGCCATCCTCAGAGATGCTCTCAAAGGTTTTTCTCCTCTCAAGCACACTCCGTTGAGGGAAGACTGTACAAAACCACATGGGTTCGTGCTCATTGTTGGCACGGGAACTGCACAGTGAGCAGCACTGGACAAGAGACCCAGAAACTTCACTCAATCCGTATTGTCCAGGATTCTCTGGGAACAGAAGATAAACTGGGAGGGAGCCCATCTACAAACAGAACAGAGGTTTCTGCAGTATCTTACAGCTGGATTGATGTGATGCAGGAAACCTTGATTTGAGGAAATTTAATTCACAAGATAGGATTTATTAGGTTTCTACTGGGCTGTAGATTTGTGTTTCTCAATAGTTTCCTTGCTGCATAAAGCAAACCCAAGCAGCTCAGAAGAGCCATGTGGGAGGATGTGAGAATCAAATGATGTAGGACAGCAGAGTCTGGAAGATGTCCAGTTGATTAGGGAGAGTTACAGCAGGTGGTGGAGCAGCTGGTGGCAGCTGGGACAAGAAGTGAAGCCAGGGAGGGTTGGGATGGTACCTGCAGAGCAACTTGTGTGTGACATGTCAGTGAAAGCAGAGGGACTCACCTAGTCCCAGAACCACAGCAGCTGATCTTGCATGGACCAGTGTTCTCCTGCCTTTCAGGCTACAATGACTGAGGGGCTTTTGTTAGAATTTTAGCATCTTATTTTCATTTCACAAAGTCAGTCAAGAGAAATCAAGTTCCTCGTGTCACCCATGAGGAGCCAAGGACACGACTGAAGTGATTTTACTGTTTAATTCTCCCTCCCTCTCCCAAGCTACTAAATCACCATCCATTTGCTCACTTCCCCCCCTGCCCCAAATGCACAAACACTCCAGTTTTAAGCTGATTTCTCTTTACTTCACAGTCTTGGCAAAACAAATCTGCATTCAAAAGTCATTTCACATTAATATATTAATCAAACATTTTCAAAATAAATACTTCTTTTAAATAGCCATTTCTTTACATCACTGCAGTAGCAATTCTAGAAAAGTCAGTGCACAGGCAGTAGCAGTTGGGTTAATCGGCGAGACTCGAACACAAAAGAAACCAGGAGGTGGACCTTTTCTCTCTCCAAGCAGGCTGCATGCAGCAGGTCGCAGCAGGTTCCTAGCACTCACACACACATTTCTTCTTACTTGCCAGCAAGGATTTTCTATCTCTCAGCTGTCAGAAGCCAGTGAAGTCTGATCTGTGCAAAGCTTTGCACAGCACAAAGCTTTAGAACCTGGATTCATATCACTCCTGTGGAGTCTTTGCTAATGAGATCAGTTAATCACTGCTACAAAAGGCAAATGCTTGAATCCATGTTGGGGATACAGAAGTGAATTCACAGCTGATTCAGGAAGACCAACAGCATTAAAGTACACTGACTGAGCAGCTCAGCTGTACCAACAGCTTATTCCAATGCTGTGGTACTCCCCCAGGCACTCTGCTCTCCTCACTAGCTGCTAATTCACCAGTTAAATCATAGCAGTAATATGCTTCACTGGCCAAAAGGTGTGACTTGCGTTACAGCAAGGGGACAAAAAGGTGCTTTACAGACTACAGGGACAATACCCAGGACACTGTGACCTCAAGCCCATGTATCTAGCTGAGAAAAAAGAAGACACAACAGAAAATTAGTGTTCCAGTATGATCTGTAACTAGTGAGATGCTACTTGTCAGTCCTCTGAAAAGTTTTCTTACAAAGGGAAGCTGGTCCACATCATGATGCACATCAGGAAAGTTTGAAGGGCTACCAGATGTTGTGCTATGACGCTCAGGGACAGCTTAGCTAGAAAACCCAAGAAAATACCTATTTCCTTTGAGATTCCAGAGTTTTCACTGAAACTCTTTCTCAGCAGAGAAAAAAGCTGATGTGATACTCTGGGTAGATATAAATATCCAAAAGATCCCCCCACTTCACGTCCAGAGCTGTTTCCAGATGTACACCATGGTAAACTAAACACTCCTCACACCCTCCAGAGCCTCATGCCTGTGTTATGAGCAAGTTAATTATCAGTTTGGAGTGGTTGTTTACCCTAAAGAGGTTCAGTTTCACTAGTAAAAGAGAACAGACATAAGGGAAAAAAATCACAGACAATAAGAACCTCCAGTTGCAGCAAGGCTGCGAGGAGGGAGAGAACAGCACAGTGGGACAGCAAACCTTCAGTGCTCTGCAAGGTAATGCAGGCTGCTGGAATCTCTTCCCTTGCTCTGCACCATCTCCCACTAGAGCCTAGGAAATCTTTGTGCCTCAGGGGAGGACTCTATCCCTTCAATGCTATGGACCATGCTCCAAGATTCTGCCAAAATGGGAAGTTAAGAAAGCAAAGGGTTGTGGAGAAGTTCTGTGTTAGTTTATTGGTTCTTCTTGTCCTCTGGTGGGAAGTAAGGAGGAGGGGGTGGCTGATCCTGAAACAGAGGCAAGAAGAGAACATCAATTCATGGCTAAGGAAATCCTACCAAAACCCCCAAACTCAATTCAGACTGTGGCATCACTGAGAAACAAGTGCTCAATACCCAGTGGGGCTTCCACTGCTAACCCAGAGCAACAGGGGAACTCACCGTGGGCATGTAGACATTGTGTGGGTTGACTGGGCTGTAGTAAGCACTGGCAGCAGCTTCAGCAGCCTTCGCTTCCGCTGTCACAAGAAGAGTAATTATGGATTGGGTGACACAAACAGAACTCTTACAATCAAACTCCCCATATTCTTGGTGATCAAGTGTTACTAATAGACTGAGTGCTACAAAATGACTACTTCCAGGAAGGTAACCGAGTTATCTTTGCCAGCTGCCACAGGTCTGTTAAGCCTGAAGTGAACTAGACCAATATTTAGTTTGGAGATGTCACCTGGGACTTACCTGTTGGCCAACAATAAATGCTAACTGCTCGTCTGCCTGAATACAGGCAACGGCCCTTCAAAAGGCAGTCACTTACCAATGCTGCTTGGGGGCGAAAATACAACACAAACCAAAAATCAACATGAGTTTAGAGCAGCTCAGGGGAATCATGTATTGAAGATGGTAATTTATGAGCAAAAATGAGACTGAGATTTCCCCAGCTCCTTTCCATCATCCGTTTCTCTGTTTCATATTGTCTAAGCAAAAGTAATCAGGTTAGAATGAGATGAGGGAAGGGGGAAATATCACCAAAGTCATATGTACTAACTGAAATGAATGAGAAAAACATTTCACCATCAATTTCTTTATTCATCTATCAGAGCAAGGTTACCACAACAGAACAACAAACTGATTGTTTTCTGTCACAGCAAGAATAAATCCAGCTGCAAAATGTCTGTTAATGGTACCTACCCTGAAGAGAATCTGGTCGGCCTTCAAGCTGGACTGGGAAAACAAGGCTGGAGATAAAGGGAGCTCCCTAATCCCTCTCCTAAACAATTCTAAGTGAAATCTGTATGTTGACACCAAGTTCCCCAACAGATACAGCTTAGAAACATCATCTGCTTCATGGTTAACAAACCCCTTGTGGGCTAATTCACCTCAACATATTTCTCACCTGCAGGAGTGGAGGGTAGGTCTGGGCCACTGACTGGGGGGGGTTCCATGGGCCCTGGGTATGGGGGTGGGGGAAGCTGCATGTACCCCATGTTCCCATCCACCACAGGAGGACCAGGATAAAAGTCTGCCAGAGAAGAAAGAGCACAACAAAGGTCTTCACACCACTGGGAGGGCCATAGCACACAGCCACACAAGCCAAAGGCAAATATAACTAAACTTACAATCTGAAGCTGCTCAAGGTATTAGAGCCAATGTAAAAGATATTTATAATTCACATTTCTTCCCCTTTGTATGTATTTGAACTCCTGCTAACTAGGACAACCTCCACCCTCCATTACCAGACTCACCAGGAGGAGGTGGTGGGTATGGATACCCCCCATTAGCAGCAGCAGGTGCGAAAGCATAGGATCCATTGGGCATATAGGAATAGCCATAAGCTCCGTTGGGTATTTCACCTCTGGAGACTGGAAAAGCAAAGGTAAGTTGACTTATTAAAATAATAAACTTGCAAATAATGCCCAAGAACTCCAGCGAACTATAAAAGCCTTTATCTTAAAACCAAACAAGCCCCATCCCCATAGATCTGTTGTTCACCAGATGTGAAAAAAGGCATCTTTTAAAGGAAGTTCCAATCTGAAATCCGCAGGGATTTGGACCCAGCTTGTTGCAACCCAAAACTGCTGTTACTGTGAGACAATGGGTGAGGCCTCCTGAAACTAGCCCTGGCCAGGTTCCCGTACCTTGCGATGCCACCTGCAGCATGCGTTGCCCAAACTCGATAGCACCTCCGGCTGAAAAAGCCATCTTGAATGTGGCAGATCCTTCCCAGCCACCTGCAGGGAGCAAAGACAGAATTCAGAAGCAAGAAGGCATTTTGATGCTCTTTGGCTTCCACGCTTTATCCACAGATGCCCTGTATATAATTCTTTAAAGAGCTTATCCCAGAAATTCAAGGAAAAAAAAATTCAAATACAATGGCAGAATGACTCTGCTATCGGAAAAACTCACACTGGGGTCTTTTCAGGTCATGAGGCACCTGAAGAAGAAAGGTCAGTGAGGGAGAACTTAAAGAGCTCCCTAAAGTTGTGCCTGTTCCCAAAGCAGCTGCTGGCAGACCAAGGTATCAGGAGCACTGGATTCAGTCTAGCTTTGTACAAGATTAGTGCAGAAGGCAGGGATTTTGTTAATCCCGTTTGCTAAAAAGCCTTTGCCACAACACCTAACTGTCAGCTGCAAATTAGTTTGGGAGTTTGAGTGCCCAGTGAAGCAGGAAGCTTAATGAAACACATGGTCCACGTAAACCCATTAGAGTCCACAGAAGATAGTTCAAGTTGGGATAATAATAATTAAAAAAAGAAATCAGTGACATCTCATATTACAGACTAAAAGAGAAAAACATGCACAATCCAGAGCCCAAACAAAGCATCAAAGCAGAAGCTGTGTCACTGCTGAAACAGCGACGTGTAGATTAAAGAGCCTTTTGAGCTAGACCAGACTCTCATAGCTGTTAAAGCAATTACCTCATTAAAAGAGATGGCCTATGGGGAAAATTCACCAAGATTTAGCTAAAGCCATTTGCCTTTCACACAGCTTATAGTCTGCCATTAGTGCTCAGGCTTCCTCTTCCACTAGATGGTCCCAGTTTGCTCCCATACAGAATCTACAATGCTGACTGGAGGATTACAGACCAATGGCCCCTAAGTGCTGCATTGGGAATGCAGTCCACAATGAATAGACTAATTGAGCTGGGGATTAAAAGTTTATTGAACTGTGTGCCTTTGGTAAAAGGGGAGGAGTAAAAACAGTTGTTAAAGGAGTTCTTCAAAATGTCTACCACAACCATATTGAACAGAAAATAAAACCACCCCTTGAAGATTCCATTAATTTCAAGGCAGCTCATTCCCTTCCAAGTATCATGTTACTGCCAAGCCGCACTAGAGCAGCACTGTGCCCTTCCTTCCTCAAACTGCACTAGAAACTGCTGATGGAGAGCAGCGCTCAGAGATCTGCACCTGAAAACTCAGAGCAAGGAAGGATCAGCAGCGCTTGGCACACAAGGACCTTGATGCAGAATCTGCAAGTAACACCAACCACTCAGAGCAAAATGACATCTCACCCCTTCTGACTCTGATGTTTACTCAGCGAGATCACTTGGTTGACTGAACTTCAAATTTTGCGAGGACACAAATGGGATCGGCTGTACAACAGATCTGTTCACTGTAACCACACAGAGAGCAGATAAGGGGAGTATTTTTAGCTGCTGGATTCAGGAAGAGTAGATGAGGAAGTTTAGCCTGGAGAAAAGGAGGCCACCTTATTCTCTATAATTGCTTGAAAGGAGCTTGGAACAAAGTGGGGATTGGTCTCTTCTGCCACAGAAGAAATGATAGGACAAGGGAAAACAGCCTCAAATTGTGTTCAGGGAGGTTGGACATAGGTTGGACATGAGGAAACACTCTGTCCCCAGAGAGATGTCAAGGCCTGGCCCAGGCTGCCCAGCGCAGTGATGGAGGCCCCATCCCTGGAGGGATTGAATAGCCATGGAGATGTGCTGTGAGAGGACACAGGTTAGCAGTGGCCTAGCAGTGATGGATTAATAGCTGGACTCAATGATCTTACAGATCTTTTCCAGCCTAAATGATTGTATGATTCCAAGAAACACCGTCTTGCAGTACTGTACAAACCTATTTGGTCAGTCTCCAGTCTCAGCTACTTTGGATACTCTGCTACAAGTTGAATACTTGGAGTAAAGCAAGGAACACACACCCGTACTGTACTTACCTCCCGCTTCTGCTTTTACTGTGCCCTTGATATAATTTGCTCCAAAAACCGGCTGCTTGATCTCACAGTCTTTCAACAAATAAAAGGGCATCATGAAAGACTGCAAAGCATCCTTCCCCTTGGACACAAAGATAACCTGAAAACACAACAATGTTAGAAAAGCTATTTAAAACAAACAGGAAACACAGTGCTGATTTATTACCTGATGAGACCTCTCAATAAATCCAAACTCTGTTCCACATCTGAAGCTGCTCCTCTCCAGTTCCATGAGCCAAAAGCTACACAGAACAGTCACAAGGGTAAACTGAAGCCCCTAAGTAATAGAGGCTTCCAGGAAGGCTATCCTTGTTCAGAAAATGCTCCTCCCAGCTTCCAGAGAACTCGCTGCTCCACACAACTATGATTTAGTAGCTCTGCTGTTGCACTCAGCATTTCCAGACCATTGCTAATTTCCAGTCTTGAAGATGCCGGATGGACTAAACAGCTTGCTGTATAAGAACTAATCAGATTTATTATCTTTTGACAAATAGAGAGGATAGGCATTGACTTTGTAATGTTCCCCAGAGGGAGAGGGTGAGACAGACTTCAAGGGGCAGATGATTGCCCTAACTTTAATGCATTGAGGACATTTATGAACAGAATTGCCAAGAGCTCTTATATCCTTACACAAGATAAAGCCTTTCACTACTCACTCGGTAAGGAGTCAAGAAAACACTCCCTTTCTTGGTCCCTTTGAAAGCATCTGGCATAGGTTCAATATCACTGAAGGTAATTTCTATGTGATCATAGGTCATCAAAATGCTGCAGAGAAGAAAAGAGACACAGTGTCACAGCTCAAGGAAGAAGTGCAATGCTCATGTAGGTTACTGACCTATCAAAACTGTCTTTACCCTCAGACCAGTGGTTGGCAGACAGAATGAGTCTGCCTTGCAATTTTCTTTATACCAGCAGTAACAACCCCACTAGGCCTGGCTGCTTCTTCTGAGCCTTGTGATCCCTCCTTAGCGAGCTACACTCAAAAATATGAATTTAGTCAGTTGAACTGAATAATTTCTTCTGGATCAGGTCCCTAATTTGGTTCAGCACAACACAACAGAGGAAGAGCTGCTGAAGCAGGAACTGCTCAGGCTGACTTATGCAACATGGTCTAACCGCAGCTGAAGCATCAGTGTCAGAGAGGAACTCCTTTCTTGCCACCAGACTTCATTAACCCCTGTTGTCTGTGCTGACTCCTTAACTCTCAATTAGAAATTGACCTGATTACAACAGGCACAATCCCCTTGTACGGATCCAAGTCACTTGTATTAGCATAACAGCAGCCACATTAGGGACTCTAATCCCTAAAGCTGGAGAAACCTCCACCTTTATCTTTGGCAGCTTAAGTGCTACCATCCTCAATCACACACCTTTCCCTTCTGCCAGCAAGTATCTGTCCTTCCACAAAAAGCATAGGAAGGCACAGGGCAAGGCTATTAGCTGAATGAACCCCCATAAGCAGCCCAGGCTGTCCCCTGATCCAAGGTAAGATGACAACTGTGAACAGTAACATGTTAGGCTGCCGCAGTTGCTTGTTCCAGTAACGGCAAATTTATGCCCCAGAGTTGATCTTACTGCCTTCTTCTGAGAAGGGCCATATCCCAAACGGATGTCAAGAACAGAATTCCTACACCAACGTTTAAAGCCTCGTAGGAAGACGCCCTGAAGGCTAAACTACTCCTTTGTCCCAGAAGCAGGTGACCGCCACGTCAGACCCGAAGCGGGCAGACAGGAAGGGTGAGAACGGCCTACAACCAGGGAGACAGAGGCGGCTCTATAGAGGCCGTTTCCATGGTTATACACCAGCACATTTCCCCAGCACTACAGCTCCTTCCCAAACACACAGTGCGAGGAGGGAAGGAGCCCAGCTGGGCAGCTCCTTAACGCTGCCAGTGCTACCCCCGAGCATCCCTGCAGCACCGAGAGGCGACGGTGGTCCAAACCCATCTGTCTGGGGCTGAGCTACCAGCTTTCCCTGGACACTCGGCGAGGAGGGGAGGCTAGGGGCAACTGTAAGAGTCGAGGAGGGGGGTTTGTGGAGGGTTTCAGGCTGCAGAGGGAAAGAGGGGCGGGTGGAGGCTGAGTCCCAGCAGAGCTCCCCCAGGGAGACAGACACAGAGCCAGGAGAGTGCATACAGCCTCCACCTCCGCATGAGACTAGGACAGGACGAGCCCAACCACTGAGAGCGCTAGACCACCCCCACAGACCCCCAGAGCCACCCCCCTCCCCTCCCCACAGAGCCACTCCCGCTGAAGGGGAGGAGGACGGGCGGGAGGAGGCAGCTCCGGCCCCTGCAGTCGGGACAGGGGGAGAAGGGGATGGAGCCTCACTTCTCGCTGTTGTTAACGATGACGCCGCCGCCCTCCGAGTGGTTCCTATTCAGCGCCATGGCCGCGACGGCCTCCTCCTCCTCCTCTTCTTCCTCCCCCTCCTCCTCCTCCTCACAGACTCCGTCCCTCTGCGCCTGCGCGCGACGNCCAGCACTACAGCTCCTTCCCAAACACACAGTGCGAGGAGGGAAGGAGCCCAGCTGGGCAGCTCCTTAACGCTGCCAGTGCTACCCCCGAGCATCCCTGCAGCACCGAGAGGCGACGGTGGTCCAAACCCATCTGTCTGGGGCTGAGCTACCAGCTCTCCCTGGACACTCGGCGAGGAGGGGAGGCTAGGGGCAACTGTAAGAGTCGAGGAGGGGGTTTGTGGAGGGTTTCAGGCTGCAGAGGGAAAGAGGGGCGGGTGGAGGCTGAGTCCCAGCAGAGCTCCCCCAGGGAGACAGACACAGAGCCAGGAGAGTGCATACAGCCTCCACCTCCGCATGAGACTAGNTCCGGCCCCTGCAGTCGGGACAGGGGGAGAAGGGGATGGAGCCTCACTTCTCGCTGTTGTTAACGATGACGCCGCCGCCCTCCGAGTGGTTCCTATTCAGCGCCATGGCCGCGACGGCCTCCTCCTCCTCCTCTTCTTCCTCCCCCTCCTCCTCCTCCTCACAGACTCCGTCCCTCTGCGCCTGCGCTGGACGCGGCTCCTGACGTCACGGCGGGAGCGAGGCACGGCGGGAAGGACTGCGCGGGGCATGCTGGGAGCTGTAGTGTTCCACCTCCGCCGGTGGCCATGACAGACCAGCGCGTAGCTGGCGTTCCGCGGCGCCGTGCGGTGCTCAGTGGCCGTAAGCGACATCAGCGTCTGCTAAGATTCCTCGGCTGACCATGGCAGCGTGTTTACAAACCCGTGGACCATCATAGTCCCTGGGCCGCCTACCACATACAATAAAGTGGTTCATTAGAGCTCATCTGGTCACCAGTTGCTTTGGCTTTTCTGCTCTGGCCAAGCACGCTTTGCATCGAGTGCTGCCCTCGCATCGACGTTTGGGCCTAAACACCAGCAGTGTGTCCAGGCCAATGGCATGCTGGCTTGTATCAGGAATAGTATGGTTAGCAGGACTAGGAATGGTACTGGGTACTGGTGAGGTCTCCCCTGGGGTACTGGGGGCAGTTCTGGGCCCCTCACTTCAAGAAAGAGATTGAGGTCCAGAGAAGGCAATGAGACTGGAGAAGGGGCTGGAGGGAAAGTCTGATGAGGAGAGGCTGAGGGAGCTGGCGTTATTTAGCCTGGAGGAGACTCAGGGGTGACCTTCTCCCTCTACCTGAAGGGGAGTTGTAGTCAGGTGGGGGTCAGGGGCTTCTCTCAGGCAGCTAGTGACGGGACAAGAGAGGGCCCAAAGCTGCTAGGGCAAGGAGAGGTTGGATGTTAGGAAGCCCTTCCTGATGGAAAGGGTGATCAGGTGGAATGGACTGCCCAGGGCAGTGGTGGAGTCCCCATCCCTGGAGGTGTTTTAAGAAAAAACTGGACGTGGCACTTAGTGGTTAGTTGGTGGTGATGTTACATTAGAGGCTGGGTTTGATGAGCTCTGAGGTCCTTTCCAGCCTCTATGATTCGGTGATTCTGTAAACCACCCTGTTTTGAGCTGGTTTGTGTCTCATTAGTGCAAAAGCATTTCCTCACTGCCTCTGCCCCAGGAGGATTCTGGCTCCACCTGTTAGAAGGGCCTGTTTGCACACCCCATGCGATCACAAGTGATTTTGATGCTGTTTAGCAGCATCTCCCAGGGAGAAGCCCAGAATTAAGTGAAATGGAGACAGAATGGGATTGAGGCACTTGTCTTTTGTGGAGAGATTGAAAGTTCTGGGATATTTCAGCTTGGAGAGGAGAAGGTTATGAGGGGTCTTAATCACTGGCTATAAATATATGAGGGCTGGGTGTCAAGAAGAAAATCTTTTTTCACTTGCACCCTGTGACAGGACAAGAGGCAGTGGGTGTCAGTTGGAAGTTCCATCTCAATATGAGAAAAAGTTTCTTTACTGTAAGCTGAAGTGGGCTGCCCAATGGGCTGCCCAGTTTGATTCTGGAGTCTAGTTCTCTGAAGGCTTTTAAGACCTGTCTGGATGCGTTCCTATGTAACCTGTCCTACGTTTTATGATCCTGCTCAAGCAGGGGGGTTGGACTCAATGACCCTTGGAAGTCCCTTCCAACCCCCATCATCTGTGTATCTGTGGTTATCTTTGGGGCAGCGGAATGTAAATCATCTCACATACACAATGGTGCTTCACACCAGATGAGTTGCAGCCTTGAGGGATGGTGATTTTTCCTCCTTTTCCAACAATGTCTTGAGTTTTGTGCTTCACATCCTAACAAATGGATGTTTGAGCCCAAGATTGGCTGCTTTTCATGCTGGAATCAATCACATCCCCACATTGGGTTGACCCCTGTATATAGGAGAGTGTTAATCTGGAAGGACTAAGGGGCAACAATTGGACTCAATCTTAAAGATCTTTTCCAACATAAATAATTCTATGATTGTAACCATTGCTATATAAAGAAATCAGGACTGTGTCTGTCAGTCTGCAGGGAGGGAGTCTGGGAGCAGGAAAATACCTGTAGCACTTGCAGAGCTGCAGTAAGGGGTTAAGCTCCTGCTCTGAGGTCTGCAAGTAGGAGCTACTTGTAAAAAAAATGAATGCTTGTGTAATTTCATTAAAAACAGGAGCCCTGCAAAACTAATAAACAGATTTGAAGGACTCAGTACATCACTAACTGACAAGTGTGTATCAAAAATACAGTCCTATATATAAAGAGCATACATTACCCTAAATTGTATCTTTTAATACAGAATTGAGCTTCCCCCTGCAGGGTTTGCAGCCCAGCCCTGTCTGACATAATGGAAAAGAGATCTAAATAAATGCAGTGACATAATCTATCCAGTGCTTGGCAAGAGTAGAGCGAGCTTGTGCTTTTCATATCCGCTTTTTCAATAAGCTGTACGTTTCCCTTTTAAGAAATGCCCATAACAAACAGTCCCAATTCCTCTTCCTATTAAAGTCAGCAGTAGACATCGACCCGCTTCCACTGCGGTGCCCAGTTGAAGCTTTGCCACCTTGCACGTCCCAGGACATACAATGATGTTTACTCCTTGCTCCAGCCGATGTTTGGTGTTAAGAAACACAGCCTTCATTTCTGAAAGGTGCTAGTGTGAGTGCCAGCATGTGTGGCAAGCCCTAGCTCTCCTCATCACATAGAAAATCTTGGAAATGTATATTCTAAAACCTGAAAACAGTAAGGGAAAAGTGCTTCATCTGTCTATCTTTGCTATTTCCAAGCTGAGGACAGAGGTGGAAGAGACAACGGAGACAATTCACTGTTTGGAACAGCTTGGGACTGACAATATTATTATTGGATTGGAGGATTCTTCCACTCCTGTTTGCAGTTGAGCAATAAAAATGTGCATTTGGCACAAATCCCTTAGATACACTTGGAAAATGTAACCAGTGTTACTGTACGCCAGACATACAGGATGCAGGAAAATAAACACGAGATAATGAGGCAATTCCAGCCTAGTATTTAAAGGAAAGGCAACCCAGGGGGATGTCTGTATAGTATTTAATTGCAAAATCATAGTCTATAACATCATTACATTATTCTGTTACAGGGTTTTTTTCCACTTTGTAAAATCCTCTACAGTAACTGTGTTTAAAAAAATCCTAATTAAAAAGAGAAACTCTTTGTGACAGCAGAAATCACTCAAGGGAAAAAGGGAAGGCTGTTTAGCTTGCCAAGTGCTATCTCTCCATCTGAACTTGTCACACAGCACACTTAGCCCCTTCCTCTGCAGCAAAGTCTGTGACCCAGAGGTGATGTGGGGCGCATTTCCTAATCAGTCCAGTTTACCCCCCAAATTATTGGCAACACAAAGACAATTCTGGTCCAGCACCCCGGGGGGAGCTGCTCCTGTCTTACATTGCTCAGAAATTACTTCATGCCCTAAACCATGAGGATTTACAGAGCTTCCAACCAGGATAAAAACAAGCAGCAGGAAGGAGAGGGGTTAGGTGGCACTTCCCAACTGCACCCCATCTCCAGGAGCCCACAGTGCCCACCATAGGGCTGCTCTCAGGACAGAGCTGAATGAAACAAAAGCAGCAGCACAATCAGAAGTGAAGCCCAAACACCAGGTGTGTCCTCCTGAGCTGCTCCGCTGTAGTTACAGGATGAAAAGGGAAAGCCATAGGATCCCACTGACCCATCCCAAACCCCAAAGGAAGTCAGACTGGCGTCTATGCATTGGGCAATACAGAGAAGGGAGGGACATGTGGATTGAGCACCAGTTTCTCCATGGAGCAATCAATCCGCCTACAGCAAAATGAAACAGGGTAAAGGCCCAGATCTGCTCTATTTACTCTGGCAAAACTCCTGACACAAACAGAGGGAGTTTTGCCTGAATAAATGAGATTTAGAGCCCAGATAGAGCTGAGTTGGGAGTTCTCATGCGAGATCTCTTCCTGCAGGCGTGAAGCAGAGATGGAAATTCCAGCACCCCGCTTCTCAGGACGTGACTGTGCACGGGCTGTTGCACGTCTCGACCTTTCTTATCTGGAAAGGCAATTCCAAGACCAAGTTCGCTCCAGAGTTAGGGAAGCAGCCCGTCTGCCTGCACTGTGTAACCGCTGACATCTCCTGTACAGGCTGAGGGCTGCAGGAGCGTGACTAGGAGGAGCCAGAAAAAGCAGCTTTGAGGTAGGAGCTCAGGGCACGAGGAGTGAATTCCCAGCTGGACAGAAACCCAGGCAGCATTCCTGCTGGCCAAGACTTCATCCAAAGATTTCACTCTGGAAACCCTACCTCTCCCTTTCCTACCACCTGAAATATTTTAGGAGTTGCTGCAGACAGAGGAGAAGAAGGTATTTTCAGGCCCATCCCAGTGGTTCCCTTCCCAAACCATATTACCAGCCCTGCCCTGAGGAGGCGGTGGCTGCCTTCAGACCCTTTAGCTCCTCCAAGGGCATTCCACAGCATCAGCCGTTTGCTGGGGACCGGCAGCAATCCCTGTGCCAGCAGTGGCAGCCGAGTTACAGTAAAGGAGCTCTTTGAGCCTCACTGTTTATGTAAACATAAGGTTCTAACCTTGCTTTGTGGCTACCGGTTTATTCATGTTTGCTTTTTCCCTGGCTCCCCTTGAGTGTAGCACCGTGATTTCCAGCTTATCCTTTGGGGAGTAGAGACACATGATTCATATTTAGGTAAATGGCCCCTTTTCCATCCAGCTGTTAAGTGTTGATGTGTCATTGCTGACTCACTGACACCTCCAAAGAGCCTGACCTGAAATCATTTCTCTCTAGATAGGTAACAGAGCACTATGGTTCTGGAAAGCTCCAGGAGGGAGCAAACCCATCCTAGGAAAAATAAACTTGTGGTAAGCAGGCTGTATTGAGACAGGGGCTGCACTGTGCTGCCCGTACAGACACTGTTTCTGTCTTTTTCTGCTGGGAAAGCTCCCATAGCACACGTGAACTATTTCCTCAGAGTCAAGTTTCCACCTTTCTGGTAGGGAATGCTGGATTGAGAGTGTTTTCTTGTTAATTATTACTTGCTGCCAGTATCCAAAGGGTCATTTCTTAAGTGATGCTGCAGGTTTAATCAAGGCACTCACAGCTGACCCTGAAACAGACCACTTCCCTCTGAGACATGCAGCATCTTTGTCACCTGAAAGTCTCTCTAATCTATGGGGTATATATTTACAACTCCAGTGATCCCAAGAGTACTTTAAAAGCTGGGTGTTTAACAGTATTAAAAATCCCCTAAAATATTAGGGTCATCAGGAACATGGGGGAAATTTGGCTGCAATGCTTCATAAGCACTTCCTGAGGAATGTGTTTACTAAAAGCACATCCTCAAAACTGTTTTCAACCTCTCACAGCAGGAATAGTGCTGCTGCTTCTCAGGAGAAGGTTTCTCCCTTTTCCCAGCTGGGATTTACAGCTGAGGTGGGGAACAGCCATAGGGTTCCAACACATGCTGGAGCACAGCTTTTCCCAGATAAGCCTGGCCACAGAGCAGCTTCCAAACACCCTCTGGCCACAGTATGAGGGAAGGCAAACATACTTGTTTCATGTTGGCAGCACTAACAGGTGGTCACCCAAGCAAACACAAGTACCATGTCACCACAGCATCTCCCCTGCACTCAGCTAGATCTTCTGTACCACCCTGCACCTGGTTGGGCTCCTCTGCATCCCCCCTGCACCCAGCTGGACTACTCTGCATTCTCCCTGCACCCAACTGGACTCTGCTGCATCCCCCCTGCACCCAGCTGAGCAACTCAGCATGCCCCCTGCCCTGGAGCACTCTGCTCACTCACACCAAGACACATTTCTGTAAGGCAGCAGGGGTCTGCTTTGGGGGCTCACCCAGTCTGCAGTGGACTTGGTACTTCAAAGGCACTTGGTAAGCAGCATGTGGAAGGTGTGGATGAGCCAGAGCTTAAAAAAGCAGCAGTGGCTGAAACCGAGATAAGGCACAAAGCGGAGCAGCTGGGCAAGTCCCCAGGACAGTGTGAGCAGACATCAGGGAGAGGGACCAGGCAGCCCAGCAGCTGGCCAATGTACAGCTTTGGCTCTAACAGCCCTTCTCCTGAGCAATGCACTTTACCAAGAAAGGATGTGCCATGGTCCCTGATGTCCAGAAAGGGAAACCAAGGGGCAGGGACCAGCACAAAGACTCACCCAGGTTCTCTCAGCAGCCCGGCAGCAGAGCGGGCACTTGGATCCAGCTCCCAGCCTGTGGCTCTGCCCACCAGACAGCTTCATCCATCCCTGGGTCACCATCAGCACAGAGCAAGGAGGGAGGGCTGCCACAGAGTACTACAACACTACCAAAAGGAAGCTGTGACAGTGGCAATACACTGCAGGAGAGACTCTTCTGGGTTTCTGTCGTGCTCCCGCTCTTTGGGCGGTTACCGACGCTTTAGCACCGAGACACAATCTTTCTTCAGCGGCCCGATCTGCAGGTGGGCATCGACGCTCTCCAGGAAGAAGGCTGGTTTCAGCTTGCACAGGAATAGAGAGGCAAAGCGATTGTTGATCTTTTGCTGGAAACGATCACAGCTACCTGGTAGTGGAGTGGAGAACTTGAGCTGCTGCAGGCAGGTCATCTTGGAGTCCTTGACTCCATAGAAGGTCAGGGCCTTCTCTGAATACTCCAGAAAAACCCCAATTGTGTGGAAAAACGGCTTCTGGATGACAGACTCAAGGCCACCAAACCAGGCCACGTAGTTCTCTCCGTTCCATTGCAGGCAGCAGGACTTCTCATTCCGCCCCAAACGCCCCTGGTTGTAGGACTCCTGGGGGTCAAAGTCCTCAGCAATGACACCGATGCTGACCCAGCCATCAATGATTTCCACCTCCCAGTAGTAGTTGCCCCGGTTCATGAGGTTCACACCCAGCACCTGCTCACAGTTGATGAAGCGGGTCGGGCTCTCCGGGTAGGGGATGGGGCACAGCACTCTCTTGGCCCCTTTAGTACCAAAGAGCTGTATGAACTTGTCAGCCGTGTCGCTGTCCAGGTCAATGATGAAGGCAACTGTGTGGGCAAGGAGATGTGAGGATGAGGATGGAAATGGGAGGAAAATCAGAGAATAGATTCACAGAATTCTTCAGGTTGGGAAAGGCTCTTCAGATCATCATGTCCAACCATTATGCCAGCACTGCCAAGTCACCGCTGAATGTGTCCCTCAGCATCATGTCTTTCGAATCCCTCCAGGGACATGGACTGCACCACTGCTCTAAGCAGCCTGTGCCAGGCCTTGACAACACTCTAAGGAAAGAAATCTTTCCTAACATTCAACCTAAACCTCCCCTGGTGCAAATTGAGGCTATTTCTTCTCATCACCTGGTATTTGCAAGAAGAGAACCCAACCCTCCCTGCTGTGATATCCTGCTCTAGCCTTCATCAATTAGCACAATGCTTTTCTGACTTCTACCATCATTTCACCCCTCTGCTTTTAAATCCTGTGGCCAGTTACATCCAAAGAGGATAAGGGGCTGAAAGAGCTGGTGCTCCCATAAGCAAGATGGATACAGGTACCTGAGCAAAGGAGAGAGAAGTGGGGCTGCCTGAGGAGCTGAGCCATGATATCAGACACCAGAGAGCTCACTGGTAGTGTGGTAGTAGGAGCAACCCATACAAAAGTGGGGTTGGAGCAACCACAGGCAAACACTCAGAGAGGGTCCCCAAGAAGACAGGAGAACAGCCAGGCATGTCACAACTACAAATCACCTGCTCCTTGCAGCCAGATCCTGCTGCCCTGTGGCTCTCGTGGGAGCAGAGGCACCCCTGGTGTGTGAAGCCACATGAGAATTTTAAGAGTTGAGGCTGTTCAGTCTAGAGAAAAGGAGGCTCCAGAGACACATTATAACACCTTCAGTACCTGAAGGGGGGCTATAAGGAAACTTGGAAAAGGCTTTTCACAAGAGTTTGTAGCAGCAGGATGAGGGAAAATGGCTTTAAGCTAGAAGATGGGAGATTTAGATCAGCTATAAGGAGGGCATTCTTCCCTGTGAGGGGGCTGAGGCCCAGGAACAGGCTGTCTGGGGAGATTGTGGCTGCTCCATCCCTGCAAGCATTCAAGGACAGGTTGGATAAGGCTTTGGGCAACCTGGTCTGGTGAGAGGTGGCCCTGCCCATGGCAGGGGGTTGGGACTGGATGATCTTTGATCTTCCAACCCAAATGAGTTTGTGATTCTATGGTTCTACGAACTGCTGCTGGATCTCAAGCAGAGGAGATGTTCTGTGGGGATTTCCCTGGGCTGCTGACTGCACTGCAGGCCATGGCATGTCCAAAGCCTGTGGCAGCCCTACTGCACGCCATGCCTGAGCCCAGGCGTTTCTGCCTGGGGCACTGCAGGGTGCACTAGTGTCACTAGCCAGAACTTGTCCCTATGGACATCTCCGTAGTGATCCCACCTCCCCAGTAAAGCAGGAAATATGCATGGGGTGTTGAAGCCCAAGCTTAGCCCTGTACCCTCCAGTCTCAGTACCTTCTGCTGCACTATCTCTACCCAGCCACCAGATTATCCCTTTCCTGCTGCGGCTGAAGCTGACCCTCATCAGATCACTGCTCCATGGCTACGAGGCAGATGCACAAACTCTGCTCTAATTTAACAGAGGAGCCCGTTCATCAGGAGCTGGAAGACAGCAGAAGAGACACAGCATGTCTGCAGCACCCCCCAGGCAACTGGTGCAGCAGAGCCACGAACAAGGGGGAAAAAATCATCTAAGCAGATGATGAGTGCTGTCAGGAAAGCGAGGAGGCTCCCTCACTAGCTGAAAATTTCCTCTACTGGCGGCAGTGCTCCTGCCAGCTGTCGACTAGGGATCAAGTCCACTGGGTTTGTGGGAAAGAGCCAGCCAGGAGAAAGCCAAGGAAAGACTGACCTGACTGAGAGAGCTGTGGTTGTTCAGCCTGAAGAGGAAAAGACCACAGGGGGAGTCTTTATAAAAACCTTCCAGTCCCTGAAAAGAGCTGTCAGAAGGCTGGGGAAGACTGTTCCCAAGGGCAGGGAATGACAGGACAAGGGGTCATGGCTTGAAGCTGGAAAAGGGCAGAGTGAGGCTGGACAGGAGAAAAGTCCTTGGCTCTGAGAGTGGGGGATCCCTGGAACAGAGAGGGGGTGGAGGCCCCACCCCTGGAGCCATTCAAGGTCAGGCTGGATGGGGCTCTGGGCGATCTGTTCTGGTGAGTGATGGCCCTGCTTGTTGTAGGGCGGTTGCACTAGATGTCCCTTGGAAGTCTCTTCCAACCCAATACATTCTATGTTTCTATGACCTTAGCAACAACCCCCAAAGCAAAGTCCCCGCTTACATTTCAGGAAGTAATCACGGCTCTCCAGGCAGGCAGAGTTGTTCAACTTGTCTGAAAGTTGGGACTTGGCCACTGCTGTGGAGACAAAGCAAAGAAACTGATGCCACAACCAAGGGTGTTGCTGGAGCATCGTCCCCCACCTCCAGAACCCCCAGCTGCTGCTGAGCCCCAGCTGACATCCCCACTTATCCCTGCACCTCCCCTCCAGCTCGGACATGGGAAAGGACAGATGGCATCTTTGCCACTGCAGGGAGGAGTTCAGAGTGCAAAGACCTGTCTGCAGTTCCTATGGGCACAGGAGAAAGTAAAAGAGGAGGGAGCTCAGCTAAGTGAGGAGGAGCTGCCACGGTGGCTGTCAGACTCTGGCAGGTTTGGAACTCTATGAAGGGGATCATCTATCCTGGGAAGCAAAAGGCCCCTTTCACAGGAGGCCACTCTGGCCACTTGCCCCTTCCCACAGGGCCCTGCCTAGCTCCCAGGCTGTTTGTTGCCACTCCAGTCTCCAGTCTCTGTGGAAAAATTTAGAAAACCTCAAGGACGAGGCACAAACCCAGACAGGAATTGAGCAACAAGCAGCGCAACCATGCCTCCAGTGCAGAGGGGCCAGTGCTCACAGGAACCATCAAGCCTGCCAACATTGGCCACCTGTGCAGGGAGTTTTGAGGGTGGCAGGGTGACCTCTATACTGAGGGGCACAAACCTTCCTCCGTCTCCTGGAAGCTTAGCCCATCGTTTCCCTTCCCCTGCAAGCGGTCCCACTGGGTTTTGCAGGCAGCAGACAGCACCTCCTTCACAGTGCTCACAGCTTGGGTGCATTTGGTGAAGTTCAGCTCATTCTGGAAGCTCAGAGCTGGGCAGGGGTTTTCTTCCATGGCTGCTTTTAAGGCTTGAAATTCCTGAGCCAAAAGGACAGCGTTTCAGAAGGTTTCCACAAGCCAAAGTTGTCTCTTGTTCCGCAACCCCACCCTGTCCCAGAAGATTTGGGAACTGGCAGCTTGCAGGACTTGGCCCAAGGACAGACTCACGTAGGGGAGGAGATGCTTCCCTGGCCATGCGATCCTGGCACTGTCTCTTTGCTCCCTTTCAAAGCTGGACTCAGACCCTGCCCACCTCGCACCTCCACCCACAAACGGCTCTTCTTGATGGGTTGCTGGGGAGGGGGAACAACCCAACCTCCTGCTCTCTGACACCCCCTCCCCCCCTTCGGTACCCAGACTGGGCAGCACATCAGCTGCTCCTGAGTCACAGAGAGGATGGAGGTGGAGGTGATGGAAAAGAAAGTCTTGGCTGCCCAGTACCCCCAGGAGCAGGGAGGGCACTGTGCCAGCAGCAATGAGACTCTGCATCCCAGGGCTCCTGGCACCAGCTCCACATGAAATGGGACAAAACCCTAAAGACAATACTATAGGATCCTTCTCCTTGCCCCGTCCCACCCAAGCACCTGGAGGTAGTAGATGGTGTCAGTACTGGGAACATTCTCCAGGTTTTCCTTGCCCTGGGCCAGTTTGGCTCGCCTGTCCTCCTTCCAACGGAGATTGGCCTCGGTCTCCCCCAGCATGGAGCGCTCCTCATCCTCAATGAAGCCGGTCACCCCCTTCTGGAAGGTTGCCAGGAGTGCAGAGGCTTCTGCAAAGAGCTTCTCAACTTTACCCCTCTCCTTTGTGGCAGCACCCTGAGTGCAGGAAGAGAAGGGCTGTGGTCACCTACTACTTTCCTCTCACCCAGTTCTCACCTCTGTGGGGTCCCCCTGACACACCTCAAGCCCCTTCACCCAAGAGACTGTAGCACTGGTCCAGATGTTGAGGGACCTGGCTAGGCACAGCTTATTGCTTCACCGGGTCTTGTGTCACTGGGTGATGAAGTGACAAGGTTTCACAAGGGCTAAAGGGGACCAAAACCCCATGAGACTGGGGAGAGAGAGTGCAAGAGCCAGCAGATGCCCCAGCATGGTCCTTGCCCTGCTCCTCCTTCCAGGTTACAAACAAAAGCCACCAGAGATGCCGTGATGGTTAGCAGAGATGAGGAGCAAGGATATTCATGGATCCTCAAGGATCCTTTCGGGGGCACCACCTCACACGCTCCAAAAGCTCAGGGCCCCTTCACTATACTCCCCAGCCCAGCAAAGCTAAACTAATGGAGAGAAGCCATTGCAATCACCTTAATGAGCTCCACCATCTTCCTGGCCTGTGCAATGGTGAGTGCCAGCTCCTCCAGCTCATTCTCCACATCCCTGAGGAATTTGGCTTGTTGAGCCTGTGAACATGAAGCACAAACACTGAGTTCTGCCCCCCAATCCCAGCAGGGTGAGTAACGAGGGATCTGCCACTCTGTAAGCTCAACCCACAGCCCCTTCTCTGACCATGACCTTGCAGTCAGGCTTTGAGTTAAGAGAGCAAATTGAACTGTGAGTTGGTTTCTTGATTTCCTCCCCTGCAACCCCCAACCTCCTCAGTCGGCTGGAAAACTAACAGAGCAGCCAGACTGCAAAGGGTCATTCCCAGCTCCACACTCCCTAGCCAGGTCCCAGTGGAAACCAAGCAAAAGAGGAATTTGAAAGCAAAGCCACCAGGTTTTTTGCAGTGACTGCAGCAGGAGCAGCTCAGTCTCAGTGTGTGGGTGAGGCGGGGAAAAATCCACCTGGGACCAGAGCACGAGCTGAAAGGCAGACCTGGAGCCTTTGGAAAGGCAATGCAGAGCCTCCTAAATGATTCTCTTTAGGAGCAAAGCTTTTTTTGGGAGCACGGGGTGATTTGTGGCTGCAGAGGAAGCACCGTGTTCAAACACAGTGTTTCCTGATGCACTATTGTTAGCACCAGCCATTGCCCATCGCTGGGATGGGTCAGGTCCCACGGGAGTCAGGAGAACACTGCACTCCCCAGTGCCCCAGTGCTCAGGCCCCAGTCCCCGGTGATGCTTGTGCTCAGTGAGGGGGAGATAGGCACACAGCTCACAGATGGAGACAGAGAGTGGCCACAGAGGCCAAACAGGCAATGTTAAGCTAAGACCCAACAGATCCTTAGGACTGGGATCCCACACTGCTATTTTAAGGCAGCTGATGACTAATAAAACTGGGAAAAGGGCTTTCCTAGAATCCCAAGAGCCCACACGGGAGCTATCTTGAGGCTGCTGCTGTGCTCCCCATCAGCGTGTCTGCATCCCCCAGCCTCTCCCTAAACACCCCATGGCAACACAGGGATGCAACGACACCATCAGCCTTGTGGGCTCCTGTTTGTCCGCAGCCCTGTGGAGGCCCCATGCGCTCAGGGCAGCAGGAAGGCAGCACTGTGCAGGGCACAAAGCCCCAGCTCCTGGAGAAGCTCGTGGGTGCGAATCTGGGAGGTGACTCAGCCGCATCTGGGAATGGGAGTGACGGAAAAAACCCTGCTGCCAAAAACTGTTGGGACACAAAGGGCTGGTGGAGCAGTGTCCGGGCGGGCTGCCAGCGCGCCGAGAAAAACTGCCTTGATGAAGCTGTGGGAACGAGACGAAAGCCAGTGCCCTGCGCCTGTGGGGGCAGCCACTGTGGGGTGTCCCAGACACCCTTGCCCCCAGCACTACACCCTTGGGGACCGTGAGTTTGTCCCCACAGTGAGATCAAATCCCACAGGTGTCTGCTCAGCCTGTCTCCATCCCTCATATCACCCTGATGGCACATCATGCTGTCCTCATCCCTCTGTGCCAGATTCAGTTCCTCCGTGGGCTGCAGCACCCACCCCACACAGGGTGTCCCACCAGGGCCCCACTTGCCCACCTCTCCCCTGTGAAGATTCAGTCTCTTGCGAGGGGGTGGGTGCAGCATGGATGCCTCCCAAGGGTGCTGCACCACACTCCACCCATGATGCCCTGCCAGCACTGTGCCCCATACATACACCCTATGCCAGAGTTAGGTCCTACGCAGGGGTATGGGTGCAGCACCCTCCCGTCCAAACAGCCCCATCCCTTTCCAGCTAACCTGCCCCATCTCACCTGCCCCATCCTTCCCCCCCTCTGCCTGCCACACCCTGCCTATTGCATCCTCCCTGCCGCATTCCTCCCCACACTGCCTGCTCCATCCCACCCGTTCCATCCCTCTCCGTTCTGCATCTCTCCTGCTCCATCCCTCCCCACACTGGCTGCCCTGTTGGCCCCCTGTCCCAACTTGCTCCGTTGCTCGCTCCCAGCCTGCCCTGTCCCTTCCAACGCAGCGCAGCCCTCGTTAATCCTATCCCCGCGCGGGGAGCCCCCACTCACTTCCTTATGCTCCCGCTCCTTCTCGAGTGACACCACGTCGTGGGCTCGATGCTCGTGGGCGCGGCAGCGGGCGCAGACGCAGCTTTGCTCGGTGCGGCAGAAACCGTCGAGGGGCTGTAGGTGGCGGGGGCAGAGCCCTTCCTCCAGGCGCCGCAGCGGGGGCACCAGACGGTGGGCGCGGAAGGCAGGGGCGCGCCGATGGGGCTCCAGGTGCTCTCCGCAGAACGATGCCAGGCACACGAGGCACGACCGCGCCGCCGCCGCCCTCGCCCCCGCCGGGCACACGTCGCACAGCACGGGCGCTCCTTCTTCCTCCTCCTCCACCTTCTCCTCGGCTCCCGGCGCCATGGAGGACGGAGAGGATTGGTGGGATGGAGGGGACAGGGGGGATACAGGGGATGGAGGGGACGAGGCGGCTGTCAGCAGTGGCAGCAGCTCGCACAGGGCGCGGTTCTTGCGGAGCCGCAGCTCCGCGGGCAGCGGTTCTTGGCACAGCGGGCACCGCACGGCCCCGCCCGCCCCAACGCTGCCGTCGGGGGGGCCCTGTCGCTGTCGCAGCGCGCTCAAGCACTCCTGGCAGAACGTGTGTCCGCACGGCACCGTCACCGGGTCCTTCAGGAGGTCGAGGCAGATGGGGCAGCCGAAGGGACCGTCGCGCAGTCCCGGAGCTGCCAGCGCCAGCCGGAGAGCANAGAGCAGCGGGGGAGGAAGAGGCGGAGGCGGAGGGCGGCGGGGCTCTCCCGGGCGCGGTCTCCATCCCTAAGCGCGCCCCGTGTAGCCGGTCCCGGCCCCGGTGCCCGTCCCAGCCCCGACGGAAGGCGGGAGGACACCGCGCCCCGCCCGCCCGCTCCGCCCCTCAGCGCCCGGAGCTCCGCGCCCCGCGGCTCTTTGTTGGGGGTCCGCTGCCTCCCGGAGGGGCAAACCTCTCAGACACATCCCCTGGGGAGCTGATCCCCAGTCAGCTACCCCTCTCAGGGGTGCTCATTGTCTCTCACCCCCTACCCCGTGCCGGGATCTGCTCCCCACCGAAGGGCAGCTGGTCCCTCTCCCCGGCACCTGCTGCCTCCCGCCAGTTCTGCCCCCACCTCTGTGGGATATCCCGCTGGGGATCGTCCGTCCCACTCCCAGAGTCTGCTTCCTCTCAAAGGATCGGCCGCCCTAGGATCTGGACCCCTGCGGGGATTCTGCTCCCCACCCCCCCAATCTCCTGTCCCAAGAAGTTGTTGCCAGCCCGTTCCAGTCCCCCCTCCCAGGGCTCTGCTGGTTCCCACGAGCATCTCCTACGCCTCAGGAGCTGCTCCTCCAGAACCTGTTGCTGTCCTCCAGGAGCTGCTCCCCACCTTGGGGCCACATGGAAGGTCCTGAGCTCCCCCAGGACAGCCATGGACCCATGTCAGACACCCCTCTGGCCAAAAGGGGCTGCAAGATCTTGGCTCAGTCCTTGTCCCCTCGTTTTCTGGAGCACCAGGCAACGATGGGGCTAGTAAGACACTAGTGTTTTCAGTACGAGGATCTTGCCTGGGAAACATGGGAACTCAAGGTACACAGATGATTTTTTTCGGCTTGGAGGAGTTCCCAGGTCCTTGCCAACCCTAGGTCCCACATCAGGACTGGGCTGGGAGGTGCAGAGTAAAGGAGGAAGCACAGCAAAACAACTCTTTGCCCTTGAATAAAGAGATTGATCCTTTTAAGACCTTTTCCCTCCAGCTGAAACAAACTGGTGTGATTCAGTCCCCATGTGTTCACCAGCATGAACACAGCATGTTTGAATCCACTGCCCAGTTTCACTCCCAGTTTCACTCCATTACTTCTCACCAGCAGCCCCTTGGGGCAGGCGGAGATGCCAGACCTGCAGCCTCACCCTTGGAAAAGCTTCAAAGATTTTGGTTTTCTTCTGCACCAGAAAGAGCCGTAGGAAACCAGATTTCCTTATCACAGGACTGCTGTAAATAAAGAACCTTACAGTTCTGTAGCTGGTGACTACAGGGGACTGGTCCTCACTGCTGGTCCCTGCTGCTGGCCCCATAAGGAAGTGGATGGGGAAGTCAGGATGGGGCCCTGCAGGGATGGAGGAGCAGAGGCACCCAGCTCACCTGCTACTCCCTACATTCCCTGCTGCTTGGTCTTACAGCTCCCACCAGCTTGGAGGTCAAACCAGTAAGAAAATAGAGCTTTATTGGGGAAAGCAGGTCATACACAGAGCAACTGCAGCACGGCACACCAAAACGTTGCTCTGCCTTGTCTGAGAGAAGCAGGAAGGGACTAAGAGGGCCTGGGGGGAACAGGACCTGTCTACATATGAGACTGTGGGGGGGGAGCACCATCTCCCTCTGCATTGCTCCACATCTCCCTGTGCCTGCAGCATCCCACTCTGGACTCCTCCTCACCCCAGATCTTCTCCAGGCTTGGGAGATTCATCAGGGATAGGAGAAAGAGAAAGAAACCTAATTCTTATGCCATCCCTATCCTTCACCCTCACCCTGTGTGCAGGGACAGGCACGTGCAAGTGCCCCTGCACACAGGGATTGGGAGCTCTGTCCCCAGGTGAGGGCACAGCCCTTCACCCACCATCCCTCATAGAATCATCAAGGTTGGAAAATATCAAGTCCAACCACCCATCCTACAATCCCAAACCACTCAACCATCTCCTGAAACACCCTGCCTACCTGTTTGTGGAACCCCCCCCGGAACAGTGCTTCCACCCCCTCCCTGGGCAGCCAGTTCCAAGGCCTCCCTATTCTTGCTGGCAAGTTTTTCCTAAGATCCAATCTGAACCTCTCCTGGCACAAAGTGACCCCATTTCCTCTGGTCCTATCTGGTCACTAGGGAGAAGAGGCCAACACTTGCCTCACCACAACCTCCGTTCAGGTAGTTGTAGAGAGCAATGAGGTCCTGTCTCTGCCCTAACCTGTGTCACCAGTGTGACACCTGCCCATGCACACCCCACTTTGTACCTCTGTCCTCATCAGCTCCTGCTCAGACACTGCAGCTCCCCACCAGCCTCAGCACTGAGGTCCCACCAGAGGTAGGACAGCCCCCAGGGCAGAGCACCACAGTTCTGACTCAGTCCCTCGGGCTCAGTGTCACCTGTCGCCCCTCACACAGCCAAAAAACGGGATAGAGGGGCTCTGTAAAGACACTGTGGAAGGAGTAAATGGACTCTGTCCTCTCCCCAAGGCCATAGAAGTTGAGGAGCCCTTTGTCATAATCCAGGCTGACCCCCAGGCTCTTATACAGCTGCTTCTGGATTTTCTCTGCCTGGCCCTTGTGCCAGGCCAGGTAACAGTCCTCCTGCACGTGCAGCCCCCAGGATCTCCCGTCCAGCCCAATGTTGAACTTGTGACCCTGCTGCTGCTCCCAGGGAAGGCCGCGGTACGTCACCCCCAGGATGACAGAGTGGCTGGAGATCTTCACCTCCCAGTAGTGGTGGCCTTGGTCAAGACCCTGTGTGCACAGCACCTGCCAGAGCTTGAAGCAGGGGCCCTGCTCCTGCAGCCCACGGACAGCACTGAGGCTGTGCCTGGCCCTCCGGTTACCTCGGGACAGCTCCAGGTACTTGTTGACCGTCTTGGGATCGAAGGTCAGGTTGCAGTAGTCTGGCAAGAGCAACAGTGTGGATGAGGCTGAAATGCTTCATCAGATCTTTACACCCTCAGTGTGACACCCCACCCCACCCCCCCCAGGATGGTTTAAACTTCACAGGGCTGGCTCACAAAATAGGGGGCAAGAAGCCATAGCATGTTTGGAGGGAAAGATCATAGAACGGGTTGGGTTGGAAGGGACCTCAAAGATCATCCAGTCCTGATGCCCTGCCATGGGCACAGCCACCTCTCACCAGACCAAGTTGTCCAAAACCCCATCCAACCTGGCCTTGAACACTTGCAGGGATGGGGCAGCCACAACCTCCTTGTTCCAGGGCCTCAGCCCTCTTGCAAGGCAGAATGTCCTCCATAAAGCTGACCTAAATCTCCCCTCTTCTAGCTTAAAGCCATTTCCCCTTGTCCCATTGCTACAAACTCTTGTGAAAAGCTCTTTTCCAGCTTCCTTACAGCCCCCCTTCAGATACTGGGAGCTGCTAGCAGGTTCCCTGGCCTTCCTTTCTCCAGACTGAACAGACCCAGCTCCCTCAGCCTGTTCCCACAGGAGAGGTGCTCCAGCCCTCTGAGCTTTTTCATGGCCTCCCCTGGACCCGCTCCATCAAGTCCATATCCTTCCTGTATCGAGGGCTCCAGAACTGGATGTAGGACTCTGGGTGAGGTCTTGCCAGAATGGAGCAGAAGGCAGAATCACCCCTTTTGATCTGCTGGCCATGGGCAGTCACTGGTCACCAGCAGTGTTGTTCCTCTCACAACAACCCAGCTGGGCTGGCTGCTCTGGGCTCAGGCCTGCTGCCCATAAATAACTTTATTAGCCCTATGTTTAACCCCGAGGATGTTTTGTGGGGCCTGACGGAAGGAATCCAGGTTCCAGAGACATTGATTACCTTCCCATCAAGAGTTACCCAACCTCCTCCCAACAAGGAGATGGGAAAGGGTGCACTGAGGAAACCTCTGAGAAGGTGGAGTGGGATTGTCCCAGGGACAGAAGAGGACATAAAGGAGACTGGGAGTGCTGGGCTCATATCCCTGGGCAGGGCACGATGACTGCAGGCAGGGCTCTGCAGGCAGGGCTCTGCAGGCAGGGTCTGCACTGCTCTGTGGGCCAGCTCCTGGCACATCCCAGTGGGTCCTCTCTTGGCACCTGCTGATGCTCCCTGGGGGAACGTGCTTGTGTCAGGTCACCAGCAACAGGCATGGCATCCCACCTGGGGCAGGTGAAAAAGAGTTGGTGGAGACAGGGCAAAGCCTGAGGCAATGACCAACACAACATCAGGCACTGGAAGCCCCAGTTTCCACTGAAAAGTGTTCCTGGTGCCACTGATCCCCCTGAGTCCTTTCTGGTCAAACAGTGTCCCCCAGCCCTGCTCCACACTTCTCCACATTTAGGTAGAGGGATTGGGAGAGCTAGGGAGAAGCCCCTGTCCTCACAGCCATGATCACCCTCCTCCCAAGCAAAGATCTGCCTTGGTGAAGTCTCTGCCTGCTGGGAATGCCAGCAGGATGCTGGCCCTCCAGATCCCCACATGCTCCTCACCTTTCAGGAGGTCAGCTCGGAGTTGACACTTGGGGACAGGGGGCACCACTTTCATCGTCGTCTCACGGGGATGCACTGGGACTGGGAAAGGTGGGGAAAGGTTTTGTGAGTGATACCACCCAAACACTTGATCCTTCCTGGCTTCAGTGGAAGGAGAAAGAGAACAAATTCTATCATACCCAAGGCTAGGAGGAGTGGGCATGTGCCACCACAGCCCAGCACTGTCAGCAAGGTGGAAGCACAGGGAAGCCACCTAACTCATCCCACTCCACTGAGAGTAGGTGCATGTCCCCATCCCAACCCTACGAGCCCAGCACAGTGACACAGGCCAGGGTGTGGTTCAGGATGACTTGGAGCCCTTTGGAGAAGCCTCGCCAACAGAAGTGTTACCTTGGCCAGCAGGGTCAGGGACTTTGGGGACCATAGAACCAAGCAGGTCCACCAGCAAGAGCTTGGAGATGCTGTTGAGGATCTCATTGATGGGCTTGACCACACTGGCCACATCAAACTCCACAGGGAGCCTCACCTCTGAGCTCTCTGGAGGTGAGAGCAGAGGAAACTCCTGCAAACAGACACAGACACCCATGCACCAGCCTGGAGAGGATCAGTAGCTCCATGTCCACCCATCCCATACTGTGTCTCTCCTCGGAGAGTGACATGGACATCCCCAAAAGCACCTGCTGTTAGCTGGGGCTGGCACATGTGCTTGAGGGGATGGTCACAAGGGGAGTCTGAGGCTGTGGGGAAGGACTTGGTGTTTTGCTGGGAGAGAGCGAGCCTTGCTGAGCAGTTTGGGCCTGCAAGCAGCACCATCCTCTCTGATCCAGCATCACCCCCACCAACTTTTCAGGGACCCCCCAAAAGCAGCTCTTCCCCACAGCCCTATCTAATCCCTGAGCTGGGCTGAGGATGCGTCCCCCCAAGGAAGGGGTCACCCATGTCTCTGGCAGTCCCCAGGAGAAGTCCCCATGGCACCAGGACAGTACCTGGAGGAAAGTTCTGTGGTCAGGACAGACCAGCAGGCGCTGAGCCTTCTCCTTATGCTGGGTGAGGATGTCCAGGCGGTCCTTCAGGAAGCTCCAGTCCTCCTCTACTCGCCCCAGCGCTGCTACCTGCTCTTGATCGATTCTGGCCACCATCTGCCGCTGGGAATCCTCCAGGACTTCCCTCAGGTGAGTGAATTTACTCACAATCCCTGATTTGAGCCTTTCAGAGGAGTCCTAGGAGGGGAAGAGCCATGAGAAACCAGTGTGCTCCTACCCATGCATCCAGCAGGGAGGTGGCTGCAGCACTACCTTGATGTTTTGTGTTTGCTCCTCCAGCTCCTGCATCCTCTGCTCGATCCTCTCCGATTCCTCCTGGGCTTTTTCCAGGGACTCTTTCAAAATGGCCTGTGAAAGGAGGCATTAACACCCTACAGCCCTTGGGAACCTTCTCAGGGCTGCAGGACAAGGCTTACAGGGAAAGAGAAGGTCTGGGAAGATTGCATCTGGGGTCACTGAGAAGTGAAACTCATTGCTTCCTTTGAGTGCTTTTTAGCTGTTTCCTCCAGATCAGGCATCTCAAAACCTATAGCACCGTCCACCTGATGCTGCTGAATTTACCTGGCTCTTGGCTGCCCACAACATCCCCTAGTTTCTCAGGGAGCAGCTGAACACTGGTGGCAACTGCCCAGCCAAAGCCTGTGCCAGCACACTGCTCCGCTGATACTGGGCACAGCTCAGCACATGGAGCCGCATCACACCCCCACAGCAGGGCACAGGGCAGTGCAGACGGACGTTGCATCGTGCCCGTGATCCCACAACTTCACCTGCACTGCCAGCACCCCAGTACAGCCACCCACCACCCCCATCCCACACCACCACAACCACACTCCGGCCACCTGTCAGCCCCCACCTGCTTCTTGGAGCACTCCTCCTCGAAGAGAACCCGCCGGTGCTGCTGGCACCGCCGCACAGTGCAGATGCAGCAGATGCAGCACTGCTCATCCTGGCAGTAGAGCTCCATCGGGCGCCCATGCTGTGGGCACAGCTCACTGCGGGCCACCTCACACCTCTCTGTGGCTTGAAGCTGTGCCTCACTGTCCCGTGCCAGCTCCACCACACTACACAAGGTGACGTTCTTCTCCAGCTCCGGCTGCTGCTCGAATTCCCTGCGGCACTCAGGGCATGAGTAGCCCTTTTCAGAACCAGTGGTCATCTGCTCTTGCTTGTGCCAGTGGTTGGTGATGCAGCGTTTGCAGAAGTTGTGTCCACAGGACAAGGTCACCGGTATCCTGAAGAGCTCCAGGCAGATAGAGCACACCAGCTTCTCCTCCAGCTTCTGCGAGGTGGCCAATGCCATCCTGCCCGTGCCAGGATACACAGAGGAGGAAAAGAAACCAGGAAATAGAAACTCAGCTGGGCAGAGGCGAAGAGATGGTGACGCTAAAGTAGAGGCGGGACAGGGCTCCGAGCCAGTATTTTCTTAAAGAAACACCCAGTGGGTGCCCTCTCGCCCCACAGGCTGTGCCCACATACTAGGGTGGGTTGGAGCTGCTCCCCAAGGGGCCACAGGGGGCTTCGGCAAGTTGAAACACTGCAGCAACAGCACAGAGATGGCACGCAAGAGCCTCACGAGGCTCAGAGCAACACGAATTTCTGTGAACAGGTAACCAGATGAGGCATAGTTGGATTTTACTCCTTTTTTGGCCTTGGAGAGAACTGCCCATCATCCCCAGCTCTGCCGTGGTCACATTCCCAAGCAGTCGCCTCACTGCAGCACTTCTGGCATCTACCAGCCCATGGATCAGCTCATCACCTCCCTTTGCAGGGAGACAAGGGCTGTGACACGTGCCAGCAGCCAGCCAGGGTCATCTTCTACCCTTCAGCTACAGCTCCTGTGGTCTGCACACACCCTCCCCTGGGCACAGCCTATACTATTTTTCCTATTGAATTCCTCCCAACACCTGTAAGTTCTCCAGGACATCACTCAGTGCCTGGGAACAAAGCAGCTGGAGCCTCCCGCCCAGAGGCAACTGTGATGCCTGTGCCCCACATTCCTTCACCTTGCCTTCACACAGCTCAGTTTCAGCAGAAAATAACTCACAACCTTCCAGCCCAAAGCTTATCTCCTCACCCTGGCAGCTGTGCCATCCCCAGCACGCAGTTCAAGTAGCGGAACACTGGCAGCACAGCCCCAGTTCCACAGCCTCCCCAGTATAGGAGCTGGGTCTGTTTAGCCTGGAAAAGAGGAGGCTCAGGGGTGACCTTATCGCTGTCTATAACTACCTAAAAGGTGGTTGTAGTCAGGTGGGGGTCAGTCTTTTCTCCCTGGACACTGGAGACAGGACAAGGGGTCCCAGTCTTAAGCTCCACTGGGGGAGGTTTAGACTTGACATTAGGAAAAGGTTTTTCACTGAAAGAGTGATCAGATTTTGGAACGGGCTGCCCACGGAGGTGGTCGAGTCACCGTCTCTGGAGGTGTTCAAGGTTAGGCTGGATGAAGTGCTGAGTGGCATGATCTAGATGTTAGGTTACTTGGCTGGTTTTAGGTTGGACTGGATGATCTTTAAGGTCTTTTCCAGCCTCATCATTACTGTGAACTGAGGGGTTCTGCTCTCGTGTGCAGGTGAGGGCAGATGGGGAGGATACTGCACCAGGGGCGATTGGAGCAATTTCTGTATCACAGAAAGACTCAGAGCCACCCCCACCCCTGCCCTGGACTCAGGTGACTTGAGACTTGTCACAACTCTCTACACACCTTCACACACACACCCCAAAACACACATTTTTGGGCTGAATGTGCAAATTCTGACCAACTATTGAGCAAGCTCAGAGGGCACAACATGACCCAGCTCATCATCCCTGGCTCAAACCAGACCAGGGCTAGGAAGATGGCTTGGGGAGCTCAGACACAGTAGGTAACAGCCCCAAAGCAGTGTCACTGGTGGGGCACTCCAGAACAATCTCATTTGCTTGCTGGAGGCTCTAATTTCTTGAGCAATGGAAAACACCCCAAAGTTTCTGGGAAGCAGACTGGCACAAGTAGCTGCAAGGGCAAGAGCACGCTGGTGGCTGAAGGTTCGAACATGCGCATGGGGGATGCACTGACTGTCACTGACAGTCCACAGACTGGGACCCGCAGAAGCAGTCAGGCCAACCTGGCACCTCGGCTGTAACTCTCCCTGCAGAGCGGCTTTGGCTCCACCCAACCGCACTGAGGACCTGCTGGCCAGAAAGTGAGGGGACAGACTGTGTGTTTGGGGAGCAACACAGACACAGACACATGCAGGTTGGCACCCTGACCAACCACACTGCTCACACTACAACACCCATGAGAGGAAAGCAATCTCAGCCTGGGGAAGGGCTGCTCTCATCCCCTGTGCCCTACTGAGCTCCGCAGCTCCACACCAGCTGGCCAGGATACCAACCTCTTCCCAGGAAAGACATCTCTGCCACCATGTGCTCAATCAGAGCAGTGTGTTTAATCAGACTCGTGTCTTTAAGAGAACAGCACAGATGAAAGATGATGCAGTCCTGAACTGCACCAGTGAGGAGAAATCCACGCTGGCCTGGCATTGTTGATTCCAGAAACAGGAGAATGGTGACCTTGGTAGAGAAGCAACAGGATATCTTGGGGGGCCTCTACCCATCACCCTTCCTGACCAGCTCTGCCACAGGATCAGCAGAAAGATTTTAGCCTGGCCACAGCTTTGCTTTCATCTGTGAACACCCTCTGTAAGTAGCCTTTTGACCACAGAGTCCCCAGCACGGTCAGCACAGCATGACTGGCAGACAAAGGGCCAATTTCCTTCCACAGGTGCAGGCAGCTCCCAGCTGTAGGGAAGCCACAGCCCTATCTACCAGGCCATGTTCCCAGCATATGCCAGAGCACCTCAAGGAGAGGCCAAGTCCCTAGTAAATGCCATAGGTGGGCTCATGGCTGTCTCGGTATCTGTCCAGGTAGCGCAGAGGCTGGTGGCGCGGGAACTTCACCTGTGGAGGATGGTAAACAGGCGGCCGCACAAACTCAAACACAGGCTCACTCATATCTGTAAGGGACGATGCAGAACGTTAGCAAGAGGACTCCAAATCTTAGCTCCCCAGCCTTTAGTTGCAAGGGCCCCCAATGTCAGTCAGACTTGCCTTGGGAAGGCTCTCCCCGTGTTAGTTTAAAACACTCAGATAGAACAGTATTTTATAGGTTGAGTCCTCTGTCTACAGCTAGTTTGGTGGAGGATGGGGTGTCTGATGAGCAGGAGCTGAGGGAACTGGAGGGGGTTAACTGGAAACACAGATGCTCAAGGGAGGCCTTCTTGCTCCCTCAACTCCCTGACAGGAGGCTGAAGTGAGGTGGGGATTGGTCACTTCTTCCAAGTAACAAGTTGAGAGGAAATGGCCCCGAGTCTCAAGCCAGGGGAGGTGGTTTAGGTTGGCCCCAAGGAACAATTTCTTCCTTGAAAGGGTTGTCTGGGCCTGACCCAGGCTGCCCAGGGCAGTGTCCAGAAAAACTGAAGAGCCATGGAGATGTGGTGTGAGGGACAAGGGTTAGTGGGAACCTGGCAGTGCTGTGTTGACAGTTGGACTCAGTGACCTAGAAGGACTTTTCCAGACTAATTCTGTGATTCTATCATTCTAGGAAGTGCCAGGACCTGGCAAGAACCACAGCTCACCCACCAAGCCTGTGTGCTACCCACAGGGCCATGTCCCACCCAGCCCAAGCCCTCACCAGCACCTCAACATGCTGCATTTCTTACTGAGGAGCTGATGGAAGACCCAAGTGACAGAGCTGTCCCACTGGCACTGGAAAAATGCCAGCCCTGCTGGGGTCATTGCATCCTCATGCTTCCTGTAGAAGTCAAATGTGCTAAAGGTTCGCATCTTGAGGCTGTGGCTGGAAACAAAACACAAGCACATGAGCTGAGGTGAACCTCTTCACCAACTAGCAGCACCCTGCTAGGTAACTCCTTCCCCACAGAGCCCGAGTCTATAAACAGGTGTAAAAGGCAGCCACCGAAAGAAAATCTCCCAGTCTCTCCAGCTCTGTGCAGCTTTCTGCTCCAGGCAAAGCAAACCACTTTCTCAAGAGCCTGTTTTAAAGCAACAGGACTATGCAGCAGTTGCATGATAGGGAGAGTGGCTTCAGGTGACTCAAAAACCTAGAGCAGGGCTGAACAACCCTGCAGGTTAAGAGGAACTGCTCTTCAATCCCAGTGTGTGAACACACGCAGCAGTAACAGCCAAGCCAAGCTGTGTGAAACTGCCCAGTGAAAGCCCCAGTTACCATGGCATTGGCCGAACATCCTCGCTGAAATCTATGGGGCGGTCTTGCTTGAAGAGGAGGAAGATGAAGCGATGGTAGCCAGTCCCCATGGCAGGGAAGGGGTGCAAGTAGTGGCAGATCTCCTTTCCTGACTGGATGTTGTTGCCTGGGATGTTTGTCCTGAGCACAAAGAAGTTTTACTTCACTTTATAACAATGGTTTTCTCTCCAGTCAGACCAGCAGGTTTTTCCCCAGGACTGCAAATCACTGGTTCGACATGACTTACACCATGTTTGATGAGTGAACAGGCAACAGAGGCTGCTCTCACAGGAGATAAAAAAAATCACACACGGTGATTTGCATACCCCAGAGCAACAACAGCTGGAACTACCCCACCTTCAGTAGCACCCAGAACACCAGGACAAAGAAGGTAACAGCAGGAGCAGCAGAGAAACCCATAGAACTGTCCTCATGAACTTATTCCCAAGCTCTCTTGGAGGAGCTTCTGCTTGCTCTGCTGGGCCATTCCCTGAGCTCAGCAGTTCTGCTGCGCAGTACTCACACCAGCCAGTGCAGGTACTCCGAGTCCGTCTCTCTCAAATGTCCATCTGCAAACACACAACACAAAAGGCTGACTTAGGGACATGCTGGTGTTTACATCAACCCCAAAGTGATGCAACCCCAACCCCAGAATGCCTAGACCTGCTCTGAATGAACAAGGTAGTTTAAGACCTCCCAGCACTGCTTTCCTAGCAGAAACATGACCCATAGTATTGGTCTTAAAACAAAGAGAAAAGAACTCTACAGATGTAATTCCAAGATTTTAAGGATTTCTTGGACTGCTTCACTTCACTGTGCTTTTGTTTCTTGGGGTGAGCAGTGTGAGCTAAGCAATGTCCCAGGAAGACTGCCAAGGGAGAGAGGAGTTTGTGGGAACAAAAGACGGGAGTCAGGGAATTGTTTCCTCTACATTGTGACTGAGGTCCTGCTGCATCACTGTCCCACTTCAACTTCTAGAGGACTGGGAAGCTATAGTCATTCCTGCCTACCTTATATGTCCTCTACTTAGCAGATACCACCACATGGCTGCCTGCACAGCCAAAGGAAACAGGAGCTAACCAAAAGCAGAGTGAAACAACTCCATTTAAACAGGGATTTTTTAAAACAACTCAGTACTCACCTGGATTTGTGAGCAACAAAGTCCAGAGGGAGTCTTTATCTGCCTCATATGACACCAAAGGGGGACTGGAAGCCTAAAAGAGCAACATAAAGATACAAATCACTAAAACAACAGGTTTGGTGAAGACCAGATTGTGATTTCCAAGGCAAAGGATGCAAACTTGTCACAGGTGTGTCCAGCACACAGCATAGACTGGGATGGCCACACAACCAAGGAATCCAGCCCCACCTGAAGAACCCCCAGAGCAGAAGCCTGCCAGCAGACAATGATCCTGTGGCAAAGCTGTCTATCACAATCCAAGAAACAGTTCATCACAGAGGAAATATCCTCCTAGAAGGAATATCCCAGAGAGGACAATGCCAGTCAGGAACAGGTGACAGAAACACATGAGCTTCCCATGGGGTGGAGCCCATGTAGATCTGGTAGAGGGTAGGAGGGCCCTGCAGAGGCACTTGCACAGACTGGAGAGATGGGCAGACTCTAACAGGATGAGTTTTAACAAGTCTAAGTGTCAGGTTCTGCATTTTGGTAACAACAACCCCAGGCAGAACTACAGGCTGGGAATGGAGTTCTTAGAGAGTACTCATGTAGAAAGATACTTGGGGGTACTAGTGGACAGCAAACTTAGCATGAGTCAGCGATGTGCCCAGGAGGCCAAGAGGGCTAATGGCATCCTGGCCTGTATCAGGAATGGTGTGGCCAGCAGGGCAAGGGAGGTTATCCTCCCCCTGTATTCGGCACTGGTTACACTGCACATGGAGTACTGTGTTCAGTTCTGGGCCCCTCAGTTTAGGAAGGATGTCGAGGTGCTGGAACGAGTCCAGAGAAGAGCAACTAGAATGGTAAAGGGGCTGGAAGGTCAGCCCTACGAGGAGAGGCTGATGGAGCTGGGTCTGTTTAGCCTGGAAAAGAGGAGGCTCAGGGGTGACCTTATCACTGTCTATTACTACCTAAAAGGTGGTTGTAGTCAAGCAGGGGTCGGTTTTTTCTCCCTGGACACTGGAGACAGGACAAGGGGTCACAGTCTTAAGCTCCATCGGGGGAGGTTTAGACTTGACATTAGGAAAAGGTTTTTCACTGAAAGAGTCATCCAGTTTTGGAACGGGCTGCCCACGGAGGTGGTCGAGTCACTGTGTCTGGAAGTGCTCAAGGTTAGGCTGGATGAAGTGCTGAGTGGCATGATCTAGATGTTAGGTTTACTTGGTTGGTTTTAGGTTGGACTGGATGATCTTTAAGGTCTTTTCCAGCCTCATCATTACTGTGATTACTGTAATGCTGTTCCAAGCAACCCTCACGCACCTCTGTTGGAGTCACAATGTTCCCATAGTAGACTGGTACGAGGTTCTCATCTTCTTGGCTGTACTCCACCTTCAGGGTAACCCAGGGGGTGAACGTGGCCCCCTTGAACAAATCACGAAATATCCCACAGTGCTCTGCCACACGCTGCTTGTGGAAGGGGCCACTGGTCCTCTCCCACTCAGCTCTGACTTCATCGAGTGGAATCAGCACTGCAAGGGCAGAGAAACATTGTAAGAGGGAGTGAGAGCAGCTGCTGCAGGGAGAGGGTGCTGGGACACAGACCAGTGCAGAGCCGCGCTGCTCTTTCCATCTCTGGATTCTGGTGATTCTCTCTCAGGATCTTTTTCCTTTCCTTGATTTCCTTGGCCTGTGGCTGCCTGTCACGCTGCAAGCTGATGTCAGTCTTTGGCTCTTCGGAGAGGGATGAGAAAAATCACATACATGAGAAACATGAACACCCACAACACCTAAACGCAAAAGTCCTACAAAAACTTAAGAGAGTCTGAGTGAAAGAGAAGCAAAATTCAAGACAACTGACTTGATTCTACCACCTCTGCCTTCCCTCTGTACCTTCAATGCTTCTCCTCCCTTCTCCTTCCCCAGCTCATCACACTCGAAGGACCACAGGTATGCCATCTGCTGAGCAGGTCTGCCCTCTGGGGCTACTCAGCAAAGCAGCCAAACAGTATTATTTGCTGCAGGCAAACAGTTTTGGGTCCTAGTCTACTTTGTCTGAGGTGCCAAGGAATCCCTTCTTTACTCTGCTCCAGTCTTTTGACAGGTCCTGGCCAGCCTCACTCCTTCTGGAAAACTGCCTACACTTCCCCTCAAAATATTTCACTGAATCACAGGCTGTGTTGGATCTGACTAGATCTTCAAAGCTCATCCAGTCAAATCCCCCTGCCATGAGCAGAGGCATCTTCAACTACATCAGCTTGCTCAGAGTCCTATCCAGCCTGACCTTAAATGTTTCCATGGATGGGACATCAACCATCTCCCTGGGAAACCTGTGCCAGTGTCTTACCACTGTCAGAGTTAACAAATGTCTTCCTTATCTGGTGTGAATCTCCTTATTTTCATTAAAATTTGTACTCTGCACATTTCTGCATCAGAGACAGTGCCAACATCATCCCAAAGTGCCTCCATAGTCTCTCCACAGGGCAGGTTTTGGGGCAAACTCGCGATCCCAGCAACAGCCTCTGTGACCTTCAGCAGCAAAACCCCATGCAGTGCAGCTCCTTCCCTGGGTACCTGGCGGGGGGCTGCTGTACTGCCGGTACGTCTTCCACCAGCGGGGTTTCCTGCTCTCCTTCTCCGCCGTTCTGAAGTAGCGACCGAAACTGCGGTATTTTTCCAGCATTTCCAAGTTGCTGACTTCAATCTCCTCATTGGGCATCGGTCCCAGCGGCGCAGCCCGCCTGCAGAGCGCGGCTGGAAGCGGGGGGAGGTCCCGTTACACCGGGAAAAGACGGGAAAACCCGGGACCAGCCCCTCCACGGGAACCCACCCCGCTCCCCCCGCTCAGCAGGGCCTCCGCCGCCCCTCACTCTGTGGGTCCTGGCCCGGGTCTCACCGGCGGTGCCGAAGGGCCGCCCAGCCCTGACGCCGCGCACGGCCGCGCTCAGCAAAGCTGCCGCCATGGTGGGCGCCGCTCGCAGTGGAAGGACCCCGTTCCCATAGTGACAGGGGCTGCGCCGTGCACGGCTCTGCATCGAAGGTCCCCATGGGCTGCCTAGCGCAGCGCCAGACTAGAAATGTCCTCTCACCTCGTTTAAAGTTCGCCCTGAGGCTAAAGGGGAGGAGGAGAGAATTAGCTCGGAGTTTAAAAGAACCAGGAAAAAAAGGCACAGAACCTAGAAATAGTATCTACACGCAGTAAGAGTCTGCCAGCCTCATCACACATCTTCACATAAACTAGGGGCAGATGAGGATCCAAATGAAAGCAGAAGTGTCCCCTCCTTAAACTGGTGATTTTAATAAAAAACATTCCTCTAGGAGAACTCAAAAGTAAAGGCAGGCTCATCTTAGTATAATGAATTAGGTACCTGGTGGATACCGAGTACAAGAATTGATATAATGTAAAAATCATACCTGGTGAGTACTGACCTCTGGCAGCCTGGGAGCCTCCATGATCCCCCCAAATGCTTTTGCCCATGAGCCAGCAGCATGGATCTCACCCCCACACAAGGGCAGCAGCCTCCCGGCAGTGCCCACCTAATGGCCAACAGTACTTGCCCTGAGGGATGGAGGCCAAGCAAACTGCGGCTTCCCAGCACCTGGGGATGGATTTCACACTGAACATGGACTGATTTTAAAGAGAACGATTCCTCAGATGTGAACTGGGATTATTTATTGTTTATTTTCTTCTCTGTGGAGGGCACAGCAGCCTTCTGCAAGGACAGACACTGCGATTCCTTGGGTAGGGCACAGGGGTGTCACCTACTCACCCTGACAGAGATTAAGTGGTGTATGGTGCTTTCTTCAGGGTCTCTAGAAAGGCTGCTTCCTCCTCTAAGGAATCCTGGTCCTGAGAAGAAAGGGATGGACGGGACTGATATCAGAGAGGTCAACAGAAACAGGGTCACAGACCAGGGTGACACTCATGAGTGAGGAAGTATCTCAACCGTCCATGCAGTTAGCAGACAGCCATCTGTGGTGGTACTTAGTACCATCATTTCACACCACAAAAGAAGCCTCAGAGAGAATCCCTGCCTGGGGAAGGACCCCAGCAGCGAATCAGTGGACTGAGAGGTGATGGGGACATAAAGAAGCCAGGGTCCATCAGAACTGGCTTCACCTACAGATGAAGTGAGGGGCAATCCCACCAAGCCAAGGATGTTATCAATGTACTTGAAACAAGATGTGAGGATTCACGCATCCTGTCTCCTGATTTCAATCCTCTAGGTGCCCATGGCTTCTGCATGCCCACCCAGCCCAGCAGCTCCGTAATGGTCTTAACAGAGAGCCCAACATGGGCCTATGAGGCTTCAAATCAGACTTCATGCAGCCCTGATCCCACCCAGCCTATCTCCTCACCTGTTGGAGCCAGTACTTCAGCAGCAGCACAGTGGCGTACAGCTCAGCAGAGCCTGTCATGGGCAGGGCTTCCCTGATCCCCATCAAGCTCTGCTGTGGGAGCAGCCTGACAGATGACAAGAAGTCTGGAACAGGAGCCCAATTGTGTGGTGGTGCTGCCGTTACAGGAGCTGCAGACAGAGACAACACAGCACCTTTTCTTTGCTGCTTGCATGTCCCTGCAACAAGCTTCTTCCTAACCTCCTGGTGCAGACAGGCTTTAACCTGCCTCTGCCTTCCTGCCTCTGCTCAGAGAGCTCTACTGAACTCCTTCACAGGACAAAGAGGTCAACTCATATATGAGGTTTATATACAGGGAACTAGCACAGCCCCTGGGCATATCCTAAGCCTCCTGAGAGGTGGAATACAAGTGCCACTGCCCCCCAGCATCTCCTTTCCCATCACCAGTGTGCAAGAAGCCTTACCCAGTGTGCTGGAGAGGCGTTTTGTAGAGGCACCAAGGTCCCGGCCTGTGGTTAGCAGTGTTGTGCTGCTGCTGCGCAGTTCCTCACGTAGCTGTTCAAGCTGTTTCCTCTGGTGAGCAAAACTCAGCCGTGTCTGCCCGGCCCCAGGAGAAAGGCAAAGAGAGAAGCTGTTGACAAAGGTTCAGTGCCTTGGTGTGGCACAGGCTGAGAAAGGAAGGTGAGGGGTTATTTGCCTGCTGCAGCTGCTCTTCATGCTGCTGCAGCTGCTCAAAGTTCTTCTGTATGACTTGCAGCCCGCTCTGATGCTCAGACTCTATCCTGCGTGCCTCCCGCAGGGCTTGCTCTCCCTCATTGTACTTCTGATTTGAAAGCTGTAATGCAGAGCTCTGGGGAGTCTGGGGACAGGGACCCTGGGACAGGGCTCCTTTGTGCATTCCCTTATCCCCTTCCCCGGACAGGATCAGGACTGATGACTGATCAGTCACCCTGTGGGAGGGGTGTGAAGCCCCTGTGTTGCTGCCGGCCAGCATACAGCTGTGAATCACAGGGCAGACACTCCCTTTACCTTCATCATACTGTTCACCTCCTTTTCCTGCTGCTGGACACGCAGCTCAGCCCTGTTCACCTTCTCCTTCTCCAGCCTCAGCTCACGCCAGGCCTCATCCAGCAGTTGCCTGTCCCTCACCAGCTGGTCCTCCTTCGTTTGCAGCTTCTGGCCCTGGATCTTCAGCTCTGCCTGCTCTTCCAATGAGCACAGGGAAAATCAATGCAGAGAAAAGCGACGCATTACCCACTCTGTCCTGGACATTCTGATCTCTTCACAAGTGATGGGAAAGATCTGCCCCTGCTGAGCTACTTGTGTGATGGTTTGGGGTGTGGAGCCTTCACTACCCTGAGTGATGTCTCTGTCTTAAACACCTGAAGGCAGCTCTGACCATCTCCCCTGTGGGCAGGACTCATCTATGAACCTGTCACGTGGTGTTGTGGGTCACAGGGAAGGGCTCCACTGCGGTACCTTGGTCAGGCTCATGATGGTGCCCTCTCTCTGGGATCCCATCTGCAGGACTCACTCCATGTCACTCTCCATCTGCTCCTCACTTAGCTGCTGCTGGGTGTGAAATTCAGACCTCAGCCACCAGCTTCTGCTGCTTCTCCATGTACTTCTGCATCACTGACTTCTTTAACCAATCTCTGACACCAAACCCCACAAAACACCTAAAGGCTGCTTCAAGCCTGTGATGCCTGAAGTGAAGAACCAGCACACATCACACACACACACAGAGCAGCTCCTTGCATCCCTGTGCCAGAGAGCTAGTCTGTGATCCACTGTTTGACTGGGTGGGACTGAGAAGCAGAGAAAGGATCCTGCAGCCCAGCACTCAGCTCTTCCCTCCACCACACACCACAGTGCAGCCATGGTCAGACTCACAAGACATCTGAAAAGCACTTGATGTTTATCCCACCTCACCTGTGCCCTCTCCAGCTCTGCTTGCTTCATGGACATTTGGTGGGTCATGGCTCGCCACTGCTCCTCCAGTGAGTGCTGCAACGACTCCATTTTGGATTGTCCTGTTGTCACCCTCAGTATCTCCTGGGGTTGGACACAGAGGAGAGACAGATGCCATTCATAGACTTCAGGCCAGGGACCTCCAGTGGTTTAGACATACACCTCATACCCAGACAGGAGGGCTGAGCCAGGCAGAGGAAACAGTGTGGACTCACCTGTTCCAGCAGCTGAATCTGCTTGCCCAGCTTGGTCTCCATCTTAGCGATCATCTGCTGGAGCTGGTTTGGCACCTCTTCCATGTCCCTCTGCTGCTGCGACAGCCTGTCCTGCTGTGTAGCCTCCATCTTGTGGGAGAGGTCATGCAGGTTACTGGAGAACTTCTCAATCTTCTCAATGACATCATTCAGAGACCTGCAGAGAGGAGTGAGGGGAAGATGACCCTTATGGGACACACTTTTACCACTGTGATGGAGACGATGAAGCGTGGTGGAACAAAAGCCAGGCAGCCCTGCCCCAAACCTCTCTGAATCATAGGAGAGGAGTAGGAAGATGGAGCTGCTGTTTAGGGGATTACTGGCAGATAAGAAACAATTCAGTAGCCCTAGAGGCAGCAGGTGGGAGAGGGAATGGCCCCTGTTGTCATGGTCTGAGGGTGGCCCCTCACAGAACCTTTGTAGCCACGGAGCAGTGTGAGGATATGATACCAGCTATCAGTACCTGGTGTGTGACATGGCACTGGTCACTGCATCAATCTCTTGGTCCTTCAGCCGCCTCAGCCGCTGCAGCTGCTCTTCATAGTCTTTGCGCATCTCGTGAACAGACATCCTGTGGGATACAGGGAAGTTGCCCACCATGAGCTGTTACGAACTGCTGCCCCACCATGACAGGCATCATTGAAAAGGCTTGGTCATGGCGCTGAGAACCAGGAGCTCAGCTGGCATGGTGGTCTGTCATGGGGCAGCCACACCTGGGATGGCTCATATTTGGGGCATACAGACTTCTCTATCAAAATCACATTCTCATTGACCCCAAACTATGTTGACACCAGTGCCTTACTGTCCTGAACACAAGAGATTTGGGGGAGGTAAAACACTGGGTTCAGCATCTTTCAAAGTACACTGCAATCACTCAGAAACAATGTCCGCAGGCAGACTTCCATCTGCCCACCTGCAAAGCAAATCTCCATCCACAAGCCACCAGGCTGCCCAGGCCTAGTGCTTCTGGGATCTGATTTCTCCTTTCACTGTGTTCCATATTCTTCCTTGGTTCCTTTGCTGAGGTACCAGCACCACGTGTGTGTTGCTCTTACCTCTGCAGTTCTCGCATCCGCTCCAGCTCCAATGTGTTCTGCTGCTCCAGTGCAGCCAAGCGCTGCTGGTGCTGAGCCTGCAGCTCTGCCCGAGCCTGCTCCATGTCCTGTCTCTGTGACAGGAGCTGAGCCTCCAGCTGCTCCTTCTCCCGCTGCAGCCTCTCTTCCCGCTGCCCATAGGTCTCCTCTACCACCTTCATGCGGTTCCTGTCCAGAGATGATGGCACTGATGTAGTGTTGCTTTTATGGCAACACCCTGCACACACACACACCAAGTGCATACAGGTATTTGGGAGCAGACTAGTGCTGCTGTGCACACGGGGACCCAGAGTCTCCCCATTCTGACCCTCCTGCTGCTGCCCCATGCAGTGCCCTGGTTGGACATGTGCTGGCAATGGGACTGGCCCCAACTCCTCATCACCCACGGGACAGAGGACTCCCATCACGGCTTATCCTAGAGGCTACTCTCTGCTTCCACCAGGTTCACATCAACAAGACTGTGCCTGCCTGCCCAAGGGATGGATCTGGGAAGCGCCCCAGCACTTCCAACCCAGGGGAGATGGACATGGCTCTAAGCAAGGACCCAACATAGATAAGAGAGCAGGTGAGAGCCTGTGCTCTCAAGGAGATTCAGGTCTTCCTGGTGCCGCTGCTGAAAATTCTCCAGCAACAGTTTGTGCTGTGTCCTCTCCAGCTCCAGTGTCCGAACCTGCCAGGCACCCAGAAATGTCCTTGGGCTACTTGGGAACAGAGCTCACACATCGGCACTTGGTGGCTGCAGGCTTCTCCTCTCTCCCCTGTCATTCTGACACTTTGGAGCAGACATGGCTCTTCCTCCTCACCCCAAGTCACTCTGGTCACCCATCCAGCAGGTGATGGGGCTTACCTGACTCTCCAAATCTACCACACGAGCCTGGGTGCTGAGCAGCGTAGCCTTACAGCCTGATGCATCCTCATATGGCTGCACTGCATGAGCTCCCAGCCTCTTCTCAGGCAACAAACCCAGTGCTGAGGTCTCTGCCTACAGGGATGGAGAGAGAAGACTGAGTTTCTTCAAGTTGAATGGCTTTGTGATACGGCCACCAGCCCCAGAAGGAAGGCACATGCCTCACCTGCACTGGTGGGGCAGCCTGGAGATATGTCCTGGGTGCGGTAACCTGCAGGGACACATGGATGCTTTCAGAGAGGTAGAGCACTGGGGAGAATATCTCCTCCTACTCTGGGAACGGTGATCCATCCCCAGATTCCACTACCTTTCTCAAGCCCAATGCTATTGCTGGCCAAGGGACCACAGGCAAAGTTGGATGTCAGAAAGTTGTCAAGAGAGGGCTTGTGATCACTGTCCCAACCCCAAATCTCTAGGGACACAGAACCAGCTGACCTACCTGAATGTGTGGGGCAGGGACCCGATTCTCCTGCTCTCCTGGGAACAAGGCTGTGGGGACTGAAAATTGAACAAGTCCATGGCTCAGACACAGAAATGGGAACCATCCCCTCCCAGAAGGATAAGAGCTTGGGTCTCCTGGGCAGAGTGGAAGGTCCTGCTCCATTCCAGAAGCTGGTGGTGCAAGGTCAGCTGGCATGTGCATACCCACTCCCCTATTACACCCCACCCCACAATGGCAGAGCTCTGCTCTGCAGGGTAATTTTGGAGCCACCACACTATGGAATGGGGATGGTGGGATCCTGCAGCTTGCAGCCTGCTCCAACAATAGCCAGCCAAAGCCTGGGCAGCACTGACATGGCCAGGGGTGATACTGTGGCTCCTGCCCATGTTTTGCAGGGCAGGAGTACCCTCCCTGCATACTACTGCCCCAATTGTACAACCACATGAAATGTACCCAGGCCACTGGTGTCTCTGGAAGGATTCTCCTCAGCAGCCTCCAAGGGGTGAGCTGAGGCCTGTTTTGCTGTGCTGAGCCAGGAGACAAGCTGCCTGCGTGGGTAAAGACACGAGTGATGCTCAGCAGTGTCACAGCTCAGGGAGAGGCACACAAGCATCATCCTGTTCAGCATCTCCTTAATGTAAAGCTTGGCTGTCCCACTGTGCCCAACAATCCTTCAGAGCCACCTTCCGTCACAGTGACAGAGGTCCCAAAGTGATCACTGCTGACTGACAGATGTCCACATTCTCACCCACTGAGCTGCTTTCTGCAGGGCATCTCACACAGCAAGGATGTCAGAAAGGCAAAGGAACTCCTACCTGGAGCTGTTGGTGTTCACTGCCTTGTCCTGTGGGGCAGCTGCTTGCTGCAGTGCTCCTGTGGGAGGGGCTGGCTGGCTGCAACAAAAATCAGCCTTCATGGGAAAGCCAAGCAGGCAATGAAAGACAAGATCCTTCTCCCCAGCACCAAGTTTCTGCCTCACAGGTGGAAGTCTCTTTCCCACTCAGCTGTGGCAGAATTCAGCCTTTTGGTTGCAGAGGGAGCAGACACTTCAAAACCTCCAGCACCGGTGCTATTCCTCCTCGCTGTATCCAGCCTTGTCCCCAAGGCAGGAGCAGTCCTAGCTAACGCCTCCCTGCCCTGACACACGAAGTTCACTTTTGAGTCCCATTCAAATGACACAAGGCTGAGCCTGTGGCCAAGTAAACTCAACAAGGGAAGGTGGTATGCCTGGAACTAGGAGGAATAAAGGGTGATGAAGGTAGGAATAAGGAGCAAAAGGGGAGCTTGTGGGGCTGTGCTGACCCAGGACAGCTCTGTGGGACCCTGGGCAGTGTGGGCAATCTTGGCCACAACTGGAATGAGAGCCCACAGCTGTGATGGGAGGGTGGACTCTATCAATGGGAGAAATCTCTGTGTTATTACCCCAACCTGAGAGAGGACAATGCTTAAAAAAGTCCTGCCAGACCTTTATGAAGCAGATGAGAGAGCCCTTACCTGACAGGAGAGTGGAGATCCAGCCCTCCACCTGGGGCCTCCAAGGTCTTCACATTTCCCTCCTGGGCCTTCGCCTGTGCTTGGGCTTTTTTGAGTGCCAAAGCAGTGCTCAGCCAGTCCTTCTCCTCAGGCATGCTGGGTTTAGCTGCTGCCTCCTGTGCGGCTGGGAGCTGGCTGACAGGGTTGAGCCGCCTGGCTGTGGCATGGCTGGAGTTGTTCATCTCAGGACTGGTCTTCACTAGAGATGATGGCTCCAAATCTGTAAAATCCTCATCTTTCAAGCCCAGCCAGTCACCTCCACCCCTGCTGTTCTGTCTGGCTGGAGGAGGTTTTGAACTAGCCTTTGGGTTTGGTTCACTGCTGTTCTCAGCTGAAAACCTGCTGCAGAGAGAAGCAGTGGCATACCTGCCTGGAAGGGGACCCCAGGGACCTCATCTGCTCTGCTGCAGGGCATCATGCCTGGTGGCTGGAGCTACAGACACACAGAGAGTTCAATACCTCACAGATTGCCTCCTCGACAGCTGGTCCTTGGGCAAGGAGGCCACCGTGGGCTGGTAGGCTCCAAAGACAAAATCCTCCTTGTCCAAACCTTCTTCCTTCTCTGTTCAGACAAGCAGCCTTAAGTCAGCACCCAGAGGAGCAGCAAAGACACCAGCCCTTCTCCTCTCCTACAGTTCCTACTGAGACTGCTGCCTCTCAGATACCACAGCTGGAAACATCTTCCCTGGAACCCCACAAGCAGCACACCTCCACAGTGGGGGCTGGGAAGAGCTTCTTGGCTGGAAATCAGACCACACTGAAAGGCAGCAGCTGCATAAACCATCCCAGGCCACCTTGAGGACAGAACACACCACTTCTACAATAGCCACTCTTCCTCACTCTGATGAAGAGCCCATTAGCAACCCAGCCCACCCCTGCAGGGAGGATATTTTGCTCTACAAGAGCATTAGAATGTGACCTTACAGTCTCAAGCCAGCACTGTCAGCTCTTCAGACCTTCCCAACAGCCCTGGCTGTGCTCACCTGGCTGCTTTTGATACTTCGGATCCAGTTTGAACTCCCTGCACTCTCCCTTGGCTGGCCGTTCCAGGATCTTAGCCACGGAGCCTCGTCCCAGCAACTCGTCCAGCTTGGAGCGAGCTGGCTGGGAGTCCCCTCTGTTTGGGATACAGAAGCAGATAGATTTCTCCAACAGGCAGGCTGTTCCTCACCATACAGCCTTGCCAGGATACTCTGGCTCTTCTCTGCAAAACCAGGCTGCTCTTACCCCTTTCCAAAACCAACAAACAAAAGCTGGCATGCACCATGGCAGCATCATTTCAATGCACAAGCCACCCCCTGCTTTACTCCCCTGCTTCTTCTTGATCTTACTGTTCTGCCTTCTCTCCCTGCTTCTCATCTCCTTTGGGGCTACTGCCAAGCCCCAGTGCATCCATCAGGTCATCGCCATCATCTTCAAATGTCAGCTCAGCCCTCCTCCGGACTGGGGCCACCATGTGCAGGGGTGTCTGAAGGGGGGATGGCTCTGTAGATAACATCACACAAACCTCGAGTGACAAAGTGGAAACATGCTACTGCCTGCTCTGTGGCAGTGCATCCACTGCTGGGACTCTGCTGGGTGTCACTGACACTGGGGTTTCCAGATCTGGCTTTTTTAGCTTTGCAAGTTCTTGTTCTCATTTGCCAATGTGTAGAATCGGCTGAATGAGTCAAAGGAAAAATCTGAACCTCTGTTCCCAGAAAGGAAAGGGCAGTTTTGTGACAAATATCAAGCACTCAGTGAGCTGGGTCACAATTAATCCCATTACCAAGTTGTTCCATAAATGACCACACTGGTGAATAAGTGATGGGACCATGTGGCTTTCAATTTAGCCAGTTTGGACCTCACACAGATTAATCAAGGTTGCTTGTTCATTTAATACAAAGGCTGCACTGAACAACCCTACTTGCCTTTCTCTTTGCTCCAATCTGGTTTTGCCTCAGAGCTGCCAGTTGGAGGTGGCTTTCTGGGTACATCCTGCTCCTCATCAGGTAAAAGCCATGCCACAGGATCATCTACATCTGCATCAGCTAATCCATAGGGGCAGGAAAGGAGAAAAAGGAAACAAAACAACAAACCCAACACTCATCAGAGGAATAGATCTGTGCCAAACCAAACACTCTTCCCCACCATGTGTGCCTAAGGGCAAAAGTTCCTAGCTGCCCAAAGCCATGAACACAGATTCTGTGCGGACCTGGGATATCCTTGAATCTCCCTGAACTTCGAACACTAAAAGTCTACATTTCTGTTTGTTTTCTCCATATTTGCTTTCCTTTAGAAGAAAATAACTTGAAATTTGGGTGCTTTAATGCTTGGCCATCACTTAGACAATGAAGAAGAGAAGAAACCCCACCTAAATCACCTAAAGCCGATTCATGATTTTAAGAGATACTGATCTTGGTTAAAGCACAGGCCTTGACAACCAGATTTCAGCAGTGCCAGCACATCAGTCTCCATGTTTGGAAGATGAGCAGAATCCCCCTGACACAAGGGCTCCCCAGGTGCTACAGTCAGTCATCAAAAACTGAAGCAGATGTGAATACACAAGTGGTCCCAGGAATCACTGCTCAACCCCACCCTGGGGGGAGGGCCTTAAATACTAGAATACTAGAGAGGCTTTTTTGTTTCCTTTGGTCATCTCCAAGGAATTATGTTTGCAGCATCTATGTAGGGGTGAAGGAGTCTGTATGGCATTAACCAGCCGAGCCTTTGATTAACAGACAAAGAGAGTTATGGGCAAAGAACAAGGAGAGTCCTCAGCTGCCCTGCCCTGCAACAGCCTCCACCCCCCCCTTCATCTGCTGAAGAGAAATCCTACCTTCAAAGTTAAATTTCTTGTACTGTCGGGGGGATGAGAGCAGCTTCTTCTCCATCACAGGTGCAGACATCCCTGGAAAGAGAGGCCATGGCTCTGGCAGACAAGGTAACGCAAAGATGCCCCACTGAAGCCCCCTAAAAGCACATTATGTGACAGATGGTCCCCTCTGCCTTACAGGGTAGGAATCTCTCAGAAGGGGTCTCCTTGTATGTAGACAAGCAGAAAAGGCTCTGGAGAAGAGGAGGACAGTTTGGGGACTGGCATAATTTAACTGCAACCTCTCTGGCTGTCCTTCCACACAAACCAGACAGATCCCACTAGAAACACCTTGCCCTGCAGCAGGGAACAGCCAAATGCTCTTTGGTGGGAGGCAGCAGTATGGCTGTTATGGTTGCTGGCGTTAGTGATATTATCCCAGCACAACAGGCCAGGCCAGAGATCTCCAAAGGGATAGCACGTGGCAACAATAACTGCCCCAAAAGGGGCCAGGAAAAGGGTTCCTTGTTTCCTATCCCAGATGAAAATACCCTTTGCTCATTTGCAACCAGCTTGTGAAAAGAGCTGAATCTCCTTTTCACCTTTCTCAGGAGTTGTCAGCTTCCCTGAGGCTTTTAGTCCTCCCCCCAGGGAGTTGTCACATTTTCCAGGACCTTTCACAGTTGTCTTCCCTAGTCCAGAAGTGGGTTTCGGTATTCCCAGAAGTTCAGCATCCATGTCATCCATGTTCTGAAAAGCAAGAGGAGCAGTGCAGGCACAGTGTGAGTGCTGCTAATGTCCCAGTGCTGCTTCTTTCTTGGGATGCTGGCGCTGGAGGCCATGGCTGAAATGGAGGGTATTTATGTACCAACCTTCAGGGACTGCAACAGAGCTTGTGAGTCTGTGTTAGAGGCACTGGATCCCTGCAGGTCAGGGAGGGCAAAGATCAGACAGATGAGCAGACTTTGGAAAATCCTCACCCCTTGCTCTAGCCCCTGGCTTTCTTCATTTTATGGGATGGAAGAACACATGTACAGCTCCTCCTGATGTCCCCCTCACTGGAATGCCCTGTGTCTCCATTCCTTTGCTGAGATCATGCTGCCTCTGGGAGGAGTATCTGGAACACCCAAGGCCACTGCTTTGGCTGAAGGTCCTTCCTATTACACTTTAGTTGATGTGCATCCACGGAGGCTGAGCTGCAGCAGTATATGCTCCCCTGGTTTTGCTCCATCTTACCCAGAGTATTTGGCAGCTCGTCTTACACCACCCACTTGCTCCCCTATCCTGTCTTTCCTGCCCCACAGTGATACTAGAGAGGGGATGCCTCTCCAGCCAGACTTCATAGTTCATCCACAACATCCCACTGCTGACTTGGATGGGGTGACACGAGGGGCAAGCTTGGCTGACTCAGCCCCATCCCTAATCACACCCAGTCTGTGTCCCAAAGTTCAAGCTCACCTCTGCACTTTCAACGGCCTCTGCAGGGAATTTGCTGAAGAAATCATCCTCGAGAAAGGACCTGTGACACAAGGCTGGAGTTTAGCAGCCCCACATGTGAGCCTGGCAAGGATGCCCTGGGGACAGCCAGGCCAAGCAGTTGGAAGTGAAGGGTATCACAAGGGCACACTGCAGCAGCCAAGTCACACAACAGAATAGAGGCTAAAACAGTATTGGGCTAAAACACAGCAGTGCTCGGACTGCTTTCTTCAATCCAAATCTGTAGGAGAGAGTTGCAGGAGAGAGTTGCAGATGTATAGGGCCAGGGTTACCCAGCTCTTACTGGAAAGCTTCAGGCTTTGGGCTCTCAGCTCCCAAAGGTATTGCAAGTAACTTGCCTTCCGAGGCAACTTCCCACTACCAGGCATGGAGTAAGGTGAAAAGGCCAAGGACAGGGCAAGTCAGAAGGGCGTGGGGGACACACAGAGATCCCCAAGGAGAGAAGCTGTGTCTGGAAGGCACTCACTTCTTGCTGGCCTGGGAGCTGGTGCCCCAGGCCCTCCCAATGCTGCCCCTGGCCAGCTGGGGAGCTCTAGCAGATTTAACAGTGGTGTCCCCTGGAAACAAGACAGGGAAAGATCAGCAACAAACATGGGCATATTCCTGACCTAGGCATTCTAAAGCAGAATTTGCCATCTCCTTCATGTGCTACAGAGGTCACTGATCACATAGGAACTTCACTTGCCTCCCCAAGCTGATATCAAATGACACCTCTGACTCCAGGAATACCTGCTTTCTTCTCCGCAGCTTGCACTAACCCACTCAGAACCCCTGAGAGACCAACAACTGTGGCATCAGCACCTCCTGCTCCCAGGAAAGGAGTAAAAGGATGCTGCAAGGGAAGCTGATCTTACCATCATGCTCCAGGAGGTCACCAAGCAAGTCATCAGCAGAGTCTGAAAGGAGACAAATTGTAAGTGCTGAGGCAGGTGAGCTCACCAAGCAGGTGTAGAAAAGCTCCCAGTTTCAATAAGGAAATTTGAAATCCCCTATGAAAGGTTTGGTCACAAGCACCATCAGCATAAGGCCCTCCTTGCTGGTCCAGAGATATCTGCCAGAACTTGATTCAGTATTTCATGGAAAACAGGCTTAGCTTCACTTGGCCAGAAATTAGGCATCTTTATCAAATGAGCCAGATGCCTTCTAGTCAGCTAGTCACTGGCCACAAGTACCACTTAATCTGTGAGTTTTCACCCATAGATTCCTGGAACCCCAAGAGCAGGGATTCTGTAGCAAGAGCTGCAAGAAGCCTTCAAAGAAGCAGTCAGATTAGGTTATGGGAACAACTGAAAAAAGTGTGTATACTCTCCCCGGGGATTTGGGAAAGCCCACAAGAAATGAATACAGGATCCCAATAAGCAAATCCTCTCAATGTAAGAGGCAGCTGAATCTCTCCAGTTCAGAGATCCACTCAGCTGCACCTTTGAAAGAAGGACCACGAAACATTTCAGAGGCTGGGACTGCCTTCCAAACCCAGTGTACCCCTCCTCTGTCCCAGCAGATGAAAGCACTGATGACCAGCAGAAGGGAAGCCCGTGAGCATACACACCTCTGCGTCTTTCCCTGGGTTTTGTTGCCTATGGAAAAACACAAATTCCTTCATGAGAAAATAAAGCAGCTCTGACCTGGCCTTTCTCTAAAGCCCCAGGCAGGTTTCTCCAGAGCATCCCATGTGCAGCTGCAGCTCCCCTGTGAGTGACTGCCAGAAATACCTACAGTCCAAACACCTCCATCGAGCACAGTCCCTCCATCCCTTGGGGTCACTCCTGTCTCCAAACAGAGGTGCCAGAACACCACCCTGGCCCGTCCCAGGGCTGCCTTCGAGCCGTGTGCCCCACTCACCATCGCAGCAACCCTGCCTTCCCTGCTCCAGCAACTCTTTCTGCAGGTTCTCCACAGCCCGCTTTGTGCTGCAGGAGCCGAGATCACAGCCCCAAGGCCCTGTTGCCCGCAGGCAGAGGAACACAGCCCTAGGGGCTCCCAAACCGCCCTCCCTCGGCTGCTCGCGGCCTCTCGGCCCAACCTCCCTCAGTGCTGGCTGAAGGTCCTCCAAACCGAACCCCCTGCCCGCAGCCCTCTGGACCCGCAGGCCCCGGCTCCCCCGGCCCGCCTCTTCCCCTCACGGGGCGATGGGAAATGTAGTGCCGGGCGCTGAGGAGAGGGCGAGTCGCAGCTCCGCAGCCGCTTCCCGCTCACCTTCCGTCGCCTTCGGGCCCCGCTCACACCCCGCTCACACCGCCCAGCTGACAACAGCAGCGGCATCGTCCCGTTTCCCCATGTGTAGGCGGTTCCTTGAAGGCTCCGGGTGCCCAAGAACCCCCGGGGAAGGGGCTTGGCTTCCCTCAAGTTGTACCTTGGGCACAAGGAACCAGGCTCTGCCCCGACCCGGGATTTCACGCTTCTTCTTCGTTTTATTTTCTCGCTTCTCTTGGGGCACCCAAGGAGCTGCTGAAGCTCAAGGTGTCTAAACGTTCCAAACTGTAGCCCTTGAGCTGGCTAAGAAGGGGCACACACCCCTTCCAGCTCAGCAGGAGGTGGAGGTCACATCCAGGAGCCCTAGAAGCAGCCCCAGTACTAGGCTGTGCCATGTGGACAGCAGCGGCAGCTCAGGAGGATCAGATTCATAGCATTATTAACCTTGGAATTCATCTCAGATCACGAAGTCCAACTGTCAACCAACCACCACCACAGCCCAAAGTGCCACATCCATATACCTCTCCCCAGGAAGGTTACTCCAGCAGGGCAGCCTGTCCATTGCTCAATCACTCTTTCTGTAAAGTTTTCCTTAAAATCCATTCCACTGGATTTAGGGACCGTTGCTCCAAAAGGGCAAGATTTGGCAAACCCAACCTCAGCAGCCTCTGCAAGATGGCACTGCTGGCAACAGCTAACTAGAAACATTCCAAGTTCAGGCTAAAAACCATCTCACTTGGCAAAGCTAAGTACAGGACCAGCCCAGCCCTGCTCTCCCCTTGTTCCTTGTACTCAAGTTGTTATTTTCAGAAAATGCCCAAGGAGTACCTGCCTTTGAGATCTTGTAACTCACAGCCCCATCACCAGGTTCTGCCGGTTCATTTGGGCTCCTCCTACAGTCTGCACCCAAACGTGGCATTTTTAAGAGTCCATCACTCACATGAGACTGGAAAGCACAGTCACAGACCAATTGTTTCAGCACTCCTAAAGGAGTTACAGAGTAGCTCACAAGAGTCATCACTCTACGCTCCCACTGAAGCGACAAAGGCTCAACATTTGTAGAACTGGTACTATTGCATTTCATCAAAAGAGGACGGGTCCTAACGAGGACGGGAGGCCACTGGATGGAGTTTAACAGTTTGCTGACCATGAGACTCAGCAAGTCATCCCAGCTTGTGGCATTCAGGTATTACTACTGACAGCAACAAGATGAAAAAAGCATTCAACATCCTCGCTGAGGAAACACAGCATTTGCTCCTACTCCAAAAGAACAGGGAAACCACTTTAAAGAAACAACTTCTATGAATGAAAGCTTCTGCTGCCAAACACTGTGGTTAAATCTCTGCTGCTGGCAGCGATCAGCTTTTGCTGGCCTTTGGATCACACCACCACCAAGCACTGTGCCACACCTTAGCTCTCTGCTGGTTTCCTTTTACCAGTGGCAACGAAGACAGATCAGGCTGGATGCCCTAAAACACTGCCCAGCAGAGCCAGCAATGTCAGGCTAGAAATAAGACAAATAAAATCCAACTAACTAGAAGTGTTTCATTCCAACTCAGCCCTTCCTTTACCTGGGACCCACTGAAGGCAATGCACGAAAGGCATTTTGTCTGAAAAGACATTTTTGTCATTTATTAAATCTCTACAGTTAGCTCATACTGCTCTAGTTAACAGGTTTTTAACCTGCTCCCCCCTCGCCACTCCCCAGGTCAACAGTGTGCTCTGTGGGTACATGCAATGCAGAGCCCTTTGCTTCCTCTTGCGTCTGAACAGTAGTTCTGTTCGGACCTGACAGACTCAGCAGTCACAAGGAAAGTTTGATTATTTTATTTAAAATCAAACATTTAATTCCGTTCAGCTACTGCACGTGGAGCCAAACAGTGTGTCTGATCATTGTTAGTGCCAGGAAAGACTTCATGAAAACTGATCCAACATTAGAGACTAACAGATGCCAAAGCTATGAGAAGCAGCTTCTCAGATGCTGCCTCAGAACTGCAGGAGTTGGGTTTATACTGGAGTTTTTATCATTTTAAGCTCAAAGTTGCTCTTATCTGAGTGAAAGATGTGTTATTGTTACTGGACAGAGTTATCAGTGTTGAAAAACAGCACTCGTTTTGCTTAGTTCTAGTTGTGCTCATTTCACTGAGCACCAGAAGGTTCTGTTAAAAGCTGCATATTAAATCCAGACAGCACCAGGCAAGTCCCAAGTCAACATAAAACCAAAACTAAGCAAATCAGAGAAAGCTCCTTGGAAATGCTCAGGTAGGAAAAAAATCTGGACACTTCACTTGGGATTGTCATTGTCTTGAAGAATGCCTTTAAAAATCAGAACATTCCAGAACAAGCTGAAGACCCAAGGACTTTGGTTAACTGGTTACTGCCCTCAAATACTGGCTTCATCATTCCAGGTCAAATCTGCAGTTTCTACCACCACGTGTGGGTTTTCACACCAAATTGCAAGTAACATTTGTAAAGTGCTTAAAGATAGTGCTATGAAAATACTAATGGCTACAAGAGGGGCAGAGCATCTATTATCAGTACCCAGCTGATTATTCCTACTTGGTTTCCCTCCCCCAGCCCCAAGCAGCATCACTATATTCTCCTTTGACTTATTAACACAGTGCTGGAGCTGGAACATGAGCAGCAAGAGAAGGATGTGTTGGAAAACATGAAGATATCTTCTGGGAAGAAGTGTGGAACAGAGCTCCAGAGAAGGGTGAACATTGGCTTCCCAGCTATAATCATTTTAAGCTGCCATGTGCAGATTCAGTGTGCACAAAACTGTGCAGGAACCTTTAGATTGGCCAAGTATATTGAGAGTAGGGCTAATCTTAAAAAAAAAAATAAAACAAAAAATCAAGACATTGATGCTTTTTTGGGGGGAGGATATGACTGCTCACGAGAAGCTATTGCCTGAGGGCTGTTAACTACTTAGTAGTAAAATCCTGCTACCTTTCCAGCTGACAGTAACTTCCCTCTAGTTAGCAGCTTCACAAAAAAAACAATCCTTGTATAAATCCATAAAGCTTTCCCAGATTTTTAAAAGGTTAATTTTTGTGTTATAATTGCACTTTAAAACCAGGCATCAATTCCTATACACTCTCTGCAAACACCTTCTTGATTTATCGAGTAGAAAGAAAGGCTACAATTATTCACTGTCCTACAGCTATCAGGATTTGAAAGGTTTGATTCAGGCGTCAGAAGAAAGGACGCAAACACCCAGTTTTCAGGGCAGGAAGAGTGTGCGCTTTGAAAAACCAGCCAGTTCACAGCTTGGACTGCATCGGCTTCAGGTGTTTGTGGAAAGACTCGTGAACCTGTAAGAGGAAAAGATGGTGGTTATAACAAGGTCAGGCCTCAACTTCTTTAGCTCTCTACACCTTGCAGTGTGGTTTTATACTCAGGAAATTTGCACCAGAGGCACTTTAGGGATTTGAGAACAACTGGCTGAGTCCTGCAGTTCAGTGTCAGTACAACACACAAGAGTAGTACATAAGCCAGAACAAGTTAACTTCCCCACTACTCTTCTTGTAAGAAAACAGAATTCAAGACATCTTGTGTCCAAACAGACAATTCTTTGGCATCTCAACTCAAACAAAACTGGCAGAGGCCTCCTACAGGGACTGTATTGAAGTTTCTTAGCCCTACTGACTTCAGAAGCACCAAAAACTGATCAAGTTCTGGTGAGATTCAACTCCGGTCACAGTCTCTGGCAGCCCACTGCAGGCAATAGTGTGTCCACATCAAGTAAGGGCCACTGAGACAGGATTTAGTTCCATTTTGGCTGACAGAAGGAGGAAACTGACTCTTCTCAGCTGTTTTCTTTTATTAGCTCAGCTGTAGCTGTAGTCTCAGGACAGATTCACAACACCTGACACTTAAGTATTACGTGACAGTGATTTATTTTCTTCTCCAGTCACTACTACTACCTGAAGGCACTGAAAGGCTTCCCAGGAAAGAGGAAAGGCTTTCAGAGCTACAGTCACTCAGCAAAATTAATAACAAGTGATAATTTCTTCTATATTTAATGAGATTATTCAATTGTTTCTCTAGAGAGAGTATGATTTCCTCTCTCAACTGAGAAATTCAGGAGTATGCCACAGGGACGCACATGAGACACATGTGGGAGAGTAGCCAGAGAAAGCTGCTGAAAAGTAGAGGAGCTGAAGCAGGTTGCTAGTTCCAGTCCATTACCAATAGTGACTTTTCTTCCCCCCTTCATCTATTACACCTTGAGATCACTGGTTCAATATCCAAAATCCCTCAATTGAGTTATTTCCCTGGATACACCTGACCTGAAATGAAGAGATGAAGTTTGCTTACCTCTGTTTTGTTAAGCGGGGATTTCTTTGCCCACTCAAACATGTTCTCGTAGATGTTACCATCATACCGGCCAAGCACAGATCCAAGGTGAATGTCATGGAAGTCAAAGGAGTCCACGAGTGCCACTGCATTGGGCCGAATTATAGCCAAGAGCTCTTTCATGTGCTGGTTCACTTGAGTGATTTGGGCATCGGTCAAAATACCCGCCTGGGAGAAATAAAAACAGTCCCATCAGAAGAGGATACACCCTATAAGAACCTTCCCCCCCCTCCCCCGAGGTCTAACACACTTCAGCCTTCTTCCATACAAAAACGCAGCTACTCATAAAGCACCGGATTGTTTGGGTTTGGGGGGTTTTCAGGGGAATTTTTTTGACAGTAGCAAACAGGAAAATGGGAAGACAAAGCACACCACATCTGCCCAAAGACAGAATGTAACACTACTGCACAAATTCTTTCACAAATGGGAACAACAAAGACAAGTAACACCTGATAATTAAGCCCATGCTCTGCAGGACAGTTCAGAGTACAACATCCCCCTTTTGAGCACTAATTTAGAAGTGCATTGAGCTCTCAGAGCACAACTAACTTATCCCTCCTTTATTAACTCCATGTCTTTTTACATAGCACACCCAGTCACCAACTGGAAAACATTTCAGCTGGCCTAGACAGATACCACACTAACGTTTAGCACCCAGCTCTGCTTCTGAAAGCTTGATGAGAGCCTTCCACCAGCTGTGAACTGTGGCCTCCTGGAAGTCCACCTTACACCTAGGCAGTCTCTAGGCTCTGCCTGTATGGACATGAAGTGTTGACACCAACCTGCAAGAAATCCCCTGTGTTCTTACTGATGCCATACAGTGCGTACAGGAGACAGAGCTCAGTCAGCACGGAGCGGACAGCGGCATTACTGACCTCAGACAGCTTTGCTGTGAAAAGCTTCACTGTCACATAGTGACAGTGTGCCTATGAGAAACAAAAGGAAAGTCAATCAGGTCCATGATGAGATGACAAGCTCTTATAGTCTATTATCGGAGACACCACTGACCTCAGATGCTCGCACAAGATCAACAGAAGTTCTGTTCCAGGCATCATCCTTGCTCTTTTGGTGGTTCAGTTCAGTTTGCAAATTCTTTGCTGCAGCTTCTACCAGCCTATTTCATAAAAAGATGAAAACCAGATTATGGAATAATTCATTAAAAAGATTACACAGACTGAAATTCATATGAATGTGGTGCTACACATCAAAAGAACTCAGAAGTCCTGTGCCATGACTGAATATATTCTAGGGTGAGGAGCTGTGTCCCTAAAATCCCAATCACTGCTGCAGCTAGAATACCCTACAGAGGAAGAAGATCTGACAGCCCCTACGTGGCCTGAACATTTATTCACATGGAAGTATCTGTTCTCTCTCATATTTCCTTTACAACAGGCTTTAATCTCAGGATTGTTTCTCACTCTGAGCCTTTTAACAATGCTGATATTTGTATCCTCAAAACATACTTTAGGTTTAAATAAAAGGATATTTAAAAATAGAGCAGAGTAACCAGGCAATGAGCAAGCATTATGTAACCTCTTGTAACCTCGGGGCACTTAATGCTGACCCAGCCCAATAAAGTGTGTCACTTCCTGAAAGCAGCACATGGAGCAAAGCTTTGCAAACCACATCTTTAAAATCTAACACTTAACTGGACAGCACATCACTACCATCTCCCCAGACATGTAATTTCTTGGTGCTTGGCTCAGTCTAGTCACTGTGAACTCACCGGGCAGCACGTGCTTTGTAAGCCTCTACAAGGCTGACTGGATCGTTGATCCGCACAGTCACAGTCCTGGCAGCCACATGCTGTGGCTGAATGCGTTGCCTTGAGAAATCGTTAAGGTAGGATACCATGCCAGTAACCCGCTGCCCAGAGCTAACCTGGGTGTAGCTTTTGATAAGGAATCTGAAAAAAAGAGACAATAAATAGTAACCCTGACTCATGAGTTGTTTGAATGGAATCATCTTACCTACAGTCAGGTTAGCAAAGAACACTTGTAGGCATATACTTTTCTGTCAAAAATAGGTCAGGGAACAGAAACTAATGTTTCATGGTAATATGGGACACTCTTCTGCTCATCACTTCAGCTACAAAGACCATAATGCAGGGCATGACAGAAGCGACCGTACCTAGCTGTCTGCAGCATCATGACGGTATTTTCACCCTCATAGGTGCAGGATGGGGTGAATGTGACATAGATATCAGGAATGCCACTGCAGCGGGAGTAGCCGTGCCCACCACAGGCCATCCGACATTCCTCAATGCCAGCATTGGCAGTCCAGGAAGTGAAGGCCTTCAGCCCTGCTGTCAGTGCATGGAGCTGGGGGACAAAAGCAAAACCAGTTCAGATTTCTTACTTTCTATTCTTAGCTCACACACATACATGTAAGTACTGTGCAGCTCCCAGAACAAAGCAAAGTCAACACCATCGTTCCAAAGACTTGTTTTTCTGGTAAGGACTGTTTCTTGAAGTAAAATGTTATGAAAAACCTCTGTACATGTAAAGGTTTCTGTTGAATACCTCAATCTTTCTGTTTCTACACATTCTGTCCCAGACCTTTTACCATTGCCTACCAGGTTCTTAGACAGAATACCCAACTGAAAGCTCCCATTTTACAACCTTAATCCCCCCATACAATACTAGTCACTTGAAAGAACAGTCATAAAGCTACAGCACAGGCACACCACTCCAAGCAATATGCCATCACTCCTGCAAAGTTTCCTTATAAAAAAATCTATTCACAGTAGCTTTCTCGAACTTTATTACTCCCATTGTTTATAAAGAGCTGATAAATGATTCGTGTAAGTCATTAGCACATGCTGAGCTTGGGATCTCTGAATCTAAAGTAACAGAAGTCTCATGATTGAAAGTCGAAACAGCTGTAAAGAAGCACTGCATAGTATTATCAGAAGACAGTACCTCTGGCAGCTCACTCAGATCCCCTTCATTAATGTCTCCACTAATTCGATGGTAGGTGTCTTTAATGTAGGCTCCCACAAAGTGAAAAGCATATGCGGTTGCCAGAAGAGGAAAGAGTTTGTATTGTTGGGTCTGATAATCCAAGATCTGGGGTTCTGGTGCCCTAGAGCAAAATACAGATAAGTTAGTGAGCCAGTGCCACTGCTGTAAATTCCCATTCACTTGTTAGCAGCACCTCCCCTTGGACAGTATCAACTGCATCTGCACCAAGCCAGATGATCAAAAACCATACAGCAAAAACTTCTGGCAGGAGAAGGCATTCTGGTAGTCAAGAATGAAAGATCTTCAATTGTGATGATCACTCACTTCCCAGGACAAACCAGTGTTTTGAAAATACCAAGTGCCAAAGTGAGCAACATCAAGCACAGCTCCTCTTCCCTCCAGTATCTGAGAATTTTCCACTCAGTGCTTCAGCCACTCTTTGATTTCATTGCACTTACCCTGCCTTGAGCTCAGACTGGTGTCTCACTGCACTGTAGCGGATAGCAATGGTACAAGCCCGGGACAGGCAGCGAGCTGAATCCCCTACAATGAGAGATCGGATGAACACCATGGTCCCGTAAGTTAGCTTATCACTGACTGGTTTCACATAGGTGCCATCTGGTTCCACCTGCCACATAAAAAAAATAATTACAAAATATAGCCAGTTGATTTATAAAGTTTTCTTTACATGTTCACACCTCAAGCTCTAAACTCATCAAGAAGCACCTTACAAGGAACCTACAGTCTTGTTTGCACACTCCACACAAGAGCATTTCCCGTGCTCAATTCTAACAGTGTATGCTGAAATTGCCTGCTTTACCTTGGCATGCTTCATCAGCATGTTTTCTCGAGGAATTCTGAAGTTGTCCATTTTCAGGTAGCCATTATCCATCTCATCATAACCAAATTTCGGGCCGATGTCACCCACAGTAATACCTGTCACAGAAAGCCAGTTGTGTTAAGAAATGGAAACTAAACACTGCATGAGAGGCTCAGACCTTCTCCACTAGAGGCTGTTTAGCAAGACTTAAGAATAACTGGTCACAGGAACCTGAAGCTCTGGTGGAAAAGTAGACATCAAAGCATGGGGACCTTCATAATTCACATGCAGTCCAGCTAGCCAGTCTCTGGGGAGCTGACTCTAAAGATCACCCAGCTCACTTCCAGCTAGAGGATGATGAGAAGTATCCTTTCCCTTTAAGAAAATAAAAGGGATTGTTGCCCCAAAGAGAGTAGTCGGGAAACACTGCAACAGAATCAAATCCCAAACTAATCTTCACATTGTAAGTGTGACGTGAAAGATTTAGTGGTAATTCAGGTCACAGAAAAGACTCCACGCTAAGCTTTGTGACCTATCATCTACTCACTGCAATCAGCCTATGAAACAAGTCATGTAATTATTAAGATGCCTGCAGCTCTATTCAGCTGGAAAGAAACTTGAATTCCCTTAACATGAATTCTTACCTGGCAGAGGTTCATGGGTGCCCAGTTGCCGTATGGGAACAATGAAGGCGTGCAGCCCTTTGCACTGGCCCTGAGTGTAGAGCTGAGCCAGAACAATGGCATGATTCGACGTCTTTCCCACTGCAAAAGGAGTGAGAGTCAGAAGGAAAAAAGAACAGCAAACCAACCATCAACACACTTGTATACACAGAGAGTCTTTTCTTAGTGCAGGATCCCAGATTACCCCAACCATCTTGTGTTAGAAAACCAGATTCACAAAAGTGGTTACCAGCAAAACTGTACGACCAGGCAAAGAGCATTGCTCAAATCAATGAAAATTGCACAACATGATTCTCTTGGCTCTTCAACCAAGTCTTTGTCAAATTTGCCAGGGAAGCTTGAGAAATATGAAGACTGATGCAACCCCAAAAAAATACATATATTAAAAAAAAAATAATATCACACCAACTCCATGCAGCATGAATGATTCTGAGAAACAACTCAGGGCACACAGATAACCCACAGTTTTAGCAGGCCCTGCTATGTCTACTTGTTATACAAGAGTAACTCCCTTTCAGGCAACCCTGTGCATCAGCTTTCAGTCCCCATTCCATAGATGACACCGCCAGCCCAGATGCCCAGGTCTTAAAGATTTAGACACAGAGAGAGACACTTACATCCACCTGGCCACCACTTAATGGAGGTCACAGTGGGGCTGTTGAGGATGAATTCCTGGGTAGCAGGGTCGTACGTAGCTGTTGTTTCTAGACCCCGAAGATGAGTTCCTGAAAATAAATAAACACCTCACTTTGGCACAAGTTCAGTTACAAAACAAAGACAGAATTGGGCAATGGAAAGTTGAACTCCAGTAGTACTGTACAAATTTTAGCTTTGCTTTTAGGCTCCATAAAAGACTAAGTTATCAACCAATTGTGGAAGAAGGAATGCAAGTCAGACCATATACTGGGAGCTGAAGCCAATTCTCAGAAAACATGTAGGGTTTTTTTACCCAGTGGTCTAAAACTAGTTTTCCAAGCACCTCTAATCTGACACCTTTGTGCCACTACACACCAGAAGCCCTTTATGCATTAAAAAGGTCCACAACAACCACTCTCACCTGGATTTCACCAAAACTGCGATCTGATTAAATTGCAGAACAAACCCCATGTCCTTTTCAGCCACAAGATTAAATGAGTAGTGCCCATCATCTCTTCATTCCCTCATCAGGCTTAATTTCTCACATGATGGAGCTGTTTCTCCTAAATGAGATCATTCCCAGCTTCAGGACAGCAAGGAATGGCCCACCCATGCTAGCAGGTAGATGAACAGACTGCAAAAAGATGAAGGCAACAATTCCAGGAACAGTCTTGGTCTTCTGCCCACAGCTCTTTACTCATGCATACCTGTCTCAGCTGTCGTAATGTCCCTGTATACTTCAGAAAACCCAAATTGGGCTTGCTTGCTAAAACTAGACAAGTTGTGAACAGTCCTGACAGTCTGTAGGGACAGTCTAAGGGGGTCTACATGAGAGCTTCAACATGAAAAAGGATACAACTATGATGCAGCCACATTTCCAAAGCATGGAGTTACTGGTAGGCTTCGACAGGCAGCGTAGCACAGGACTTAATTTCCCAGTAAAGGATCTTCAACCCTCACTAGGCATAAGAGATTCTCCACAGATTTGCAGTTACATTATGCTTCATAGTCTCTGTATTTCACTTCAGCACAAAGGTAAATCTTGCTTATTTTTAGAAACTTTTAAATGCAACTTTCAAATGTTAATGTCAACATTAAAGTTTTCCAAGGCACAATATCCTCCCTTTGAGCCTTGGATTAAATGTATTACAGTCACAATACTGCTGGAGTTACCAAAATCCATTCAAATTCTGAAAGCAAAGGAATAGCAACAAAAAAACCCAAAGCCTACTCAAGACACAGAATTTAAAGAAAAAAAAGCAAGCATGTATCAGCATTAATTTCTAAAGAACACATGGGAGTGAACTGAAGAATTGCAGGAATAATCCTCCCCACAAAACATGAGCACTGGAACGAAGTCATCCACATGTTCTCTGATCCAAGGTCACAAGCAACAATTAACATTTTTTGACATCTTTTTTCAGAACCTTAAAGCTCTGTCCTTTTGTCTTCATACTGAACATTAGGCAGAGCAAAGCAGAAATCACGCTGGAATGGTAAGTGTAGAAACAAACTGACTTCATCAAGCTGACATCCTCACAGCCAAACACAGTAATTCTTCCTGACTTGAATGGCTCAGAGAAGCACTGAGAACTCAATTTAAAACTGCAGAAACCAAACTCTTGCATCAGAGTGAAAAAGTGCAAGCAGTATGTGGCACAACGATCCATTCACATCTCAGTCTGCTTTTCCCTATAGCCCCAGGGTCACACATAACGGCTGTGGGGTAAGCATACACCAGTTTTCCCAGGCAGGGGAATTGTCTGTACACAAAGCCGTTGTTAGAAATAGCATTTAGTGAATGTACTGTACCATGGCCCATTTCAGTCTGGGCATAAGTGCCAATGATCTCCAGGTTCCAGGCAGGCATGAAGAAGCGATCCTGCTGCTCTGGGGTTGCCTGGGTGAGAAGGGTGGGAAGGAACATGCCCAGATGAAGGTCCAGAGGCTCAGGCCGTCCACGATGAACAAAGCTGCGAAGGAGTGTAATGGGATGGGAACGTGAAGGGAGTATTATGGGAGGGAAGCAAGCATGAGGATTCATGGTGGAGATTCAGGAAAAGACAAAAAGAAAACAAAAATGATTTATGTGTAAATCAGAATTCAGCAAGCGTATTTAAGAAAGCCAGAGCACTGTCCTTTTCTCAGGCTTGAACATAAGAAATTACACTCATTCTGAAATAAATGGGCTGCAAAGCATTTCTTTTAATCACACATAAAATGCACCTGCACCACTCTTGTATTTTTGATGCAGGTATGAACTCATCTAGACCAAAAGAAAGACCAGACTTCTGCTGTGGTTTGGAAACCAGAGCACCGCTAAATTAAACAGGCTCAGTCAAAATGTTTATCAAAGATGTGATCTGGCAGGCTAAAGCCAGCCTCCACCCAAAGAGAAGTCTACTTTGTTTTTTAACCATCGTTTTAGGATAGATCTTGGCAAAAATCCCAGTATATCCAGTTTGGTGGTGAACTTGGTGGGTTTATTTTAAAAAAGGAAGTCCTAGTCTATACTATCGACTTCACTTTAATGAAAAAAAGTTCAGACACCACTAGTATTTACATTCCAGCTCAACTCTGTTCAATTTCTGCTACTGTTAGAAGCTCTCTTAAAAGGACAGTGCTCTGCATGGATAAGTCAACTTGTGAATAAAAACAGTTGGAGAAGAAAGCCAACTTCTTTCAACCTTTTAATCACCAGCACAAAGTCTTTGCAATTAGACACAGTTCATGAGAATTACTCATCCTCCAAGTTGCATCAAATGCCACTGCTAGGCGGTTAAGGGAGCTACTAAGCATTTATATAAAAAAAATAAATGCTTATCAAATCTTTAAATATCAGTAGCTTTGAATTTAAAATAGTGGTGATATAAATGAAGGGTCAACACCTTTTGTACTAAGGTGTGATAGCCCACCTGGCTCATTTATGTCTGAAATAACATAACTGGCCTTTACTGGGAATGTAGATCTATTGAAATGAGATGTGCACTACAGAAAGAGCACAAGTCTGAGCTTAGCTCTACCTCCCCTGGCATTCTTACCAAAGTGGGAAGAAAGCAGCCTTATGTTACCTTGGAACACATAATAATGTGAACTAGCTCTATCCCCAGAGCTTTCCAAGAACTGTAGTTTTTTTCTTTGGTGTTATCAGGCACCTACAAATAAATTGAACCCTGTAGCAAATATTTACTAAGTTTTTTGGACAGAACAGTGAACAAAGCTCAACAGAATACTACTGGATTATCAGGAATGCCAGACTTTAAGTGAGTACAGTACTCAGTTGACAGTATGACTGAAAAGTAATCCTCATTTACTAGCAGCACCTATAAACCAGGTACAAGCAGTACATACAGTATTTTTATTACTCCTTCTCAGCACTGTGACATTTGTGCTCTTTATTTTTTCAAGAGTTATTCACTATGGAATAGGTGAAAGGCAACACAGGCTATCAAGGTCAAGTTCACTAAGAGAAGTGAGTAACTACCCACCCAATCTAGAATTCAACTCAATAACCTGGATAACTACCCACTCAGGCTAAAATAGACTCAGTGACCTGGAGGTTTGTTTCTCCATCAGCTATTTCTAAACATCAGGATTAAATTACACAGAGCTCAGTGACAATTACTGCAGAAGTAGTTTCATACTCAACATTCACAGCAGAAATGCTGAACGGCTGCACTGTAATTATCTAGCATGGGAAGTTTATTTACCACGCTATCACCGTATTAGTCCTGTCAAGTGTCAAAATACTAATTTTACCATCAAACATCACAATTATAAGCAAACCAGACTATCATCAGGCAAGAAAGTGCAATGATCTAATGTGAAAACGTAATTAAAACAAATCACTTTGCTGTGAATGCACGTCTAATTTAAAGCAGTTAAGCAAACAAGGTCAACAGGCATTTATTATTGGGGCCATCCAGCTGTCCCTCAGTTGCTGATGCCGAGCTGTGTTTGCTGTCTCCATCTCTCCCAAGCAGAACCAATGACAGGATCCCTTGGTGCAAGCTTGAACATAGGAGGTTCCATATAAATACCAGAAGGAACTTCCTCACAGTGAGGGTAATGGGGAATTGGAACAGGCTGCCCAGGGGGGTTGTAGAGTCTCCTTCTCTGGAGACGTTCAAAACCCACGTGGACATGTTCCTGTGAGACTTGGTCTAGGTGATCCTGCTGTGGCAGGGGGATTGGACTAGATGATCTTTCGAGGTCCCTTCCAATCCCTAATGATTCTATGATCTTCTACAAAGGTTTCAGCTACCCTGGGTGTCTGTAACTGCACAGCCAGGCATCTGGCAGTATCCACTAGCTTGCACAGCTGTCCAGACTTGCACACACAACGCTTTCCAAGTTTAGATTTTTTTTGGATTGTTAAAGTATTTAACAGCCCTAATTCCAGGTTCTGGGCTAAAAGATTGTTTTCTGATCCATTGTATGTTCTTTCACGTGAAGAAGTGAAACTGGTTTTCAACAATGGTAGGAAAGGGTTTTTTCTTCTTTTAAACCAAGATCTTCCATGAAGTTGTACAGCTGCAATCGAGTAACATCTGCAAGAGAAGTGCTTGGGACAAAGCATACCTTACTCCAAAGAAAAAGCACCACCTCACCACACTACATTGCATCTAAAGGGCTAAGTGTGACCAGTTTGGGCTGGCCAGTGAAGTGCCAAGAACTCCAAGACATATATGTTCCAAATCCAGACAAAAATGAAACCCGCAGTACTGTTGGCTGACATGTTCCAACCAGTTCAAGTGAAATTCATACTCCCAGGGCTTAGAACAATCTCAAAACAAAGGTAAACAGCTACAAAGTCAGCGATCAGCTAAGAGGTGTGTTCTGAAAAAGACCAAACCTATCTCTGTGTTAGAATGTGAAAAGAAGCAGCTGGCTGACTACAGGGCAGGAAATATCAACTGGTAACCAACTGCTTTACCTTCCCCCTTTTCGATTTACCTCAGGAGCATCATCAGGGTACAAACTGAAGTTAGAGAAAAGAGGTTACCCATTGATCCCCAAAGGGAACTAACCATGTCCCATTTCAGTTTGGGCGTAGGTGCCAATTATCTTGATTCCGTGGACCAGGGGCAGCCATTTCTTCTTCTGAGCATCAGTCGTTTGGGTCTCTATGGTTTTTTGAAACATGCTGAAGTGGAGACCGAAAGGTTCAGGGAAATTGCCCAAGCATGCTCTACAGAAGAGAAATAGAGGGATCTGGATCTCAATCATACTGTTACTGTGATCTTGAAAGACCATTCTCCAACTGCAGCCTAAGACAAATAATCTCTGTGTGTATTTCAACCTTTTTTTGTCCTACAAGCAACCCCCAAACATGGAGGTATAAGAAGCAGTGCTAATGGGATGATAAATGTTTCTTTCCAGAATTTTCTTCATGAAAGAACGAATCCTGCTGTAGCTATATAATGCTGTAGCTAATGGCATTATTCTACAAAGATTGGTGGGGAACTTAAAAGTGAGACATGATAAAATCTCATTCTTTTCTCCCTCATCTCTCAGGCTTGGTAGGAATAAATCTCCAAATGCCACTGCTGTTGGTAGCCTGGAACTAGGTGATTATTAGCTATGTGCATGATGTGTTGAAAAGGAAAAAGCATCTTAGATGAACAAGTGCTTTTCAGAAGAGCTCTGTATTACCTGTAGCTGCTTCTATCAGTTCTGAGATCAGGAACTCACCTTCAATTAAAATTACTGTTACAGGCTGGAGGGAATGGAAGGAAAAATCAGACATCTTAGGCATGCTTCATCAGAAGAGAAATCATTTCATGAGAGAAAGTTCTATTAATTTAGTAACCAGGATGGCAGGCTAAGTACATTCCTAATCAAAACAAGCTCTGTAACATAAATGTGCTAGAAAGTTTCTTGGTGTGAAAATAATGTAGTAAATGACAGCATCTTCCCTTCAACATCCTGCAGGCCAAATCTTTAATCTATTGTACCCAAACCTTTATTCCATCCCAACTCCAAAGCAGAGTAACAAAAAAACCAGCTCTCCGCATGAAGCTACATACAAGATCTCTCTCACCTACCCAATTCACCCGTAAGGGGAATACAATTTTCCAGAAGTTAACATCTGCCCAGGGAGCATGTTTAGGAGTTTGTTGCCATCCCAAATCTGTCAAACTACTGCAGCATTTGTGACTGGTGTTTCACACCATGGCTGGAATGAGCACTTGGGGGCAGAGAGTAAATAATTGATAGTTCAAAACCCTACAGAAACTGTGAAACTCAGCCTTAGGGTGAGAGAAAGCTGGACAAAGTTTCTCCAGCATCACTAAACTACACAGAGACACTTATGCTTGAATGGAACAGTTTTCAAACGGGCAAGACTGAATAAGCCATAGGTTCTTCCAGGAGTAAAACTATCTCCACCAAGTAACCTACTGCTGCTGATTAATATATTAACTGTGCTCAAGGCTGGTGTGAATGCTGATGCAGTGTCTAGAATCCTTGGCATCGATGCAGACCCTTCTTTTTTATCGTAAAATGCTTTACTGCCTACAGCACAGGTTCACGAAACTGAAGTTATCAGGGTGACCAAGTGCTTAGGATGCTGCAAGGAGAGCAAGACAGAATATTTTTAAACATGACTGTGGTTTCCTTTGTGGGTTACTCTTTTGGTAAAGGACCCATATAGCAATATCAGCAGCACCCTTTCTCACTGCTGACAGCACATTTGCCATGCATCTATTCCTTTGGCCCAAAAAGGACAAACCTACAGGGAGAAAATGGGTACTGATTTTGAAATGTGTCGTTTCAGAGCAGCTTGGGAAGAGCTTGAATAGTTCTTTGAATATTTTCATTGGAAGAGTTTTTTAAAAAGGTGCAGCACAGGCTTTGCTGTCAGAAAAATCAGTTCAGACCCTGCTTCTTTGAAGGTCATGCTCCAGAAAAAAGTCTTTCAAGATCACACCAGCAGCTTTCAATGCCTATCAGTAAGTTTAATCACAAGTGTCATATATTTAATGCTTAACTAGCACCTCCTTTGATAGGAATGACATTTTGCAAGCTGATCCTTTCACATCCCTGTGTCAGAAGGTCATGCCATTTCACCAGTTTCTTACGTTAACAAAGCTGAAGGCAGAACTGAAGTGTAGCTAATTCAAAGCAGAAGCTTTCCATCTCTCCATTGAATGACCATGATTTTCTTATTATGCCTTTTAACAACTTGAATGACAATGAGAGAGGCCCCAGTATTCCTCATGGCACAGGGCTAACAGATGAGGTAGTGGCTGTGAAGGGAAGGAAAATCGGTTTTCTTTCCTTCTTTGTTGTCCAAACTCAAATTCCTCCTTCCCTTCCCAATTTCTACATTCCCACTTAGTGTGTCCACTCCCCATACTGCTTGTTCTCCAAAGGCTGCATTGTGTAACTGCTCAAGTACTCTGCTACACCAAGACTGGAAGCGGTCAGTTGTCACCAATGACCACGGATGCCTCTACTACAGCTTTTCTGCTTTGATTTGCTGAAAGCTACTCCAGGTAGTAACTTCAGTGTCAAAATGAAAAGAAGAAATCCTCACAGAGACAATTTACCTAATGCTTATAAACACAGGGATCATCTGCTGATGTGCAGCTCTTAGATTTTCTCTCCTGTGACACTATTTTCTCTCGTCTTTATTTAATCTGTTTTTTCCCAATGAAGGTTATTTGAACTTGAATTAAAACTGAACAGATTCATCTCTACAAAGTGCTGCACAGCATTAGACATCAGAACCTTTTCTCATTTTTCATGCAGACTCACATTTTCCTGCAGTTAGACTGTAAAAATTCTTAAATATTGGCTGCTGGCTTTCAGATGCTACAGTCACAGCAGCAACTAACACAGGAAGAACTGACTAAGTAAGAAGCAATTAAAATAGCTTCTAAATACATTTAATAGATTCTATAATGTTTTGGAGTCAAAAGAACCTCTTTTGGAGACAGGAAGGCAGAATGTTTAGTTCAACATGCCACAGCAGGAACAACTGTTTCAGTGTACCTCCAGGGCAGCTGAAGGAAGAAGCTTTTCTCTTCATAAATCAATTCATAAAGTCAGTCATAATACAAAGCTCCTAGAGACATTCTGGCAGTACACAAAAGCCATAGGAAACAGTAGCTCAAAATTCTCCAGAGTTGTACAGCGAAATAAATCTGTCCCTGCTGTTTGGGGATAATCACAAGGCATGAGGGATTATGGGCAAAATATCTTATGAAAAAAATCTGATGGTCAATCACAGCAACTATAATTTGACTTCCGAATCAGGGTCTTCAGTCTCTCAAGCTTCATTCAAGACATGCCACAATGGCATAGCCATTCTGTTCTTCAGTCTGGAAAAACAAACTCCAACGCAGTACCTCCAGGTCAGCTTTTTACACAAGTGAGGTCCCTTCTAGTTAACACCAATTAGCATGTTCGGATGTGTGAAAAATAAAAACTTCATTTTGCAAGTTGGGTGAAGTTTACTAATTAAAAAAATAAGTAGCAGGTGAGGAAGTGGGAACAGATGTTAAAATGCAAATTAAGTGAAAGGATGAAAAAATAATCCTTTCATTTCTGCCAGTAATTAAGAAGCAATAAGTCAATGAATGGCCTCCCTTGCAAACAGCAGATGTGAAGGTAAAGAATTCAAATCAAAACTATGAACAGGATACCGTTTTTAAAGCAAATAAATGCTAGCAGGAAGTGTGTGTGCTGCTCTTCAGACTCCTACACATTATTACTGAAAACACTGGAAAATACAATCAGTCTGCAGCAACTGCAACTATCTTGAAATTATGACTGTCTATAACTGGAATTGACTCTGATAAAAGCCAGCCTTTTGCGTGGCTTCTGTTGATTTTGGATCATCACTTTTGACAAGTCACACCAGACTAGACCTAGCACATAGGAACGGTCCCATTGGTGCCCATATAAAACATTAAACTTTCAGCCATTCAAGTGAGGCATTGCTGACTCCCTAGTAATTTTATGGAAAGATAAAGCTAGAATCTATTATTTGACTGCTTCAGAAAGGGCCAGTTTGGATGAACTATGGTCAGCAATGTTACCAAAAGACAGCATTTACACTGCCAGCTTTGTCAAACCTTGCCAGTTGACACACTGGACAAACTGCTCTGGACTTTCTCCACAAGAGTAATTATAGAAACTTCCCTATCATCTCCAATAACCCTTGTGTAAGGAAAAATTAATGATTAACTTTTGCCATGCAATCCATGAATAATCTAATAGTCACTGAACCTTTCTCTTGTTATCATTGTTTTTGTTATCATTTCTTTTGCTATCATTTACATTACTGCCACGAGAACTTGCATGACACAGGTTACTGTGGCAAAATTTAAATAAAATATATAGCAGACAAAATTATTTCAGCTAGCTAGTCCCAAACTTCAAATTTTCTACAAATCCAGTCAGAGGGGTCTTGTGAGTCTACTGGTTCATTACTTAACGTGCAATGCTCATTTAATGTGCCGGAGGATATGTTTATGCTATTATGCCCAGGTTTCTAGAGCTGTGCAATCCTTGTTAAGCAGTTTGTTTGATTACATCAGAGTGAGTTTAACAGAACTAAGGAGTCAGGAACTACATTCCCTGCAGCCCAGAAGGACTGAAACTCAGATGTAAATACAGTTTTATTTTTATCAATTTAATCCAAAGGTAACACTATTAGATAAACAAAAGGTCAGATACAACAAAAAGCCTCTAGGTCAAAGAGAACCACAAGGAGCTTGGAGGAGGGAGACAAGACAAACAACTGACATCCTCTTGTTTATAAACTACCTTGGAATACTTTCAACTATGCCTGAAACACAACTTTATTAGGTCGACGTGCAAACTAGTAATCAGCTTAAAGATATTTCATTAGAAGCTGTAACTTCATCAGATCTATCCAAATTCAAAGTATTTCAGCATGGTTTGATTCCTTTTTGGAAAACGACAAAACCAAAACTGTATTGCACGTCCCACTTTCTACCTTAATAAATAATAACGTGGTGTAATTATTAATGGTGCATTTCTAGCCACAAATCTAAGGAAACACAATATTCAGAACATCAGGGTTTCACCTGAAGTTCACTGAAGCCAGAACTTCAGTCTTGAGCTTCCCTTGGACAGCCAATACAGGAAATAGCATAACTCTGGTGTCCTGGTGAAGATCAAAACACAGAAGCAGCAAACTCTACAGCTATGTACCTTTTGAACCAGTAGATCTCCTCTGGATCAGCAATTCCATATTCTCTTAACTTCATCACCATCAGAGCACTCTTCCTGATGGCTTGCTCATAACGTTGGCTACGGGACAGGAAGTTCAAATCTTCATGCTGGAAGTCAGGGTCATTAATAACTAAGGCCTCTAGGGACAGAAGAGAAGAGGAAAATAAACTCAGTGTCCACAAACCTCAACAGACAACAAGTGAGAAACGGCACAGTATTTCACTGTGCTGTACCTCAAAGTACAGATACCCAAAAATACAAAATAAAGCTAAAAGTTAACAGAGTCGGAAAGTAGTCAAAGGTCTTGGAGAGAGGGCCTGGCAACAGGGTGCTCTCTCTTGCCATACATAAAGCACATCTTAGTTAGTTAGGAGCAAACTGGACTTGGCAGGACCTTAATTTACTGGTATAGCATTGCCGGACCTTCAATAACAATCTCAAAGCCTTACTTTGCAATCATTAGTGCTGGATCTTGCTGCCTCACAAAGCTTGATCTTATACAACCCCTTGCAGAAGTGCACAGTATTACTCCCACTGAAAACCAATGTACATTGAGTTTGTGTTCCCTTTTCCACACAAAGTACACAACACCAACCTCTGACAGTCCCATCCCTGCATGGACTGGGAAAGGAAGAGAACAGTTATCTTATTAAATCCACATTATTATGGTAGTGGTGGATGAGAAATGGGTCATATTTGTATTGTTGGGCAAGAGCACAGCAGGAAGGAAAAAGTAGGGGAGAGGGCCCAGAGGAAGCACCCATGGGGTGCTGCCTCTCACCCACTAAAGGGAGGGGAAAAAGAGGTACAAGGACGTTGCTGTGTCAGGTCCTGGGAAGGGGGGCATAAGGGGCAAGGGACATAACACTGATCCCTTATAGGCCACCACACAAAAATTAATCCCTTCAGACAGGCCTTTCCCTTGCAAGCCCCCTCCTCACAGCTCTTCTTTCCCTGGAGTCTCGCCCCTCTCCGCAGAGCTCCTCACCACAACCTCATCTCCTTCGCCGCGTCTCACTAGCCTCACAACTTCCCCAGAGTCTCCTTACACCCAGCAACCCTCTTCCTCACCCCACAACCTCCGCCCTCACCTCATACCCCCCACCCGCCAGGGCTTCCCGCCCTCAGCGTCGCTCCCCCCGCCGTCACCCACTCTCCTTCACGCTCCTTCCCCTGACCGTCTCCCTCGCACCTCCCTCAGCTCTCCCGCCCCCGCTCTGCCCGTCACCACCGCCCCCGACCCAGGCCTTTCCTCACCGATTTCCTTGCGGCGGCGGGTGCGCTCGGCGCCGCCATCCAGGATGTGCGTAAGGAGCTCGGGTTGGAAGGTGGCTGCTGCCCGCTCCCGCCGCAGATCCGCGTTCATCGCCGCCATCGTTGCGGAGCGCCACTGGCTCCGCTCGCCTGCAGCCGCGGCCCCGGTCTGCTCCCGCCCCGCTCCAGCCTCCGGGCCCACGGCCACGCCCACTCCACGCCCACCACCCCGGAGTGACGTCACCAACATGCGCCGCGCCCATGCCCCCCGGATGGCGTCACGCCTCAGGTTCGCGGCCACGTGAGTGACCTGACCAGTGCGGCGCAGCCGGGCGGGGACGGACGTCGGCCAGCTCTGTACGGGCTGAGCTTTAACTGGAGCGTTGAGTGGGGTAGTTAATTAACTGGCGGCTCTAGGCTTGGATCTAGGTAACTTGTTCCTCAGGGCAGGATTAGGATTACGCGGGATCAGAATTTCTTAGCCCGCAGCATGACTGAACGGACTGCCTGGGGAGATGGTTCAGTCGCCAGCCCTGGAGGATCTCTCACGCTGCCTGTTGCTGTTTGCGATGGGGGAAGGCAGCCCCTCTTCATGCCAGGATGCACCGAGCTGCAGACAGGACTGAACAGGAAAGCTTGAAGTTCCTGAGCCCATTGGGTGGGGGGCCCTGGGCAAGGAAGAAGTTTTAGGGCAGTGTCAGACAGTATTCGGATCAGGCACTGGAGTGGCAGGAACTCAGATCTTTGGATTTACTGCAGGCCCAACGGCGATGGTGTGCGATGCTGCCAAGTGCTGGTGTTTATTACTTCTTGTGGGAGATCAACAGCTCAGTCCCAGAGGGGGAGGCACTGAGGACGTTTGGCAGGTGAGAAGGGTACCCAGCTCTCCTTGGAGGCCAGGCCTTTCCTTCAGTGTCTGATCCACTTCCCTTGGTTTGTAATTGTTGTATCTTTGCACCACTGACCTTTCCAATTCAATCATTCCCAGGTTACGCTGCTATGACCTGGCCCGGTCTGAAGCCTTTCTCACTGCTCAGCACAGCTCTGTTCAGCACCAGGTCTGTGTTGACACCAAGTTTGTGGAGCCGTTCCAAGCCCAGCTGGGATCTTGGTACATGGTCCTGGGAGAGATTGAGCACCGGGAAGGTAAATGCTCCAAGAAGCAGTGCCTTTTACTGCCTTTCATGTTTATCTGCCCCTGTAGTGTCCTTCTGGGTATACAGTGATACACACTGTAACTGAGGTTAGCATTGGCCAAGGCTGGCTCATCACAGTCATGTGATTCAGGGCAGGAGCAGCTTGGCTCTCACCACCGATTATGAGAAGAGGCACCCCTGTCTTGGTGATCTGGTGTTCTGACAGGCATTTAGAAACAAGAAGCACCTTGTCAGCACCACTGAGCTTTGTGCAACCTGCATTAAAGACATCTGGCATCACTGCCAGCCACTGCATTGCCTTTGCACCAAACATGGCTGATTGCAGCAATACCTGTGACCTGGCTGGGCTGGGCATTGTCATCCATGAAAGGTTTTAATTATATCCCTGCCCTCAGACATTGGGTGTGAGGAATGCAGGCAGGCTCTTTCACACAGGGCATCCTGCCCTCCCCTCCTGGGGTATCCCTAGCATTACTCCAGTTGATCTGGGTTGGGCCATGGGGTTGCGAAGCAAATCCTCAGTGTTGTCTTAGCCACTCCTGATAACAAGTGTTTGCATTCATGCCACTGAAATTCTCCCTGTGGCTTTCCACACAGCATATGGCACCTAGTGAGTGACCTGCCAAGCTACTGCTGCAAAATCCTTTCAGAAGGATGTATTATTTTGGTTATTACAGCTTAGGAATGCTGTGTCCCAGCAGGACAGCAGGCTGAGATGGTCGCTGTTACCTCGGTTTGGCCCCTTGTGTGTAACTCCATGTTACCATTTGAGTGCCACTGATGAACTGTTGGTTATAGTCAGCATTAGGCCTCTTCTGAGCTCAGCTTTGTTCTGTCTCACAGAGCTTCATCTTGTCTCACAAAGGCATTCAGAAATTAGCTTAGATCTATCCCTGATGTTCTAGACAAGGAAAGCCAAACCTGATACAGCCATGAAGTAGACAGATGCTGCATGGCAAGCACTGACACTGACAAGTCATGGGGTCAGCATTCCCCAGTGCAAGGAGAACACAGTGTTAGTCACCAGCATTTTGTAGCCAACAGGACAGAGGGAAACCACATCACTGAATTAACCTGCTCCTGGGCCTGCTGCTTGCATTGGTTGAGGCATGTGGCTGGTCTGGTATCCTGTAAGCTCTCAGGCTATGGTTATTTGACCAGCCAGCACTGGATGCTGCCTGAAGGAACCTCTCTGCCTCTGAGCTCTCTTCCGGTTTTCTTCCTACAAGAACTTCCCCTTTGTATTCCCAGGTGAGGGTCCTGTGGTAAAGGCCCGAATACTGACCTGTGTGGAAGGAATGAATGTGCCTTTACTGGAACAAGCTATACTGGAGCAGAGGAAATACTTCAGCACAAGGCAGGAGCGGATGGGAGACAGCGCGTTCTGACAGCAGCTTTGAGACCAGTCACAGGCTGGCTTTGTGCTGCCATTTGCAACAAAGATGTTAGAAGTAAATTTAGAAGGTGGGTCTGCAACCTACTGCTTATTGCTGTGGCAAATAGCAAAGTCAAGTCACTAGGCAGAGAAGCCCTTATGGAGTCAGTGTGTGACTGTGGATTGTCTGTTCATGCCAGGTGTCATCACTGAAAATAGCTCTGGGAATCAGGTTTGTTTGTTTAAAGGGTGGTTAAGAGAAAAGAGTGCTGGACTTACACTGGTCCCTTTGTGCAATGCTGGGAGGCGACAGAAAAAGTCTCCGTATGAATAACAACTCACGCACTGCCAAAGCGCAGTGGTTTACTGGGCTGTTGGCAGAGCACAGGTAAAGGGCATCAGTGCAAAGTTTGTTAGCACTGAGTGGCTGTGGGGTCATGAGTACAGGTGTTTGTTTATTGTGAGTCAGCTGCCACACAGGGGCAAATTCCTGGCAAAACACTCATGTCTGGTCTGACCAACAAAGAAACAAGAACATAGAGTCACTGTTTTCAGTAGCACCTGACTCTTGGGGTTTTCAGGATCTGATGTCTGGGGGGGTGTGACTGACTAACAGAGAAATAAATATATATTTGCAGCGTGCTGAGAACTGCTGCTTGACTTTCTTCCTTGACACATCTCTGTTTAGGACCTGACATCACTATTTTTTGTAAGTGTCTAAAAGGCTGATTGATATTTTCCTAAATAAACAAGAAAATGGAGCCTGTCTTTTATTGATTACAAATCTCTTGCTAAGGTAAATGGATTAGATTCTGGAGAAACCCCAAGGATGATGCAATAAAATGTAGTGATACACATTTTTCCTTCTTTAAGAGTGGGTGTGTAAGGAAGTGCTTGGCTTGAGAAAGTTGCCAGAAGTTACATCAGAGCCACTCTGGTTTAAGAACATGGTGCCAGGCCCAGCTGGTAGAATTAAACTACCAAATACAAGACTGAAAATCACTACTGGTACATGAGAATGAAATGTTAGTGCGAGAGAGATTAGAGTCTCCTGTGGCGTAAGAATCCCTGGATCTGGAGTGAGCTGAGACTTTGCAGCAGAATTCAGCCACTTGCAGTTTTTTCTGCTATTTGCTCATATTCCCTGATGAAATGTTCAGAAAATAAGACCTGAGCCATGTAATGCTCAGCACCAGATGAAAATGCAACAGGTATTGGCAAAGCGCTGTTAGCATCAGGCTTGGTTCACAGGTCTGAGATGGCTCAGTAATTACAGTTCTTGTTATCGTCTTTAATTGTAGCTTAGCTTTGGGATTTTCTTCTTTTCTTTCCTAGTTATACCCAGGCTGTTTCAGCACAATCTCTGTTGAGCCAAAGTCCAAAGACATGAGCTCAAGAGATCAAGTTTTTAACCCATTTTTGTAAGAGACAATAATGAATCTGTCATGATATATTTATGCTTACACCTCAGCTCTTGGCCTCCTGCCTTGCTCCCTATGCTTTAATTTTATCTAAACGAAATGGCCAGGTTTGCCAGAGACTTGGGAAATCCAAGACAGAGCCAGTAGGATAATCAGCAGGCTGGAGCGTCTTCCTTATGAGGAGAGGCTGAGAGTTGGGGCTGTTTAGCCTAGAAAGGAGGAGCTTGAAGGGAGATTTCATCAATGCTCAGAAGTATCTGAAGGGCAAGTGTCAGGTGGATAGGACTGGGCTCTTCTCTGAGCAATAGGATGTGGGGCAATGGGCACAAACTGGAACACAAGAGGTTCAGTTTAAGCATAAAGAAGAATTCTCTCATGGTGCTGATTAACAGAGCACTGGAACAGGCTATCCAGAGAGGTTGTGGAATCTCCTTTTCTGGAGACATTCAAATCCCATCTGGATGTGTTCCTGTACTCTTCTTTAGGAGATGCTGCTTTAGCAGGGTAATTGAACGAGGTGATCTCCAGAGGTCCCTTCCAACCCTCACCATTCTGTGATTCGATGATACCAAGGCTGCAAATATGCAAGATACCAAATGTTACAAGGAAAATCCCACAAACACAACCAGACAGGAAGAGGAGATCAAATTTGGCAACGGTTCTGGATGGAGCCATGAGCACAAACTCAACCTTCATAATCCACCACAGAACATACATACAAGTTGGCTGTGGCCGCACGGATTTCTTCAGCCACAGAGCAACTGCCCTTTGGTTCTTTCAAATTGGCAACCTTGGGGTGAACTATAAAAATATTTTGAATTCAGCAATGGACTAAATCAGTCCTTTCTAGGTCACCTGAACGCTGGTGGGACCACATCGCTGCTGTGGCACAGCCCTCACACCTTCCATAGACACTCCCTGGGGCTCTGCCTGTCGTGCTGCCACAATACCTCCTCATTTTTTAACCTGTTCTGTCAACTGTCAAGTGAATGATTAACCTCCCGCCAAGGACACCTTCAAAAAGGCTGACTGAGCAGCTCAACCTGCAGTGGGGAGGTCAAGGGACAACTGTGCAAGACAAAAGAACGAAATGAAAAAGACCAATTAAAACTCCCTGAACAACAATAACAAGAATAAAACCCCATACATTTTAGCCCATGTCTGACCTGAGTGTGTCCCAGGGAACCCTGATAACCCTGATCTCACACTACACCCCCCTGGAGAGCAGTATAGGAGAAAGGGACCTGCAGATCCTAGTGGACAGCATGATGACTATGAGCCAGCGGGGGGGGATCAGAAGGGAGGTAATTCTTCTCACCCTCTACTCTGCACTAGTGAGGCTGCATCTGGAGTACTGTGTCCAGTTCTGGGACGCTCAGGTCAAGAAGGACACAGAGCTGATATAGGGTGNCAAGACCTGCCTGGATGTGTTCCTGTGCAGCTTGGTCTAGGTGATCCTGCTGTGGCAGGGGGATTGGCCTAGATGATCTTTCGAGGTCCCTTCCGATCCCTAATGATTCTATGATTGATGCCAGCAATGCCAAGAGCTTCCCTTGGCCCCACACAGTCCCCACTGCCTTCCTACAGGCCCCAAACACCTCGTTACACCCATTTCTCCTCCACTTCTGCTCCATCCAGCACATGTGGGCCATGAGCTGACAGTCCTGAGTGTCTTTGGCCCCTCAGGTCTGCCGAAGGACAGCCCACCCCCACCCCACCCCCCAGGTGGCCCTGACAGCCTGTGGCTGCCCTGCTTCCAGGCAGGTTCCTGTGCTGGCAGAGCAGCAAGGGGTGACCCGGCCATCTTCTGGGGTGGTTTTGTGTCTTCTTAATCGTTCTCTCTAGAAAGCAGGGCCAGCAGCGCCATGGATACTGTTCAAGAGGTGTTTGAGAAGGTGGAGAAGATCGGGGAGGGCACCTATGGTGTGGTGTACAAGGCTCGCAACAAGCGCACGGGGCAGCTGGTGGCCCTCAAGAAGATCCGCCTGGACACGTGAGTGGGGCAAATGAACCCCGACTTTGGGACAACGCTGGAGCTGCCATGGCCCTGTCACAGTGCCCCAGCAATTGGGTACTGAGGAAGGTGAACTGTCCCTCTCACTGCAGGGAGAAGATGGCTCCAGTCCCACCATACGAGTGGGCAGGAGGGCCCTGAGCACAGTCCAGTGTTCAAACTGCTGTGAGAGGCTCAAAAAGGCCTGATGTGAGGAAGGAAAAAAAGTCCCTGCTGGCTCAAGCAAGCAGCCATGGCTTGCCACAGTGTTCCCTGGCCCTACGGCACAGGGCAAGGATGCAGCCTCCATTTTGAGAGGTGGCCTGTCCCTGTGGGGTGTGAGGCTGGGCTCAGCCCCCTGGCAGAGCAGTATCATCCCCTTCATAGTGGGTACAGAGCAGAAAAAAGCTTGTCACAGCTTTCCTGGACCACTCTGGGGTGTTTCCATTGTGAAGTATGTCGGTCAGCAGCCATGGCACCCTATGGTACCCATCAGGAGCCTGAGGGGCAAAAAGCTTTAATCTCCCCCCACCTCCAAAAAGAAAGGCTATGATATTTAAACCATTTTTGCTTTACAAAGTGTCCTCAGGTGCTCCCAAATAAGCTCTGTCCCGGAACCTGCACCACCTAGGTCACTCCTTCCATTTTCCCCCACCTCACCCCAAGCTACCCTACACACTGCTCCACGCAGGGTGCCCACTGTGGGGCATGCAATAGGGTACAATGAATGGGAGAAGGGGTGCAGGACCCCACTGGGATCCCACTAGAGAGACTGGGAGCTGTATAGACCATCTATATTGCAGGGAGTCAGAGGGTGTCCCCAGCACAGCAATCCGAGAAGTCTCACTGCTGAAGGAGCTGAAGCACCCCAACATAGTCAGGTAAGACCTGGATGAACCCTCCACACCAGCTCACTGATAGTTGCTCTGGGAGCATGCAGCAAAAGAGGTGTTCCTGCCCTTCCCTGACTGCACAGGCAGGACCAAGACTTGCAGAATCACTTGCACTTCCCTTGTTCTCAGCAATGTCTTACAGCACTGCCAGTTCCCTCCAACAACACAGACTGGTCCAAGCTGCTACTCCATACTAGATGCTACTTATTTATCTGTTTCTCTTTGCTCCAAAGGACTCACAAAATCAAGGCAGCTGTAAGAGGAGGAACGTTTGGGTATTTCAGAAGAAACTTCTTCACAGTGATGCTAATGGAGCCTTGGAACAGGCTGCCAAGGGGGGTGGCGGAGTCTCCTCTGGAGACGTTCAAGACCTGCCTGGACATGTTCCTGTATGACTTGGGCTAGGTGATCCTGCTGTGGCAGGGGGATTGGACTAGATGATCTTTTAAGGTCCCTTCGGCTCCCTAATGATTCTATGATTTACAAAGGCCTAGAGAAGGTGCTGAAGGTTATTGAAGTGAGCACTTGCATTCCTTTTGCAGGCTCCTGGATGTCATACACAACCAGAATAAGCTCTACCTAGTGTTTGAGTATCTGAAACAGGACCTGAAGAAGTACTTGGACTCATCCCGAACTGGAGAGCTTTCTTTAAGCTTGGTCAAGGTGCAGTGTGGGAAAAACGCTAATAGGCAAAGTAGAGAGTGTGTGTCCTTGCTGCCTTCTGCTGGGCAGAACCAGCACTGAACTGTCCTTACCCAGGCTGAGAGTCATGCTTGGCTAGAGTCATTCAAGCTCTCCTATTGCAAACATTTCAGCTGGCACTATTGCTCAGCACATTTATTTCCCAGATGTTTCTGAGCTCTCCAGCCCTTCTCATCTGTTCTTAGGAAGACAACTGAAGGGTCTATTGCTAATTGCCTTTGCACAGAGTAATGAGTGGGTGGAAGAGACTGCCACTGCTTGGAGTCTCTCTGTCCCCATTTAGGATTGGAGCAGTCTGAGTGTATCTCTGACTAGCAGCCAGCAAGCCCGAAGTGAAATTCAGGTCTAGAAATGATCCAAATCATGTTGGTTCACATTACCCAGACTTCAAAGTGGTTTCATCATGGCCTTGTCTGAAATCTCTTCTCTCCTTAGAACTACCTTTTCCAGGTGTTGCAGGGAGTGAGCTTCTGCCACTCGCATAGAGTTATCCACAGGGACCTGAAGCCACAGAATTTGCTCATTAATGAAGCAGGTGCAATCAAGTTGGCTGATTTTGGACTGGCAAGAACTTTTGGAGTTCCCCTGCGCACATACACTCACGAGGTATTGCCAAGAGTAGAGATCAGCTTTTCTGAGAAGGGGGTACATAACAGCAGCATCACAAGTTACTCATTCTTAGTGGAGGCACGACTGTGCCCAGTCTCATGCTCTTAACCTAACCCACAGCTAAGGGGTTGCCTCATGTCCACATACACATATGCTGATTGTCTTGACTAAAACCTGCCTGCAAGGTGTGTTCCCACCTTCTCTGCTTAGGGTATATCTATTTGCTCCAGACTGTCCTGTTGAAGAATGATCTGTTAATCCCAATCCTGCTGTCACTGTTAATTCAGCAGGTCTATTACACACTCTGGTTTGCACAGTTGCTGAGAAGAGAGGATCTCCTGCCTCTAGTTTCACCCAAGGAAACCAGAAAAAGCTTGTTTGTGGTTCTTTACCAGGTTGTGACTCTGTGGTACCGAGCCCCTGAAATACTGCTGGGATGCAAATACTACTCGACTGCTGTGGATATCTGGAGCATCGGCTGCATCTTTGCAGAAATGGTAGGATGAGTTTAAATGGTCCCTTTAATGAGCATGGAGGGTGCAGCTGCATTGGGAAGCAGGGGTGAAGGGACAAGACATAGAACATCTGTGATACTGTTTTTCCACCCCTGTGCTGGGGTGTGTGATATGAAAAGTCCATCCTGAGGGTTAGCTGATCCTTAGCTGCAGGCTCAGAAGGAAATCTGCTGTCTTCAGGAGTCTTGCAGAAGGCAAAGAAACCTCTGTAGTCCAGCTGCAGTTCCAGCTGTACGGAAACATGATGCCTCCTTTCAGGAGGGGTAACTTCAGTCTTGTTGCTGCAGTATTTGATTCTGGGAGGAGATGACTCTCTGCAGATGTTCCCACAGCGGGCTGCAGAGAACTAGCACTATCATAGCATGACAGAGCAGATAGATCTCCTAGAGGTCCATTCTCCACTTCAAAGATATCTCACTATCCCTTCAGTGTAACAGCACCACACCTATCTCCCAAGCAGCAGAGCCTGGGTGAGTAGGCAGGGAGGGAAGTTGTCTGCAAGAGCGGGTGTTGGGGAAGAAGGATGAAGGACTGACTGAAAGAGGGAGAAAGGGGAGAATGGATCCATGAGGAGCTGTTGGAGACAAGCAGTCAGACACTTATGACTTTTCCAACCACTGCCTGGCAGAATTGCTATGTTGTCACTCCTGGTCTGTGCTGCAATTTGATCTGCTGGGACAAAGGGCTGCTTGCAGTAGGAAACAGGACAAACAGCTGATGGACAGGTAGGAAGTGGCTTGGTTTTTTCATTCCCCAGGTGACCAGGAAGGTGTTGTTTCCAGGAGACTCTGAGATCGATCAGCTCTTCCGAATCTTTCGTACCCTGGGTACTCCCACTGAGGCAGCCTGGCCTGGGGTGACCCAGTTGCCTGACTACAAGAGGGACTTCCCTCGGTGGGCGAGGAAGGAGATGAAGGAAATTGTGCCTAACTTAGATCGAGATGGCAGAGGCTTACTGGTGGTGAGTGAGGGCTCAGAACAAGACTTGGGGATAGACAGGACGTTTCCAAACTGGGCAGAGAATATGGATGTTTGGGACTGATCTACCTGGAAGTGCTTTAACTCATCTGGCTCTAATGCTTATCTCTGCCACTGCAGAAACACCAAATTATCAAACAGGGCTCAGTCCTGCTTTGAAGCAGGGCTATCACTGCAGGTTCCTCTAGGAAAGCATTGTACTGAGGCTTAGGAAGTCCTTTGTGCATAACCTCCATGGTAACTTCAGCTGTGGGCTACAGTGGGTTACTCCCAAAGCCCAGAGAGGGGAAAATGTGAGACCAACATCTGCATCTGAGCCCATCTACAGGCAGGTGCAATCAATAATTTGGGTTTTTAAATCCTAAATCTCCTGGGTTTTTCTCTTGGCAGGAATTGCTCCTGTATGATCCCAGCAGGCGCATCTCAGCCAAGGCAGCCCTCAATCACCAGTACTTCCTCCGGAGAAGCCCTCGGAATCCTGAGCAGCTACAGAGACACCGCTGATGAGAAGACAGACCTTTACCTATGCACTTGCATCTCTGGGTAGCTGGGCAGGTCTGGTTTTGGGTACTTATCAGGACTCTATCTGAGACCTAGGATCTTACTCCTCCTGTGGAGCCCATAAGAGGATATTCTTGCACTGAGGGACTCTCAGCCTGTTGCTGGGCTAAGTTTGTCTGGATTATAACCAGTGGGGCTTTATTGAACAGGTTATGTACAAAAAGATAGGTGTATTTATTAGCACAAACCACTGAAATGTAGATGAAAGAGCATCTTTCAGAGGTTTGGCCTTGCATTAGCCAATGGCTAAGGTGTGGCAACGTCAGTTTGCCCAGCACCAGAGCATCTCCAGGCGTGTCGGTGGCAGTGCCTGACAGCAGGGCGTGCTGGAGCTCCACTCTGCCCAGCCCTCTGCAGCTGCTACCAGAAACTGGGTTTGTCAGCACCAGACAAGTGGTTTCATCTGAAATGTTTGACAGGTGTTGACAGACACTGCTGTTTCACAAGCTGAAAAGAGCTGTCAGGTGTCATAATTTGTACCGTAGCTGGGGCCATGAATCCAAAAGATCCAGTTAGCACAAAGCATGTGTTGCATGTAGCTGGAAGCAGTACTGACTGAAACACTGGCTTTCCATCATCAGCCCCAATGTACTGCTGCTTCCTTCACTTTGTTGTCTTGGAAAGGGTATTGCTGTTCAAATGTTTGGAGAATTGTCAGTAATGTTTGGTGTGGCTTTGACATCTTCACTTTTTTCTTTCAGTAAAGAAAAAATAAAGACTTGCCATTTGTTCAGAAACCTCAGTGTTTACTGTTTGGCACCGTCCTTTGGGCAAGTGATGCAGGACAGCCCCCTGGTCCATTTCCTACAGACCTCTTCTCTTTCCTCATCTCCTGCACTATTTCATAGAACGGAATCATAGAATGTACTGGGTTGGAAGGGACCTCCAAAGATCATCTACAACAAACGGTCACTTCTAAGTGGAGCAGACTACTCAGAGACCCATCCAGTCTGATCTCTTTCCCTTATCCTTTCCAGCCCAAATCTTTGGCAGGTGCAGAGAAGTGCTCTGGTTTCTGTTGTGGAATGAGTGGCTGATGGTTGTGCAGGCCAGTGCTGTCTCAGGCTTGCTTTTCATCAGAAGAAACCACAAACCAGTTCAAGGTTATGTTTTACTTATTTAAATAAATAGTCAAAAGAGGAACTTTTAACCTAGGGAAGCCCAACTTCTGCACCCATTTCTCATGCACATGCATACACGTGCCCTCCTAAAAACCAATCTAAGCACAACCTGACAGCTCTCCAAAGCTGATTCCTAGAGTCTCATCACAGACAATTCAGCCTCTCTCTCCACCTACCAGATACCAAAGAATTTGCAAAAGGGAGAGAAACCTATAGAGTCCCTCCTGAAAAAGCCCCACTCAGCCCAAGACCAGCCTGTATAAAGCCAAGCTCTGCTGTGGTTTAGCTTCTTCCATCATTTGTGCCTCTTCCACATCCCACAAAAGACACCAGTGGCTCTACTTATTCCTGACATCAAAATGACTTTGTCGTGGCCACTGTAGCAGCTGCACCTCCCCACAGAACTCCAACAGCAAAATGCTGGGACCTGTCGCTTACCTCCTGCCAGGTCTGGCCACACTGCGCTTCCCTGCATCTTCAGGGTGCCAGGATCTGGAGAGCTCCCTTTGCATCTGCAATGTACACACATTAAGGTGTTTAGGGCAGGTAGGTGTTGATTTGTTTGAAGCAGTTGTAGGAGTTGTGCCAGAGCAGCTGTCTGCAAAAAGCTGATGGGCTTGTGTTCAGAAGGTTTTGTGACTGAGCTGGGAGCCAGGCTCACACAGCAGCCAAGAGCTCTGGGGCAAGAGAACTGAAGCTCTGCTGTGCTCCTGCAGCATCTCGTGGCCTCTTTATGGAAACACCCAGCTTACAGAGGCACTTCTGTGAGATACAGATGAGTTCTGTCTTGGGAAACATTTCCCTGCCTTTACAAACATGATTTAAAGACAATTCATCATCCACTCCTGCTGCTCTGCAAACCAGCGCTCATGTTGTACCTGACCAACTATTTGCAGAAGAGATTTGGCTTGGGTTTTGGTTGTTTTGGGGTTTTTTCTAAAAGCTCTGCATTAGACACTAAATACTGGGGTCATCATCCAGTATAGAAATGCAAATAAAAATACTACAGCTCATCTAGCCTGACAAAATGAAGCAAAAGTCTGAGTTTCAAACGTTTATGACCCAACCTCACCATCAGCAAAGGGAACCAGCAGCAGTTCACATAGAAATAACTGCTCTGGAAAAGCACCAGCACCTGGTGCCCAGGAAGGGAGAAAAAGCCCTGCCAGACTGCTCCAGAGCAACTCGCAACCCTGCCAGACAACTGGGCATGCAGAAACATTAGGGATCAGAAGGAACCTCAAAAGATCATGCAGTCCAATCCCCCTGCCACAGCAAGATCACCTAGACAAAGTCCCACAGAAACACATCCAGGCAGGTCTTGAATGTCTCTAGAGAAGGAGACTCCACAAGCCCCTGGGCAGCCTGTTCCAATGCTCTGTTACCCTCACTGGGAAGAAATTCCTTCTGATATTTTTATGGAACCTTCTATGTTCCAGCTTGCATCCATTGCCCCTTGTCTTATCCCCAGATGACATTGAGAAGTCCTTCTTGAAAGGAGGGGCCCAGCACCGGACAGAATACTGCAGACGTAGTCTCACCAGTGCAGAGTAGAGGGGAGGAAGAACCTCTCTCCATCTGCTAACCACCCCCCTTCTGATCCACTCCCAGGATGCTGTTTGCCCTCCTTGCCACAAGAGCACATTGCTGCCTCATAGTTCTGTGTCCACTAGGACCCCCAGATCCCTTCCCCCTACACTGCTCTCCAACAGGTCAGTCCCCAACCTATACTGGTACCTGGGGTTGTTCTTGCCCAGATTCAAGACTCTATACTGACCCTTGTTGTACTTCATTAAGCTCCATGGCTGCATGATGCTTCCTAAGGACACATCAGGAAGACACAATGTGAACTGCTTTCTGCAGATCAGAACCTGATCAACCATAATCAGATCAACTGGGTAGCAAAAAAAAGACTTCTAGTGTTTTTTTCAGAACAAAAGGCAGACCAGCCTCCAAGGGAGACTGCACAGCTGCCTTATTGTAGCTCAACATCTTCACCCAGCCCTAAGTAAACATCTCTCACCACACAGTTTGGGAGCACTTCAGCCCAAATGATTAACCAACTGCCTAACTACTGGAATTCTGAGCTCCTTAGCATTCCTCAAAAGTGTTTGACCAGCGCTTCGGAAAGAGTCACTACTTGAACATCATGCTGCTTCAACAACGCACTGTTCTCTCACATTGTGAGTAGAGCAGCCCCAGAGCCCAGCACCCCGTCCTACAGAGCTGTGTGAGTCTGATGGCAAACTCATCTGCTGAGCTGCAGAAAACACAACAGCCCCAGCGTTGTTGGATCATTCCTGCTTTGGGATGCACAAGGGAAGCAAAGCCACACTGCTCCCAGCAGCTCTTGAGAGCTGGGACACAAGGACTGCTGGGAAAGCACTGGTCCAGGGCTCTGTGATTCTCAGCTGGCTGTGTTCCTGTGCTCTGGAGATAGTTGGACTTGGACTGGCAGGAGACTAAACCAAAGCTTCTCCTTGGTCCATCACAGCCCAGCTCCAGCTCCAGACCAGACAGGAGGGAGATGCTCTGCCCCCTGTGCCAGCAGTGCTCTGCCAACAGGAAACAGGCTGGGAGTGCAAGTTTTCTTGCCCCATATTGATGTCAGCTGAGATGGCTATGGACACCAGCCAGGAGTCTGACAGTAAACCCCGCTCCTGCAGATTATGGGACAGAGTCTGGGGAGATCTTGCACTCAGAACTCAGTGTTTCCATAGCTGGACTCAGATTGTTAATGCTGAGCACTCCGTACTACCAGGCAGATAATGGGACCTGTAGTTGTGCTGCACAGGTACAATTTATTCCTAGGGCCCAGACTTCAAATCCCAGCTAGGGTACATGGAATAGAGGCTGTGCTGGGGGGAAAGAGGAGGAGAAGATCTCCATTTTTTGATATATTGGAGCTCCCAAATAGCATCAGCTGTAAGAACCCTGGTGAGAGAGAGAAGAGCAGCTCATGTCAATAAAAAGTCACTTTTATTTCATCCTACAAAGCCAGGGGATTCTCCACAAACCCCCCCTGGAGGGTGCTTCTCTAATAGGTACTAGGGAAGAACATCGGGGAGATGTGACTTGCTGCTGAGCTGCCCAAGTTACACAAAGAAGTGGAAGCCCACCTAAAGAAATAGAAAGTGCAGATTTCCTGGTGCTGCTGGGCAGATCCTGCAGCCAAGGGCTGTAGAAAAGTTTCACATCACTACTGACTGCCAGCATCGTCAGTCTGCTACTGAAGCTCATCTCTTCCCTTCCAACATATCAGCCTATGCACAGCCTTTGCAAGACAAGCCTCCAAAACAGTGCACTTTCACAGGGTCTGGTTGTGTTTGGGCCTTGGCTTCCTCTGCCAGCAGCTTTATATGCTGACATTAGTCACTGTGCAGCCCACACTGGTCTGCACCCTTTGGTGGCCAAGTCCCTCTTTCAGATAAGTACCCAAATGACCAGAGAGCAAAGCCCCCCCCGCTTTTAGTTTTAAAGGCAATTATAGTAAAATCTTTGAACTCTAAACTCACACGTGAAAAGAATTTAGGGAGTTCAGTGCTGTGGGATCATGGGGAGAAAGAGCCTGCAAACCCTTTGTATATTGGGCTTCAGGGTCTAGGATTGCTTGGGGGAGGACTCCTCATGCCTCAGCCTGAAGAAACCACACAGTCACAGCGATACTCTGTCTATATTTATTGCATGCAGAAGAATGACCCGACTGGAAAACACTGTGGCTCTCCCCCCTCTCTGGGCATAACCAGTTTAACCTACTGCCAGTACAATTCTTGCAGTGGACCCCACATTGCTGTCACAGCTGCACTCAGGGGGACTGTGGGGACCCCAGTGCAGCAGATCTCTCCATGCTTACGATCACATGTTCTTCCTCACATGGCCAAGCTGTGCTGGGAAGCAGAGATAACTAAGAGAGAAGAGTATGCAGCCCTAAATGCTAGAGGCTCTGTTCCTGTGATCACTGCTGCCTCTGTGAGGAGAGGTGTTTGGAAAGGATGAACTCCTGGAAGGAACCAGACCCAGGACATGCCTCAATTCACTCAATGCCTGAACCGGGAGAGCCTGGGGGAACAGCTTGCCTGGTGGTACCGCTGATAGCCCTCTGACGTGGCTGGGAGCAGCAGGAAGCTGCTCAGTGAATCCTTCTGGCAGAGGGCCATGGCCTCCTTGTAATTTTTCTTCTCTTTAGTAATAGGATCAATGAGATCTTTCTCATAGTTGGACTCATCCTGGAGCCTGTTGGCCAGGTCACCCGTTATCATCCCTGTCTGGGCAGCTTCCAGCACAGGGATGCGACCAGTTTTCTTGGGATCGATGAGACCTCCCGTTAGATGCTGAACCTCCAGGTAGGGAAAAGCACTGTCCTTGGTTATCCAGCCCTTCTGAACTGCTTCCCCCACAGACAGCCTTCGTTTGGTCACTGGGTCCTCAATCCCGGTGAAAGCTTTCTGGGCATTGAGCAGTCTCTGCATGTAGCTCCTGTCAATCAGCCCCCTCTCAACTGCCTTATGGACTGACAACCGATCCCGAGAAATAAGGTCTATGATGCCTCCTGTGGCAGCCTGGGCTTCCAGGAGCTTCTGAGCAGTCATGGGATCCAGTAGCTTCTTCGAAACAGCAGTCTTGATGTTGTACTTAGTGTCAGTGTTGGTGTCAATCACCCCAGCAATGGGGGATGTGTCATCACTGAAGCCCTTCTGTGAGGTTGGGGGAAAGAAACTTTGTGTTTGGTGGGTGGTGGGTGATGAGACTGGGGATTTGGAGATGATGGAGCCAATAGACAGAGACGGGGGAGGCTTGGATTCCCCAGCCACCAGCAAGGCGAATTCAGAGATGGGAATCTTGCCATCCCGATACAGCTGGTACTCCTCCTTTGTGATCCTCCTCAGCCTTAGCGCATCATCGATGGAGTACTGCTTCCCACTTTTCTTGTCCAGGAGAAGTGAGATTTCCCCATTTGGGCCCAGGGTGGTGACTTCCTCCCAGTCACACTCCAGCTCTTGCAGCTGGATGTACTGGCTTCTGTCTATGATACCTCTCTTATAGGCCTCATAAGGGGACATATCCTTCCCTGTATCAGGGTCCAAGATCGAGATCTTGGTGGAGAGATTGGTCTCTCTCATCTGGGTCTCATGATTGATTTCTTCTCGGTTGACCCTTGACTGGAGATCTCGAATGAACCTCTCCTTGTTGTAGATCTGGTCCTTCTCCCTAAGGATATCTGCCTCCAGCAGGGAAAACTCATGTTCCAGCTGCTTCTTCTTCTGTCTGTCGTTCTCAGTCCTTTGGTTGAGCAGTTTGGACTCCTCCCGAAGGAAGAGAACTTTCTGCTGCTTCTGCCTTTCCAGCTCCCGCAGTTCACTCTCCAAGTTGGCTCTCTCCTGGATGGCCAGGTTCCTAGCTTTCTGCAGCTCTGTCTCTTCACGAGCCCAAGTTCTCTTCATGCCCTCAGCTCTCTCAATCTTTTCCCTTAGCCTCCGTACCTCCTCTTCTGCCTTTTGCTTGGCCCCTCTCTCCCTGCTCAGCAGCTCCCAGATGCGTGCACGTTCGCTCTCCAGTGCTCTGTCCTTTTCCACTCGAATTACCTCCTTGTAGATGGTCTTCTCCTGGGATTTTGTTTTCTGCAGGACATCAACTTGCATCTGCAGATTCTTGCATTCCCTCTGCAAGTTGAGCACCTCCATCTTCTCACGGTCCAACTCCAAGCGCAGGTTGCTGGCAGACTGTTCAAGGACTGGATCCTTCTCCAGCTTGACCACTTCCTCCATAATGATTTTTTCTTGCACTGGGGCTGGGCTCTCCTCCAGCTCCTTTATTCTCAATGTGATTTGTCTCATCTCCTTCTCCAGTGCAAGCCTCTTGCTTCGATCCTCCTGAAAGTTGAGCAGCTTCTCTTGCTCCTCCACCAAGGCACGAACCTGCTGCACATCACGTTCCAGACGACGTCTGTTGCTCACCTCCTCATCCAGACTCCGGCTCAGCCTGTTGTGCTCATCTCGGAGCTTTGGATCCTTCTGAGTTAGTATCACCTCTTGAACAACTACCTTTTCTTCTGGCTTTCTCCTCTCCAGGAGCATGTATTTATTCTGCAAGTCATAGATCGCATCCTCTGCTGCTCTCCTCTTCTGAGACATGTTACGCACCTCTTGACGGAGGCGATCAGCTTCTTTTTCCAAGAGTGGATCATTCTCATAGCGGATGACTTCCTTGTTGACCAGCTTGGTTTCCACCTTGGATCTCTCTCTCTTCCATTCATCCCTTTCACCCTGCAGCCTAATGAGCTGTTCCTGGGTCCTGCCGTTGGTGTTCACTAGTTCATTGAGCTGCTGTTTCAGCCTATCAATTTCTCTAAGAATCTCTGGACTCTTCTCATGTTTCACCACCTCCTCTATAACCTCCTTGAACTCCACCACCGGTTTCTGTGACCTGAGGACATTAAGCTCTGCTAGGGCCTCTTCCACTTCACTGTCAATCTTTGTCCTCTTCAGAGTAACTTCCTGCAGCTCCCTTTTCAGGTGTGCGATTTGCCTCTCTGTTTCAGGATCCACCAGGAAAATCTCATTGACCCTCTCCTTAACCTCTACTCTTGGTTTTTGCTTCTCTGCAATGCTGTACTGGCTCTGCAGCTCTCCCAGCTCACCTGTGAGCATCAGGTTTTTGTTCCTCTCTTCTTCAATCAGAGTTTTAAGCTTGGAAGACTCTTTCAGTAACTCTGGGTCCTGCTCTATTTGCTTCACCTCCTTAACAATAATTTTGGGTTCTGCTGTTTCAATCAATCTTTCCACCTCCTCAATCTTGTTCTTCACTTTCACTATCGCTTCTTCTGCAGACTTCCTCTTGAAGGATTCCTCATCAATTTGTAGCTGCAGGGTCCTAACGGACTTCAGCATTTCTGGGTTCTTCTCTAGTTTGATCAGCTCCTTCACCACCACTTTCTCTCGGATGTTGGGCTGTTTTCGCTCCAGCATGTGCAGTTCTCTCTTTTGCTGTTCAAGTTCGACAGCAGCAGCCAAGCTTTCCTCCTGGAGATGTTTGATCTCCTGACGAAGACTGGCTGCCTGGCTGTCCAGGCTTGGATCTTTCTCAATTTTTGTGATCTCTTTGGTGAGGAGCTGGGGAGGAACAACCTTCTTTTCATTCTCCATCTGGGCAAGCTTCCGACTCATCTCATCAATGTCTTCTTGCAGTCTCTGCCTCTTTTTGCCTTCCTCCTCAATCTGCTGTGCCATCTTAGACAGGCTGTTCTCCACCTGTGGGTCTCTGTAATACTCTATTATCTCCTTTTCTTCCACTCTTTCAATGGGCTTCTGAGTCTTCAACATTAGCAGCTTGTTTCTGTGTTGCTCCAGGTCCTCTTCAATCCTGGCCACTTTCCTTCTTTCCTCCTCCAGCTGCATTTTCAGCCCCTCAGATTCCCTGGTCATTGTGCCTTTGTTTTCAGATTGCTGGGTTTGCTCACATACAGCTTTGATGTCCTCATGCACTTCCTTCTGCAAGGGAAAAACAACAAATGCAATTAAAAATACATTTTCTTATAAGTCAGGGAAAACAAGTCCTCACTGCACAGCTGGGTCACAGTAACGTCAAGGAGAGTCTTCCCTGAACATGCAGTCAGTCAGCTAGACCAGAAACCTTTCCTGCAGGTGGATCAAGCCCTACAAAGTCATAAAAGTCCTCCTGCTTTGAATTGTTGCCAGAAGGCACTAAATTCCAGCCACATCCACAGACCAACCTGAAATTCTCAGTGTGTGAACACCTACTGGACATAGCTGAGGACAGGACTCAGAGTCCTAATCTTTTATTGCCATCATGAATTACAGTTTCAGGAGAGAATCAAGAGCCCACAGAGGTGATGGAAATCACAATCTAACAACAGAGTTAGCAACACTAGTTACTTGTGGTCTTTTTCTCACTGTGTTTTCTATTCCTGCCCTTCCTCACACCTGAATGTGGAGGTCTAGGGAGGGGTGGGGGCATCCTGGGCTGAGCAGATTGCTGACAGCTTTAGAAAGTTCATTTCAATCCCACCAGTCCTGCCATGAGCTGCTAGCTGGTACCTTCTCAACAATCTTCTTGGCAAACTCCAGCCGGCTGAGCTGCTGTTTGTTTTCTGCTGCCAGCTCCATGTAGAGTTTGGTCACATCGTTCTCCTGAAACAGAATCAGCAGTGAGAGCCTTGTTCCCACCTCCCTGACACAGCTCTGTGGGGACAGCATTTTCCCAGCCTTCCTTTCACTTGGATGCATTTTGTGTACTACACTGTCCCAGGGATTAGCACCTTCACATCTCAACTTTCTAGAGCAACACAGAGTCTTGTTTCACGTAGGAATCCCCTTTATTTGCTGTTAGATTCCTGCTGGCCTACACAAGGTCCAGACTTCAAAATTCACCCACGGCCACACAGAGATGCAGTTGCAAACAGCTCAAGGTGATGCAGGAGAACTGGGGAGAAACTGGGAAGAGCATACAGGAGCTCTGGCTCAGTCGTGTCCCAGCACACCCACCCTGTAAGTCTGATCTTCACTCACAATATGGTGAGGAGACACCATCAGCAACCTATCCAGAGATCCCTACTTCTGGATCTCATGTGCTGCTTTGCCCCATTGAGGAGAGCCCCCATGCCATTTGGCTGTGGGATTAACCAGACCAGCTGTGGCTGTAAGTGTGGACTAAGGCCTTGCAGAGGACATGGGACTTGGCCAAAAGGCTAGAGAACATTTTCCATGTCTTCATCCTCATGCTTTACCTGGGCCTGGATGCTTTCTTGTAGAGGGGTCACACGCAGCCTCTTTGCAGCAAAGTCAGTCAGGCTGGGGTCCAGAGAAGAGCTGTATTTGCCTGCTTGGAACTCATAGTCCTGTTCAGAGCAAAAAGAGAAGAATCAGTTGGGTCCCTCGAGTGAGAAGCTAAGGGAGTGCTGCATGGGGAAATCCAGTCATACGTTGAGTGTGGACTGCACGCTCCGAGACAGTCTGACCACTGCGTTCTTCTCAGGCTCTTTGCTCTCGATCTCCTCCAACAGCCTCTGCAGGAGACACACAACAACCCAGTAATACTCTTGCAACCAAGAACAGCAGATCAGCCTAGTATTGGAGGAAATGCTAGAAACAGGTGAATATTTAGGAAGAGTCTCTGGGACTTTTAGGGGCTCTCAGCAGCACTCTCACTTGCCCAGGACTTGCCAGACATGATTTATCATGTCTAAGATAAATACCAACCAGAGACTTCCACATCTCATTTTCTGAGCTAGGTGGCTTAGTAATTGCTCCAGGACAGAAAGAGGCAGGACGCAGACACAACATCTCAGCCTGAGGTGCAATCTCTTATGATCTGTGTGTGTCCTCTTCACAGAGAGGACATCAACTGGGGGTGACTAGCACAAGTGAGGACACCAGCACTGCAGATGAATACAGCAGGGTCACAACCCATTGTCTACCTGTTCACTCATGTGACAGGTGGAGCACACAGCCAGGAGCTGGTTGGTGCTATTTTGCATCTTGTTCACAAGCAAATTTCCCCATCGCTGTAACGTTACAGGGTGTGACGCTAGCCCTGGCACACACCTTCTGTGCCTGCAGCTTGTAGTTGATCTGGCTTGGCCCATCAGTGGTCTTCACTTGGTGTTTGGGTAGGTTGTTCATCCAGAACATCAGGTTTTCATTGGAGTTTTGAAACTGCTGGTAGGTGAGACTGATATTTCTGAGAGTCTTCTCTCTGCACAACACAAAGGGGAGCAGGAACATTAAAGGGAAGGGCAAAAGATTCACATGCAAGTTCCTAAGAAGACACTGAGCTGAGAACATCACCACAACAAATACCAAGATAACAAAAACAAGGGGGTGACAACCAGTCCCTGAGTGGGGAAGCACAGGTCTGGGCACATCAGGTTTGCCACTGCTGCATGAGCACAACTTGGGACATGAGAGAAGGAAAAATTCAGGCAACCAGCAGCAATGCCCCTGAGAAGTATTAAGCACCAGTGTCTTTCTAGGTATGGTCACTGGGTCAAGCACAGGTCAGCAGTCAGTTACTCAAAACTGCCTTCTCAAGGCTATCTGAAAGCTCAAGGTGCTGTGCATAGGAAGGTGGCAACTGCACAGCAGGACAGCCCTGGTCCTCAGTATTACAGCATGAGGTCAGGATCAGGGGCCTGCAATGAAGAACATGCTTTTGGGACTTAGCTGGTCCATGACAGCTAAGAGGAGCTGAGAAAATGCCATAATTCCTCACCGTTGATCCAGTTGGTCTGCAACAGCATGGTAGCGATCATTGAGGACCTGCACCTCTCGCTTCTGACGGGGCAGGTCAGGGCAGTACTCCTGGAAGTTATTCTGCACAGCACCACAGCTGTGCTCAGCGTCCTTGAGCCCCCGGTTCAGCTTCAGCACACAGTCCTCTTGAGCCACCAGTTCCCTCTTCATCTTCTGCAGGGGAAAACAGACACCTCCAGGTTTGTTCTGGTTGATGCCCCAGCCAGAAATACCTTCTTTAACTCTGTCACTAACTGCAGCACCTGGGGGATGGTCAAGTTCTCCAAGATAGATATCTAGTGTAGAAGAGATGGAGCTGTGACACTTATTCAGACAAGGTGGGAAGCAAGATGGTTTGGACAGTGCATGGAAGCAGAGGGGAGAAGTTTTGGGGGAGGCACTGAGTGATAATGTCCCCAGGAACATGGGAATCAGGAAAGAACAGGAGTGGGTGTAAGGCAGAACAACCATGGTTAGATGCTAAGGGGTCTATCACGTATTTTAGGGATCCCCAACTTAAACAGAGAAGGACTAAGCTTTTTGCTAGCCAGTGAGTCCAGCTCAGCCTGCAACACCAAGATAAAGCCTTTGAGGAACAAGTCCTTTGAAGTCTTCATTAGCAGTGCCTTGAGGTGCTCAAATAAGCCAAGACCAGCTCTTCCCACCCTTCACTACCTGAGCTCAGAGATATCTCCTCCTTAATGAAGGGCCTGGTGTTCCCCTACCTGTAGGTCATTGGCCCGGTCCTGCAAGGCATTGGGGGATGCAGGAATGATGCTGTCCTGGGCCAGTTTGGCTTCAAACGTGCTGACGATCTTGTCTGTGCTCTCAATCTGAGTCTCCAGGTTCAGGGCAGCCTTAGCCCTGGAGAAGGGAAAACATACGATACAAGGCTTGCTACAGAAGGTTCTGTTCTTCTCCTTTTCTCCTTCAGAGGTACCTTTGATGATGGATTGCAGGTTTCCAATTCCACTGTGCTGGACAGACCTCAATCAACACCCACACAGACCAAAAGCATTTTCTTTCCTGCTTCTGTGCTCACACATCTGAGCAAGATCTTCCTCCCTCCCCTCATCCCCATCAAGCCTTGCCATCATTACTCACTTCTCATTGTACAGGCTGGAAAGCATGTTGACATCATTGTATTTGCTCTTGAGGGCATTCAGTGTGACAGGGAGCTGGGAAGCGGAGGTGCTGGTGGGTTTCTTAGAAAGGTAGGTCTCACATTCCTTCTGCAAGGCATCCTTAGCTGCACCCAGGTTCTCTAGTTTCTTTGTTGTTTCCTAGCACAGCATATGGAAGCAGAGTCACCCAACACAGTCATAACAGTGCTGTTGCGAAAATGTCTCTCCCTCAGGGGTGAATTTTGCTGTGGGGCTAAGGGTGGGGTGGCCCTCTCATAAGGAGTTGGCCCCTGGGGCACAGTCCCATCCAGACTGGGGCTGTCTGGCAATGACAGGGTGTGGGAAAGAGATCCAGAGATGGAAGGAACCTGGGACCATCTTTCTGCCCTCAGATGAAGGTGTCACAACCACCTTATCCCAAAGGAAGGGATGGGGACTCCAGGGCAAGGCTTCTCCTCCTGCCCCACTCACATACTGGTCTGTCCTCCCCATCAGTGAGTCCAAGCTGGTCCTGGGATCAACAGCTTCTATTCCACAATCTTTTATGCTACAGGCTTGAGAGTGAAAAGCAGCAGCATCTCCACAACAAGGCTGAGGACTCCCCAAGAGTCCACAGCTCTGAAATGAATGAAGCATCTTGCTGAGCCAAGCCACTAATCTCTAGGGTTTGGCTTAACCTGTCCTGTTTCAAGAGCTCAAGCCAGTCTGAAACCCTTGCATCTGCAGCACAGGTTTCTTCTTTGAAGCACTGGCTGCCACCTCCTGCAGCTCCTAGGTCAGTTCTGTTCTGAGCCAATGACACAGATCTCCCAAACATCCTACTCCACCTGCCCCCACTGGCAGCAGCACCCACCTGCTGGTGTTTGATCCTCCTGGCAAGGTCATCTGTGGGGTCATTATAGTTCACTGGAGACCTCACTCGGTTCAGGACCTCCTTCTCTATCTGAACCAAGTCCTTGCCAACACGATCCAGGCTACCAAGCAGCTGGTCAGCTTGGGGGTCATCCTGGGCTCCGGGGGGGATCCTGGGCAGGGCTGCCGTGAGACACAGCTTTGGTTAATACCCATTCTGTCTCTGCTGCCATCCTAGTCTTGGTGCACGACCCTTTCCCCAAGCTCTCCCATATATGGCCCCTAAAGCTCCAGCTCCCTTTCATATGGTCCCTGCTGCAAAGCTCTGCCCTTTGTATTTTGCCACCTCTGAGCACGCAGGCAGCTCCTGACCACTTCCTGAGCTTGGGGGTTTGATGCAACCATAAACAATTCAAGTAATGTTTCTAACCTGCAGAGCATCGGGAACCTGTGTGTGCCTGCCCATGGCAAAGCTCGAGGACAACAGTTTGAGCTCTGCCATGGCCAGTCAGAGTCCAAGTTCAAAGGAATGACAAAGGCAGCCCTGTGCTGCCAGGCAGACACATCCCTGCTCAGCTTTGCTGGGAACCTTTGAACTACAGCTGAGAGGGTAACACAATCAGCCAGAGTCAGAGAATCATAGAATCATTCAGGTTGGAAAAGGTCCTTGAGATCATCCAGTCCAACCACTAATCCTACTCTACCAAGGTCACTACTAGACTAGATCTTTAAGCACCACATGAAACAATCTTAGGGACCTCCAGTGCTGGTGACTTAATCCCCTCCCTGGGCAGCCTGTTCCAATGTCTGATTGCTCTTTCAGTGAAAAACCTTTTCCTATTATCCAGCCTAACCCTCCCCTAATGCAGCTTGAGGCCATTCCTTCTTGTTCTATCACTAATGACCTGTGAGAAGAGACCTGCACCCACCTCTCCACAACCTCCCTTCAGGCAGTTGTAGAGGTTGATAAGGTCTCCCCACTTAGAGGAGGGCAAAAGAGGGTTCAAGTGAATTGGCCCAAGATCATGCAGTGAGTCCTGGGCAGTACCAGGGGTTGGGTTATCTCATCAGCTGCTCTTTTCTATGAAGCAGAAGGCATCCTCACACTGATCCAGAGAGGCCTGGGAGCTATACAAAGCAGGAGCTCAGGCTTGCTAAGGAGAGGGCTCAATAGCCAGCAACATACCTTGCTGGCTGGGTTGCACTTGCTCCCTGTGGCTGCGTCTCAGGGTGCTCTGAACCGCCGCTCGCTTCTGCTTCACTGCGTTCAGCTCCCCTTCCAGCCTGTAAGCAGAGAGGAGTGGGATGGGAGAGTGCTCTGGCACAGCCTGGCCAGGCAGCAGCTTTGTGCCTCTGCTGTGGAAGGTGTCCCCAAGGGCAGGGGGTGGGAGCCTGCGGGCTGTTGTAGCTCTGAGTTACCCCTTAGGACAAAGGAAACAGCAGCAGGACTGGCCAGTTGCTCTGAGCAGCTCTTTTCTCCCAGTACAGCTAGTGTTTCCAACTCTTAGCAGAAGCTATCAAAGCTGGAAATTTATTTCCCATCACCGTGATGCTTTGCGTCTTTGCAGGAACCAGGTACAAGGAGCTGCTGCTGCTGCTCTAGTTGTGCCTAGTCTCATTCATAAGGTCAGTTCCCTTCCAACAAAACTATTGCTGGGATCATAAGGAGTTCAGAGGACAAAAAGATCTCTGAGTGAAAACAGGCTGATGGAACCAGAAGAGAAACCTTTGAAGGACCAGGCCTATTTCCATCTCTGCTGTGGGCCGCTTCAGCTGGACACCCAGCTCTAAGCCCAGCCAGTCACAGCCTCCCTCTGTGGTGCCAGGACACAGCGCTGAGCAGAGGGGCTGAGTGCTGGAACAGGCTGGGAATTAAACAAAGACAAAGGTTTTGTGTGTAGGAAGGGAAGCAAACACCAGGAATTAAAACAGCTCCGGGGTGGCCTGAAGAGGGTGAGAGTTTTGCAGGCAACACCTGCAGAGCTGCTATCTGGGAGGACACTGCAAACCTTCCCTTTACTGTTTTAAGAACACAGAGAGAACCCGTAACACCAAGGGATTCAGTAATGTGGGATGGCTGAAGAGGAGGGTGTGCTCAAGAAGAGCAGCACAATGACATAATCACACCTGTGTGACTGGGGACCCAAGGTGCCATCACAGACACGCACAAGTAACCCAAATCTGGGCTGTGGTTTTTCCACAGCTCTTGAGCAGCACCGATTTACTAAAGCACCTGGGGACACGGTTATAGGGGTAATGCTGAAGGGGCCTGTGCTGTCACCTCATCCTGTGGGAATCACAGAATCTGAATATGAGCAGCCAGGCAGTAGATTTAGCAGCAGCTCAGGGAGCAGTTCGCAGTATCCAAGCAGGGCTGGCTGAGAGGAACTACTATAGATAACTGTCCTGTTTGGCAGATCCCAAGATCCAGACCAATTCTGCCATGAATTTAGTCAAACCTACACCAGTCACATGTTTGGGTGAAGAAGTCAAGCATGACTGCCAGAAAACCCCCTGGCAACAGGGTCCGTACAGTGTGCAGTGCTGTTGAGAAAGAGCAAGAACCTGAGTGAGATAGTTAGGTGCCTCCCTCCAGGACGGATTTTGTACCAGACAGTCAGCAGGTCTGTTCCCAGCTGCTGTTTCTCTTCAGTTGGCTCAGTCAGGCTTGCTACAACCTGAGAGCAAATCTAAACATCTCCTTGGGTCAGGCTCTCTACTGCAGACTCACCTGTTGACCTTTTCTATGGACTCAGGGTCAGGTGGAGGGATGGAGAAACAAGCAGAAGGTGCCTCCTGGACCACACCAGCACTGTTCTGCACCACCCACATCTCTGGGTTGCTGTTGTCCTTCAGAGAGTACTTGTCACCTCGGGTCAGCTGCACCTGGAGCAGAGGCACAAAACCCAGTGAAAGGCTGAGCTTCCCAACACTGGGATAGTTCCTCCCACCCTGGAGCCAAACTCTGGAGCAAACAAAGACGACTCTGGTTGCCTGCCTTGTCTGAGGGTACTGCTAGCCAAGCCCTCACCTCCCCAGCATCCCAGTCACAGAGGGTGTCCAAGGTGAGGGTCTGGGTGGGACGCATCCTGCGCAGTTTCAGTGGGCTGATCTCTTTGCTTCTTCTCTTTAGATCAGTGATGCTCTTCTCTGCCTGCTTCACCGCCTTCTCCTCATTCTAGATAAAGTAGGGAAAAGAGTAGTTGTGACGAGGCAGAGGTGTCTCCATCTTTGACACATCCATGTCCCTTCCTCCCCTTTATCAATTCTCTCCTTGGTTTCCTTCACTCTCAGTGTATCTGCCATTGAAGGGTCAGCCTGGGTTTTCCTCAGGTGATCCCACATTCTTATATTAAATCTCTTGAAAACGTTTTTCTTCTTAGAAGAGGAACAGAGACCTGTCAAGAGGTGGCCACGTTCCAGTGTCAGAAGGTACTGAGATAGAAGCAAAATGAGCCGCATGCATGTGGAGATACTGCTTTGAATGTGTTCCCTCCCTCACTCCCAGGCAAACGTTCCTTGCCCATCTGCATCCTGCCCCTCAGGTCAGCTTTCTTTAATCCCTCCCTCACCCTTGGCTCAAAGTGGGACAAGCTGTCCTGGGATGGTTATTTATCCACTTCTCCTTCTCCACTATTATTTATTGGGGATATTGTGATGTTTGATCTGCCTCTTTGGTCTGGCTACTGCCTCCAGCCCTGAAGACCTCACCTCCAGCTGAAGCAGCAGATCTGACACCACTCCAGGGCTGTCTTTGTTGAACTTGCTGTATTTAGTGTCCAGGTCAGAGTTCATCTTCTTCAACGACTGGCTGACAGCCTCAGCATCATCCTGGAACTGGAAGAGTCAGAGGTGGAGGGACATTACTATCTCCAAGTCTAATGGGGTCTGTCAATTCCTAGCTTCTCTCCCACAACTTGTGTGAGTCTCACAAGACCTTATAGACCACTGTGCTTGGCAAGGACCCACCACTGCCTGAGCCACAGACAAATAACCCAAATAAACAGACAAGTCCCAGGTAAGACAGTGAGCAGATGCTCCCCTGACCCTCTCCTAAAAGGTCAGAGCCAATCCCTCACTGCAGCACTGAAGGTCTGTGTTTTGAGGGATGTTCCCCCAAAATATTCTGTCTAGTACAAGCAAAGGATCTCCCATCCTCACCCCTTTGCAGTTTCTCTTCCCAACCTGCCCACTGCAGCCCCATGGACCCCTTCATTGTTTTTTTACCTTCTTATAGCTCTCCACACTTTTCAGTTGACTCTCCTGGCAAATGCAGAGGTTCAGGAAATTCTGCCACTCATTCTTCAAGGCTTCCTGGTGAGCCTGTGGTGGGACAGAGCACTGCTCAGATGGGTCCAGCCAGTCCTACCTACTACAGCACTGGTCTCCTTTCCCCGTAAGTCCCAGGAACCAGGAGAATAAAGGGTGCTGTTGAGCAGGCAAAGCTATGCCCATGCACTGCCTAATGCTGAGCCTGAACACAGACACTCCTCAAGGATCTGGCTCTTACAGAGTCACCATCATTTCCTGAGGGAATCTCAGCTCCAGTAGTGGCTGAGAGCCCACTTCAGCCTGCTACTGCAGGTTTGAAAATACAGCCATGGAGCTGCTTTTACCTGCGGGAGGCCACACCAAATCATAGCTGGATTCACAGCAGTGTGAATGTGGCTGCATCCACCATGTCTGGACATCAGAGCAGGAGCTAGTCCCACCAAACATCAGTTAGCCACCATACCCTGGAAATGTCTGATGGTGTGAAGACCCTACACTGCCCTCAGCTTTCCCAGGTGGCTGGAGCAGGCAGAAAGATGCTGCTGCAGTTGGTGCAGTGTGGGAAAAGAGAGTAACACACAGGCTCTGCAGAATTGGTGAAGAGATCTCTTCCAACCCCACCTCTGGGCTCTTGATGCACAGAGATATTCTTTTGTAGGGCTTGAGAGGAGACCTCCTTTCCCTACCTGGATAGGTTTGACTGCTGGGTGCTTTAGCTCAATCATCCTATCCCCATCATCCTGCAGATGGTTCACAAGCTCCTCCTGTCTGAGCAGCTCGTTGGACTTGAAATCCTACAAGGGAAAAGCAACTTCATGACACTGGGAGCAAGAAGGGAGCACAGGAGAGTCTCTTGGGGCAGAAAACCCCACATAGCAGAGAAAAGGCTCCCAAAGTGTAGACATCCCCATCAGTTTGTTTAAAATAAACTAGAAGGGGTTAGGCAAAGCTGAAACAAATCAGACACGCTTGGGCCTCAGAGAGCATCAGGGTATTTGCTCCAAGAGCATTTCCCTAAGCAATTATCCCTCTCCTCTTCCTGGTCCCAGCACGTAGCAGGCACCGGGTGTTGTACTTTGGATGGTGAGGCTGGCATGACACTGAGCCCTGCCCACCCGCTCTGGCCATGGGCAGCCTCACCCACAGCTCTCTCATGTGTGATCGCACGTATCAGCTCCAGGGGACAGTCATCCATCCTTAACTCCACGGGTGAACTAGAGTGTCTCCTCTCTCTGTTTCTGTGCTGTCCTGGGACACCACCAGGCTCAGGGCTGGTGGTGGGTTTCCAGGAGCTGGGATCCATCTTGCAGACCTCACATGCCAGGCTTGGCCACTCTCTGACAGCCAGGACACACTGCCACCCCTGAGAGCTTACCTCATACTCCCGACGCACATTCTGGACATCCAGCATTTGGTCACTCCAGTCCTGCTTCAGGATCCGGGTCTGCTGGTCTGTCAGGTAGCCCAGCTCCTTAGTGCAGCCCTGCAGGTGGTGGTACAGGCTGCCCAGGCTCTGCCCTCGCCAGATGGAAGCTTTCTGCCCACACACAGGGAAAGACAGCATTGGTGCTCAGGCTGAGCAGCCCCTTCCCCCTTCCCTCCCCACTTGTTTTGCACTTGGAGACTCCTAAAGACTTTGGCAAGACATCTGCTACTGCTTGCTCTTATCTGATGGGGCTTGATTCCCTCTCCCTCCTTCCAGACAGGATTAGTCTGTCTAACCAGAATCTCAGGTGAGGGCTGGTGCCTGGGGCAGTCAAAGCTGGCCCAGCTCTGCTCTTTCTCACAAATGCCATTCTTCAGCATCCAGTCATATGAGCCCAGCTGCCTAAACTCAGGACCTTCTTCCCAGCTGCTCATCTCCTCTCTGGAGCCCTTGTTAAGGATGGGCACAATCCTCAACATTTGCAGTCCTGAACTGGAACCACATGTGGGCTGGGGCATGGTTTCCTGCTGCCACATCCATCACCCTGTGCTCACAGCTACACGGGCATCTCCAGAGCAGTGATGCACAAAAAGGAAGGACACAGCTGTCACCCACAGCATAGCCCTGAGGCACAGTGGCTGTGCTCTCAACTACACCATTCCAAGGTGGGGAAGCAATGGGGAAACAGATGAAGGACATGACTTCACTGTGCAAGAGCAGATGTAGCTCCTGGCCTGAGCTGGGCATTCCCTGTCCACCAGGGGTGATGTTACTCTGCTGCATGACCCCATCTGTCCAGAACACCACAGAGAAGCTTACCAGCAAGTCCTTGTACTGGCTTTTTAAATCTGCCACATCCTGGGTTACAATACGGCCAAGACCAAAGGGGAAAAAAAGAGAGAGAGAAAAAAAAGCCATCACCATAGATGCTGACGGGCTGATTCATAGGAAGTGTTAGAAACCACTCAGAAACCACCTCTCTGGCCTCTGCATGGCTGCATCTGTCCAAGATCTGATCTCCCCATGCCCTCCACAGAACAAGGGTGGATATTCACTGTGTGGAAGAGCCAGTCAGACACACAGACAGACCAGAACAGAGCAGGGTCCTGTGTGAAGCCCAACAGGATCAAGGTGGGATGGAGGGTGTCTTACCCCAGAGCGAATGTTCTTGATCTGGAGGCCATAGGCTTCAATCTCCTTCTGCAGGATGTTGTGCTCAGCGATTTGCTTCTCCAGCTCTGACATGCCAGGGCCGTACTGTCCTGTGTTGACTTGTTTCTGTGCAGAAGGAGTTAGGCAGAGACAAAAGCAAAAGTCTTTATTTCAGGGAGAAACCCCAGTTGCTCCATACTTTCATCCCACAGCAGGACACCTCTGTGTGATCTCCCTTTCGTAGCTCTTAATCTGAATGGGTCAATCAAGAGAGTCCTCCTGAGAGGCTGACAAAGAGGAGAGTCTCCTACACCAGAATTACTTCCACCACCCCCAATGTCCCCACGTGAGGTTGAGCACACCATGAGTGGCAGAGTCCTGCAGGCAATAGTGGACACTGTCTGCCCTCGTAGGAGCTAGGAGATAAATCTAAACCTAGCTGCCGTTACCATCTTTTGGTCCAGGATCCTGGCCCAGTCTACCCTAGGCCCCACATCAGGGATGTTCAGTTGTTCATAGAGTGCCCGGTACTCTGCACAGAGCTGCGTCACACGGTCATGGAGCTGCTGGATGCTGCAAGGAGAAAAGGACATGTCTCTGTGTCAGTCTGGAAGGAGAAGAACCAAAGCAGAGCCTGTGGAGCTCTGATTTTAAGGCTTAAGTCATCAGGAAGCAGGGTGAAACTCTACCTCTCATGGCAATGACTGGAGCCCAGTCTAGATCCTGAGGGGATTCCCAACCACACTAATCCCACCGTTGTACTCACTCTTTCTCTATCTCAGCAGCCTGAGGGTGTTTCAGCCGCTTGGCACGGTCCACGTCCAGAAAGAGGTCCTTTAGCAAGGTCTCTCCTTCCTTCAGGTTCCTGGCATTCTCTGACTGGAACTCAAAAGCCTTGCTCTTCTGCTGATTGCTGGCATCCTGGACACCAGGGAGGACAAATGGAAAATATCCCACTTGGACCACACAGACCTCACAACAGCATGCAGCTGGGGAGCATAAGCCCAGCCCAGCTGCCTGTTCCAGCATCTCTCCCACCCTGGGCACCAGTGAGGATCAGGCTGTTTGCCTCTGGGCTTGCTGGGAGGCACTGAGACAGCTTTGGCTGTGGGAAGCATGAGGCACTGAGCAGAAAGCACAGAGGCTAGAATTTGAGAGGCCATGGTATGCAGCCCCAGGGGCTGGGAGGTTCTGCAGGGTGCTCTGTTCCTCCCCAGCCTCCAGTCAGCCCCCAAAGCTGTGCCATCAAGCCGGTGCACAGAGCAGACACCTGACTTATCTCAGACACTGCATTTCCAGGCAAAGCCCTTCACCTTCCCACCACTCTCTGCCACAGCTCACCTGCTTGAGCCTGGACTGGGTCTCCAGGATGTCCTTCTCCACCTGGTCGGCATTTGTTTGCATGCGGGAGATGAGCACAGCCAGCTCATTTGAGGAGGACCTGAGAGAGCAGAAGGATGTGTGAGGGCAGTTCTCAGCCCCCAAGACCTGTGGTTCTTCAGGCCTTTCCCCGATGCCCTCCTGGTCTCCAAAGAGGGGGTCTAGGCTGTGGCCAAAGGCACAGATGCACACAAATGGTCGATGCTTGACTGTTACCTTCAGCCAAGAGAAAGTAAGAGGTGCAGAGCAGGCTTCCTGCACACCAGGACCTCATCTGTGCAACTCCTGGCCACGGGGCACTGCAGATGCTCAGATGTTCATGTGGATTCAGCAAGCATTGGGGGAAAAAAGGGGGGAAAAAATAAAAGAAAATTGCTGTAGGGCTCCCAAATGCACGACCACCACATCTGGATTGGGAAGACCCGAAGCCACAGGCAGCTGGAGGCCAGGAGAGCAGCCAGCAGAGGCAGCACAGAATACCTGCCCTGTTTGGAGACACTTCCCTCGCTGTCGGCCCTTCAGCCTGACCCAGCACTGCCATCCTGGTGTCTTGTTCTATGCAAAGTACTCTGCACTTCATCCCATTGGGATGCTGGAGAGCCCAGTGGCACCCCAGGATGGGGCTGCAGTGGACAAGGACTTGTTATGCAGAGTGGAAGTCCCTTTGGGCATGATGCAGGCTGTTGCAGTCATGCTGAGCTTGGGGATAGATTTTCCAAGCCCACAGTACATCTACCAGCCCTTCTTATCACAGATAGTCTGATCAGACCATTCTCTACTGCATCTCACCTTGGTGCCATCACACAACCAACAGGTGCCATCATGGCCCTATTCCATCACCACTACTGTGAATGAGCACCAAGAGCCCTGCTGAGACAGCTGGATCCAAGTCCACAGAAGGCATGGGATGGCTCCCAAAGCTCCCTGCGGACAAGGAAGCACAAGCCTTGGTGCCACCTTTGTCTTCATGTCCTGTTGTTTCTGCCCTTGAGGACAGTGCCAGCCCTGCCCTCCAGGCAGGGAGAGAGCATTGCTGCCAGGATGTGGGCTGAGGTGGGAGGGTGTGGGCCGATAGCATCACTCTGGGACTCAAGACGTTAGATCACTGCTGATGAGACAAAGTTCAGCAGAGGCTCAGCTCAGGTGCAGGCAGGATCTGGGGTCTGAGACCAGAAGAGTCTGAGCAGTGACAATGAGACACTGCACGGGGGTCGGCTGAAGCAGGGGGTGGCACTTTATCAGAACTGGTTGGTACCTCTTTAGGAGATAAAGAAGGGAGGATAAGGGTGATGTTCTGCAGCAGATCCACCTGCCTTTGCCTTCCAGCCATGTTGCTTTCTTGCTAGCCCCTGAATCCAGCAAAGAACAGTTACCCTATTGCTGTGCCATTGCTCCAGCCCCTCACCATGGCTCTGGGCCTTCCATGCTTCATACCCAGGGCTAGAGCAGACACCAGGCTGTTTGTTTATTGCAGTCCCAAGTAGGAGGGTTATGGTCACCCCAAGACAAGCACTCAGATGCCACAGACAGAGCTCCTGCTCCAAGCCAGCTCAGCCCTCGCTGACCACAGCCAAATGCATGGGGCTCTGGAGCAGGTGCAGCCCCAGTGTTCCTGCTCACAACACCCTGCTCTCCCCCCTTTTTCTGACTCCTCCCTTGGTTTTCATTTCCCAAGAGGACAGCAGCTCTTGGCTGCCTGGTTCTCTGGGTTGGCAGTGACTCCCGGTCCTGCCTGCAAAGCACCATCAGCAAAGGGAACAGGGGTTCTGCGCTTTGGCTGCGTCCTCTTCTGCAGGGTCTAATGCCAGGGAGACAGAAAGCCCAAGCAGGGTATTCATCATCACCATCAAAGCATCACTGCCTGATGTAGACTGTCTGTGCCAGTAGATATCCCTCCCATCCACTCTGTGCCCCATGGACACCTCAGGGAAGTGAGCAGCTGCTCCAAGTCCCAGCACACAGGGTGGATGGCAGCAGCACAGAGCCAGGGCTTGGTCTCTGTGAGCCTGAGCGTGCAGCAGGCTGGAAGCCCTGGAAGGTCCCCCTTTCCCCAAGAGGTTACACAATCTCCCACTCATCCCTGACATGCCTGGAATGAGGTGGTGTCCCATGAGCAAATACTCAGCACCACCCAAATTGCCTGCCCAGGCTCTCTTGCAGGGAGGAGAGAGTGAGTCACGGGCTGGCTGCTGTCCCAGGGGATGGACACCTCTCCCCATGCATCTCAAGAGTCCACTACCCAAGAGAGTGGGCTGACTTCAGCTCCCACCTGGGAAAAGCCCAACAGAGGTGTCCAGTTTGAGCTCTGCCAGAGGAGGTTCAGCTGGGATCTTAGGAACAACTTCTTCCCAGAAAGAGTGGGGAGACCTTGGCTGCCCAGGGAGGGGGCGGAGGCACTGTCCCAGGAGGGGTTCAACAAACGGGCAGACAGGGTGTTTCAGGAGACTGGTTAGTGGTTGGGAGTTGTAGGGTGGATGGTTGGTCTTGATGATCTTGAAGGTCTTTTCCAACCTTAATGATTCTATGAGCCTCTGAGTACCTCTATGCCACTGCAAGAGTGGAGATGAGAGGATCTTTCCTCCCCAAGGAGGGCAGAGAGGTGAGAAAACCCTACTGATTCCTGGTGGCACCTCCTTCCTGGCTCAAGAAAGCACTGGGACACACCATCTCCTTTTTCACAAAGCCTGGGTACATGAATCAGGTTTGTTTAGGCCAAGTAACAACAAAATCCTGGGGTGTAAAGACGTCAGCAACCTCCTGGTCATGGGGACCTAGCCTTGCCCATCCCCAGCCTGTACCATCCTTGCTCTGTACAGGATATCTGACACTAGGAACAAGGAGGCTGTTGCAAACAACCTCATCTTCAGGGAAGAAGATGCTTGCTGGAGAACATTATCTCAGGATCCTTGCATGTCCCAGAGCCAGGAGGAGTCTGTGCTGGCCAAAGAAGCAGCTCAGCAGAGCAGGACAAAGACCCTGTGTCCAACAGTCAGGCTGGAAGCAGCTCCCTGGCTCTCCAGCTCTGCAAACAGCAAAACTGCTGCAGTCTGCACAACAGTAGTCAGAGCACTGAAGGAGGGTCAGGGATGTCTTGGGAGAAGAGACGTGGTTCCACATTATCCTGAGGGATAGAGCAAGTCTTGATGTGCGAGTGGAGAAGCCATCTGTCCTCATCTGAGCCTCCTGCCATTGCAATACTCATCAGTTAAGGAGAGAGAGATGCTGCAGAAGGCACTGGGTCCACGTGTGCTTAGAGAAGTACCCAAACCACCACAGACCCTCCTATCCCAAACACAGACTGTGCCAAGGAGAGCACAAGGCTCTCCTGTCCATGCCAACACCCATCTACACAGCCTGAGGTGACATGGAAACACCAGTGTCCTTCCCCAGGGCTGTCCCTGCTGCCCCTCACCAAATGACATCTGACCACAGTTGGGCCCCAAAGTTCTGGTGAATCTGCTGACACTTGGGCTGCAGAGCAGTAGCCTGGCACTGGGCGAGACACAGGGAGCCATGAGATCACCTGTCCTCACACGGGGCATCCCTTGGCCTCCCAGGGCTCGGGTCCAACCCCACTGCACTTTATGAGCTCCAGGCTGACCGAGACACAGGTGGCAAAGCTCAGCAGAGCTCCTCCTGCTCCAGAGCCAGGACAGGCCTCCTCCCTGTGGCTATCTCACTCTTAGAAGAGGCCAAGCACTGTTATTACCATCATTAATTGGTTCATTTCTCACACCACCTTCTGCCTCCTAGATAGTCCAACTGCAACAAGGGACAGTGACCCTCAGGAGGAGCAGGACTGTCCCCCACTCCCACCACAGCACATAGAGGCAGGACCGCAGCACTGCCCGCTTCAGTCCCCAATTCCCCAGCTCTCCCTTCTTCCCCAGGGACTTCGCGTTAGGACACACAGCAGACCCCAAAGCTGGGTTTATTCTTCCTAACACAGAGGTGCTCCCATGTTCTGAGCTGCCACCTCACGCTGCTCAGAGCGAGTCACCAACACCCCCTGCCAGTGCTGGGTTAGTCCTCAAGTCCGTGCCTGTCCCTTCAAGATGTCACTGCTCTAAACTGATCAGGATGAAGCAGAGGAAGGTGGTGACAGAAGCAATCTCAGGAGACGACTTTCCACCCACCTCCCAAAACCACCCACTGCCTTGGTCGAGATTGCACCCAGACAACTATTCCTGCCAGGTTTGATTCAATTCCACTTTCTCATGAGTTTTCCTTTTCAGCCCCAAGCTGATCCACCCCAGAGGAGTGAGGATGCTCCTCAGGAATGAACCTGCACTTCTCACCTCCCTGGGACAGATCCTCCAAGTGCAGGCCAGGGAGGTGGGATGCTGAACATTATGGTCCCACCAAGCAAGGCAAGGTACCTCTCTGAGGGTCTGTTCCAGCAGCAGCAGCGCCTTCTAATTGTGAACCCCAAGAGGCAGGGAACTTCAACTGCTGCTGAGGTTCTGGCCTTGGGGCCACCAAGAGCAGCTACAGGCCACCAACATGTTCTTGGAGCCATCTGCAAAGCATGTCCTGGCAGCTGCTCCCGAGACAACTCATCCACCTTAATTTTCTCAGCTCATATGGGGCTGACCAAGCCCCAGGCCATGGCCAAACGAATTAGCCTTTGTCTGAGGGCTGCTGCCTTCTCAAACGAGCCCAACGAGCTCAGTAATTGCTGCTGCACTGCTGGCTCCAGCCTCCATCCTGCACAGGGAAAAGCTGCGAGGTCTCAGGGGGAAGTGACTGCAGTTATTCCAAGAGGCTCAGGCTGGGGAAGGGACCTGGCCCAGACCCTTCTGCAGGGCTGCAGCAAGCTGTCCCAGGAAACCTCAGAGATCCCCAGCCCAGGTTTGGAAAACCAGCTGGGGAGGTGGAGGGACTGCGGGAGCAAAAGCAGGCTGGCACAGCTCTGGGGTTGCTGGGGACATGTCTCACTGCAGCCAGGACCTCATAAAGATTTGGCCTTTAGAGGGTCTTCAGGGAGCCCCCAGGACTGTCCCGCAGGTGAGTTTGCAGTGCTCAGCTCCATTGATGCAGAAGCTCCCTGTGGCAGGGGCCAACTTCCACACAGGAAGGGTGAAGCAAAGTCTCTGCCTCAGTGGGACCCCTCTTCTCCCCAGGTCCTGCTGCCCTGCCCAGTAGCACTGAGCCATCACCCTCCTCAGTGCTGGCTGCTGACACTGGGTTTGGCCCCATAAACTTCACAGGTGGGGCCAGCACCGAGCTGAGTCTGTCCAAGTGTCAGCACAAACTGCAGCCTGGGTTGCTGCTGGTGGTGACCCCAAGAGATGGGGCCAGCACCCTCTTCTCGCTGCAGGTTCCCTCCCTTTCAGGAACCCCCCCTGTGCAATTTCCTTAGCCTCTAACCCTAGAAGGAGGCAGGGATTCCTGCAGAACCCACTCCACCAACACTATAAAACATGAAATTGCTGAGGAAGGTGAAGAATACAGTTAGCTGGAGGGAGAAATGAGTTCTGCAGAAGCACTCCCCTCGCTGTCCTTTGCAGGTGTCCTTTCCCTGCTTCTAGGGGAACACCCTGGTCCTCACTCCCCAGAGCTTAGGCTATCTCTTCAGAGGGGACAGGGCCATCAGATCCTTTAGATGCTGTCTCAGACAGGCCCCAAAGAGGCAGCCTCAGTTGTCTGCCTCACAGAGACCCAGCCAGGGTGGATGAGCACAGCCACCAGCAATCCCACTCCTCACCCATCTTCACCACTCAAGCAGCACCAATCCCTACATCCTTCTGCAGGGATCCTGGGACAGTACCTCACCAACCTCCCAAGACTAGTGACCCTCAACATCTCAAATCCAGGCTGGTTTCTTCTTCACCATAAGCAGACCTCGCTGCCCCCAAGCAAAAGGACTGCATTTATTTCCCCGGCTTCTACCTGTCCTAAAGGGGCTTTGCAGCTCCCCTCACCCAGCTCCCAGCACTTCAGGCACTGCATACCTTGCTGGGCTGGAGCACAGAGCCCATCACAGACACAACAGCTAGGGCGCTAGTTCCCAGCGAGCCCCAGCCTTCTGTGTGCCCCATAAAGAGGAATGGTCCTTAGCGTGGCTTAGGAGACACCAACCACTCCTCCCTCAGAGTCACCCAGGTTGGAAGGGACTTCCAAAGGTCATCTAATCCACACCCCTGAAGAGCGCAAAGCCATCCTTATCATCCCCTGGGGTCCACCAGACAGCTTAGAGAGAGGAGTCACACTTACTTGCTTGGCTTGACAGGGGAACCTCTACTGGGGGAACTTCTGCTCGGGGAGCCTTTGCTCACCCCCTTGAACATGTTGAGGTGCCAGCTGGTATCCCGCAGTCTGCAAAGTCCTGGCTTTCTGCTCCAGCCTGTTGGGATGGAAGGAGAAGACTCAGCGAGGGAAGGTCGGTGCTGCACTAAAGAGCAGTTTCTGGGAGGCTCCTCCCCAGGCTCGGGTGAGCAGCAGCAGAGATGGAGGGAGGCACATATGAAAAAATGACTCGAAAAACCAGTTTGGGGTGGAAAGAGCAGAGCCCCACAGGGAGAATGGGAAACCTCGCCCTGGTTTGGAGAGTGTTTTGGCACATCGAGCCTCACCGTGCAGCAGTTTCGTAGCAGAGGGGCAGAGAGTGAAACCTTTGTGGGGTACAAACAATTGCAAACAGGACTTCGAGGGACCTCACTGACACTACCGAACCTTGTTCTCAAGCACTTTCTTCTGTTAGTTGGTTATGCTGGAGAAGTAGCAGAAGCCCTATGGCCAAAGGCAACTAAGACCTTCCCAGGGCAGCAGGAGCAGCTTGGGGGCCACCGTTTTGCAGAACACGATCCTGTTTTGCAGTTCAGCACCGTTCAGCCCAGGCTCCCAGCAAAACCCTGAGGGTTTGGGGCAGAACGAGGGTCAGCAGCTGTAGGGCAGCACCACAGGAGCCCCAGCCAGCAGGATTCAGGCTCTGGGACAAACTTGGGTACCTAGAACCACCCTGTCTTTGCCTCTGGGCAGCTCTTTCCCTGGGGAGAAAAGCTTCAGAGCCCCATCTTGTTTGCAGTTCAGGCAAACACCAACCTAGCATCTCTGTGGCTCCTTGGTGCCCGTACAGGTCGTGCTGCACAGCCCCATGGATGTCCCAGACCACAGCAAGGGTTGGCTGCTGCCTGCGCCCTCTTGGTTTCCGATAAAGCAGAGTTCACAGTTCCCCCACAAACCAGGAGTGCAGCATTTCAGGCTGACCCATCACAGATCCCACAGCAGCACAGGATCCTCACCCAGGACAGGACCAGGGAAGGAGGGCAGAGGATGGAAGAGGCTGGGGGTAAATGAGGACCACAGCCCCCACACAACCATCAGGCACCCATCATGCTGCCACAGGTTTGTGGGTGTTCGTCCCCATTTCCTGTAGCCCAGGGACAACCTGTGGTCAGAGGCAAAGGCCTGGATCCCACCGTCACTTCCTGGGTGACCTCTTGGTTCTCTACATTGGCACAAAAGGTGTTTATCTCAGGGGGAGAGGAAGATGTGTGGGAGGAGGCTCCTGTACAAAGGACTTGCTTTCTGTAGGACTGTGCTCTGCTGAAGCTACGCAGCCCTACCTTCTCATGGTGCTGCCACAGCTCCAGACCTGCTTCTCACACCAGGACCTAAGAAGGTCTCCCAGCTCAAAGCAATGGGAGGCAGCTGATGTCAACCTTTGTGGCAGAGGTGAACTGGAGTTAATGGAGACCTACTTGAGGGTCTGTCTTTGCTTCATAGATCTGCAGATGGGATGTAAAGTGGCTGCTGAGAGATCACCCCCATTTGCTATTAACACACAGTTGGCCCATGACTGCAAGGATGCTCTTTGATAGTAGCTGTTGGAGGGCCCCAGGGAGGAAGAACCAGCCTAGCCCATCACCTGTAGTCCACAGGGCCAGACCCTGCCACATTCAAAAACTGGGTCTGGGACAAGAGCTGAGAGTATTTAAGGCTGAGTGGAACTTGGTTGTATCCACACAGAACAGGATGATGCAGGAGCACACAGCCCCACAGGACAAGCCCTTCTCCACAGGGCTGCTTGCACAGATGGGAATGGATCAATCCCCCCTGAATCCAAAGGAAACTAAGTGGAGCAAGTCCGAGTGCCCGTGATCCCTGGGAAGCTAGCGTGCCCGCAGGTGGAGCAAATTCTGAGAATCAACACAAAAGCCAACGGCAGCTGCACCAGTATGCACCAGCACGCACCACCCTGGACAAGCTGCTTCTCACACCATCCATGACCCACAGCCTGGTATCAAGTGCTGGAGCTCCCCACATGCAGAGTCAAACCAGCACCAGTGTTTAACAGGGTGGGAGTGTGACCCTTCCCCAGCCAAGTCCCAGCCTGGCAAAAGCAGAGCAGGTTAGAGGCTGCTCTATGACACCAGCCCTGTGCACACACAGACACAGGCTCTGACAGGCAGCAGCAGCCTTGATGCTGCCCACAGACAAGACAGGCAGACATGGGGCTGAGGCAAGCAGAGTAGTGCCTGGCACAGGAGTCCCATCTGCTTGCACACACTGGCTGGGGAGCTGGGCTAGTCCAGCCTGGCTGGGGGCCCTGCTCCAGGAGTGATGTGGAGCATTCTGCCTGCCTTCCTGGAGCAAAGATAGCAGCCTCTTTCCCACTCAGGCAGGACGAGAGGCAACACCAGCCTATTCACCCTGCAGAGAGCCCATGAGGGCAACTCCTTGCTGCCTGCTCACCTGTCAGAGCAGAGGAGCTGGCCCAGGCCTCAGCAAAGCCCCAAGGATTCTGTCCCCATCCCAGCCCCAGGACACAAGGGTTGGAGGAAGCTGTAGGCTCCTGGGTGACAGGTTTCACCAGCCCAGCACCACCACATCCAGCCCTGAACAAGTTTTCTGCTGCCCACTGCAGTGACCACCATGACCCCGTGCAGGCAAAAGGGGCTTGGCTGTGAATTCCTCAAGGAGCAGTTGCAGAGAGCATTGCTTGCTTCAGCCCAGATCACTTCCAGACCCTCGATGGGTTCTGTTCAGACCAGCCCCAGCTGTGCTGGGGCAAAGCACAGTGGTTAACCCAGGCTCTGCAAGAAGCAACAGGCAAGGAGACCAGTTCAACCAGTTCTCCACCACAGCCACCCACACAGCTGTGCCTGGCACTCGGGCCTGAGCCCAAAAACCCTGGGCAGGACTGTTCTGAGAAGTACTTGCTCCTCTGCAGCTGGAAGCTGAAGCACAGGTCTCCAAGAACATATGGAATAGCATCACTTTGCCATCCCCCTCCCACCTCCTGGGGACCCCCCAACCTCAACTGCTGGGATCACTGTGCCATAATGGGGACTGGGCTCCCTGCTGCAGCAGCTGGCAGAGCTCCTTGGCTATGCAGGATCCTCCACGGGGAGGTGGGTCAAGAGTGGGTAGTTCCTTCCATTCCTGGTGGATCAGCCCTGAACCACTGCCACGGAGCTACAGGCAAAAGGCAGCTGGGTCTTGCCCAGGCAAGTCCTCAGCCAGGCTACAGCTTCACTTCGGGGGCTGAGAGCCATCTCCTGGGGGTACAAACCCGGGACTGGCTGCTCTGGCAGGACTCCAGGCACAGCAGGAGACGGATGGGAAGTCTCATCATAATCCTTCTATTCCCTTTCCAGAACAGGACCTGGGGATTCACCCCAGTAGCCTGGAGCTGTACCAGGATGCCAGGGTTTGCAGAGCAGTTACAGGATCAGATGCTGCTCTCACCGATGAGCAATTGCCTGCAGGGACAGAGCAGGCACAGCTGCACAGAGGACCCTGGGCAGCAGGGAACATCGAACAGAATTCTCCTGGTTGGAAGAGACTTTTAAGATCATCAAGTCCAACCCCTGACCCAGCATTTCAGGGAAGGACTATTTCAGGAATGATCCCAGCCTAACCTTTCGCAAGGAAACGTCAGAGGAGGAGGTCAGAGGATGCCGTGCCTTCGTTATCAGACAGGCCTTTGCAACAAAGCTTTTACAGAGGAGGTGATGGCTGACTGGAACCCATAAATTATTTACTGCTGCATTTACTGCTGCCTGCTAAGACAGTTGCCCTCTTGGATGACAACACAACACACTTGCCTCCTCAGCACCTTTTCTCACCACTATAGAATCATAGAATCATCAGGGATTGGAAGGGACCTCAGAAGATCATCTAGGCCAATCCCCCTGCCAC
>VZRI01008454.1:95802-120103 GCA_013397515.1 Upupa epops | reverse complement strand
GCACCTCTGTGTCCTTCTTGAACTGAGCGGCCCAGAACTGGATGAGATTTCTTCCCACCTCACCTCCTCGCTCTTGAACTTCTTCCTTCTCCTAATCATCCTCCTGGGAAGTGATGGGCTGAATCCAGAGCAACGAGCAGAGCCCTTTTACTGCACAAATCTCCCACACACCTTGGGGTATCTCTACCACTAAGGTCTGCAATGACCCTGTAGGAGTCAGCAGAGCAGTGGAAGACCTTTACAACAAACAGTGGTTGGAAGGTAAGAAAAGCAGGAAACACCAGTGAGTACAGATGCAGAAGGGTTGTCAGGGTTTAGGCTTCAACACAATTTATTCATAAGGTACCACCTATGGAAAGCTGTTAATGCATCTCCTCTCTGTAAAGCCCCCACCGGCCATCACCTGTGTTTGCCCCAAGTGAACCCAGGGGCCCATCTCACCAACCACTCTGTCCAGCTGCACCCACCACCACATCCTCAAGGAAGAAGTTCCAGAGAGTTTCACGGCTGCATGGTCAGAGGGCTCTGCCACTGAGCCAGCTCTGCACCAAGGACCTTTCCCCAGAAGAGCAGAGGAGGCCAAATCCAGCACAGCTCTCCCAGCATCAATGGAAAGTCCCAGTCCTGCTCCTTTGTATCTTTAAACACAGGAGACACTCACAGCACCTCATTAACAGCTCTGTTCCAGGGCTTTCATGGACTACTCATCCCTAGACCCTTCAGACATCAAAAGGATCTACCTGCTCCCCACCCCATCACCTCTCTGGGCTCATTCCATCATCCTGCAGCTTCTCCTCAGTTTAAGCCCTTGAGGGAAGGAACAGGCCAGCACAGCCGTTCCCTGCAGCAGCCAACACGTTAGCCTCATTTTCCTCCCCGAGAAGATCAGCAAGGCTCTAATAGTTCAAATTAATGGCAGATTTGATCTCATCTGGAAAACTCATTTAGAATTTATAGGGTGCAGCCTGCAAATTTGGCTTTGTTATCCAGTGACACTGCTGCTCCCCAAACACAGTGATGCATCTGGACGAGATGTGTCCTGGATCATTCACAGGCAACAAGAGGTCATTAAACTCTGCCTGGAAAAGCACCCATCACACACAGAGCTCAGCAGGAGAAGCACTCAGAGAAATCACGGCGGGACATCAGAGCTTTTGGGGCAGTTCCTTTCACATCTTCCAGAAAAGCTGCAGAGCTCTGGAGAAGGGACCATCCCCTGCAAACACTGGGCTAAAGCACCAAGCAATTGGCCAGTGGAGGGGTGACGGGAAGTTAAACACAACGCCAGGGTTGCTCCCCTCTGTGCCTCCACACTCGAGTGCAGCGCAGAGGCCCTATAAAGCTCAAAAGTCCGTGCAGGATGGTTAATGGCTGGACTTGATGATCTTGAACTTCTTCTCCAACCTAAACTGTTCTCTGTTTCTATGGTGGGTGACCAGCTGACACACATGCCTGGGTCAGCCTGGAGATCCCAAGTGGGGGAAGATTTCTCAACGTAAAGAGCTGAGGGAACGAGAAAGATTCCGGAAGCTCCAGGCTGGAGCTCCCTGTCCAGTCAGACCTGAAGGGCATTCAGGAGGAGGATGCTCGCACACCCCAGACACAGCAGCTAGGATGGATCGTGTTTCCAGACATCCTCTAAACCAAGCCAAGCTCATGGAAGGGCTCCACTTGCAGTGCAGGGCTACTGGGGGGACAGGACAAAACCCTCCTGGGTGATCAAGGCAGGGAGCAAGCAGTGAGTCCCTGCAAACCAGTCTGAGGCAGGAGGGCAGCTCTGGAGCCCAGTTCATCTCTGGCAGCAGCAGAGTACTGCTGGGCTGGCTCACTTCTCCCAGCTAGAATCCCCAAAAGCTTCTTGATCAGTTGTGAATCTCCTGCAAAGCTCAGTCTTGGAGTTGCTCTTGGCTGATTCAGCGATGAGAGCTTGTGTGTCACAGGCAGGGACCAGAGCAGGATGACTCTCTGCCACGACTAATTCTGTGTGGCCAGACTTGGCCTGCCCCGACTTCATTTGCTGCTCTGAGAAAATTAAACACTCTCTGGCTTCTGTGGAAAAAGGCAACCACTGAAGGTAATTCAGAGGCTTTGATGCTGCTCTTTAGTCATTCGGGCACCACAGCCACAACATCGCTCCCCACACTGACCACAGGCTTGGATGGGAGTCACTAATCCTCCTGCACAGCGTGTGAGCCTCAGGCAAATCCCGTGTCTGCTCTGTGCACGGACAGAACCGAGATGACTTCCAGAGCAAGAGTTTTAACTTTAATAATCCCCAGCACCGTGAGTGCCCAGCACTGCAGGCGTCTGCCAAAGATGACGGCACAGCAGAGCCTAGAAGTGCTAAATACACACAAGGACCTGGGTCCAAATGTTAATTTGATGGCACTGGAGCACATGAAAGCTGCGCTTTAGGCTCTGTGCACACAGCAGCCATGCAAACTGCACCTTCTGAAGGGTTTGAAGCCTCCCCCTCTGAGCCTTTATTGCTTTTAGGCCCAAGGTGGGAAGGTTTTTACCTCAGGTTACTGGCAACAGCACAGGTGAGGTCTGGGGACGGACAGTCACCTCCCTCGCACACAGGAACGCGCTCGGGCTCAGCTCTAACCCAAACATCGTCACCTGGCACAGACAAAGTGCTGATCGTTCCCTCCCTGGTGCAAAACATAAATCCCCAAAGGAAAAACAAAATCCAAGACCAGAGATTCTCCAAGGATTCAGGCTGGTTGCTGCAGAGCAAGCACCTGCTGGCTCAGTCCCCACCTGGATCCCACTGCAACCCACAAAGGACAGGGGTTTTACAGCAACAGTTACCCAACCGGCAGCACTGGTGACATCGTAGCAGGACAGCAAAGGACCAAGCTGCTCCTCCTCACACACACACCAGCACACTCAGGCCAAGACCTCACCCAAAGGGAGAGGGTCAGGGAGCGGGCTGCATTTCACAAACCTGTTCACGCTCGGCACGGGCTGGGTGAGCCTGAGAAGCCAGAGCCAGCACCAACCTTTGCTGTAGGTGTGTCCTGATGAACTGCTGCTGGATCAGCTTCTGGAGAACCAAGTCACTCTATGCCAAACCCTCCGAGTCGCAGGGCCAGGTCCTGGTCCTCATAAGAAGAGGGACCTGAGCAGTTTATGAGCTGCGCTGGATGGGCAGCTGCAGCCTGCAGTGCTGCCCCCTGCTTCCTCAATCCGGTACAGGGGAGGGAGGAGAAGGCAAAGCAGCCACCAGGCTGCTCCTGTCTCAGCTCCAGGAAAGCTCAGCGCACACAGGCTGCTGCTAACTCACCACTGCAGAGTGTCTTCAGGATCTTTGTCAGAGCTTCCCACCAGGCACCCACCACACATTCCTCCTGCCAAAGGGCTCCTCTTTGGCCAACAAACTGACTTTGAGCTGTTCTTACCCCTGAAAATAGTAGTGCTATCCTGGAGAGCAGTGGCCACCTGCAATCCAGATCACATCACTCCCTCCTTCAAGTGAGCAGACTCCCAGTTCACATCCTCAGCTGGACACCATGGGGTGGTTTGTGCTTGCAGCTCTAATGGAGCTGCTGGCAAGAGCTGTGAGGAGCACAGACATCTCTCAGCAGATGGATCTCCTCGCAGGAGCCAGTTCCACTCTGCCACTGCAACTGGACAAGGACTTCCCACACCAGAGTTCCAGGCACATGCAATACAGGCTGCAACCAAAACTGCAACCAGCTCAGCAGAACACAGCAGCCACTAAGGCCCCAGAGAAGCTGCTGTGGTGCCCACCCAGGACACGGGTCCCTCCTGCAGCAGCATGGGTTAGGCAATCTTTCCAATACCACCACAGCTTCAGTTTACAGCATCCCCACTGTCTCATGCTAATCACTCCTCATGTGTCCCATTAGCTCCTCAACAGCTGCCTGTTGCCATCAGAGCCCTCAAAGTCCACGAGCAGGAGTGAACACTGCCCATGACATGGGTCTACCACTGATGGAGGGGCTGAGGGCCGTGCCGTACATCTCCTTTATGTTTTAACCGATGCAGTGGTATCAGGCATGGCTGGCTTGGCCTGTAATGAAAATTCCATATTAATCCAAAGATATTCCATAGGAAAAGCTGACGGAAAACAGTAAACCTGACCCACTCCGCTGGAGCTTCCTGAGTGCAACCATGGGGCCCTACTTCCCAATTAATTCATGGAAAGAGTGCAAACACTTGAAAGCTAACAGTGAGGCCTAACAAAAGAGCAGAGCATCAAGGAAGCCGCTTTGCCAAGTGCCATGGACCTGCACTCTGCCTCTCCGGCCGTTTCAGGCACAGCCAATACTCAGTTTGTTCTGTGGCATCAGACACTTCACCAGTGTGGACTGTTCCCATACAACTGCTGTCCAACCTCACCTCCACTTCTCCGAGGACTCAATAAACCTTGAGTCTGGTTCTCCTCATGCAGGTGATGAGAATCACCAGTACTCCTCCCAACACTTTCTTTTCTGCATCATTTCCTAGTGAATTCCAGATCACTTCAGTCACACCACCAGTACTAACCTGCTCTGCTCACTTGCCATTAGCATGACATCAAAACAAATGAGCCAAATCACCTGCCTGATCCGGGCTCTGGTTATCTGAGCCTCTGGGAAGATCCTTCTCCAGAACCAAGTGGCTGTTCCCCAAGGGTTAAGTAGCCCCAGGCAATGGTGTGGCCTCGATGCTCTGAGCAGGCAGCCAGTGCTCGGTGTTCTCAATGCTCCACTAACTAAAGACCTCAGAGGTCAGCAATAGAACCTTATTGTTTCCAGATTTCTTACCTGTATTCAACTGATCAGCTGTCAGCAGATACGTGACAGAAAGCGGCCAATTGCTCTGAACTTTCTGTAACAGAAACCAAGCACTGCCTGACCACAGCGCGAGATCCACTAGGATCAATCCAGGCACTACAAGGACCTGTGGTAGGAAAAGCAGAAGGGATTTTGGTTTGCAAACCAAGGAGAACAGTTTTCCTGGGGCTTTTATATCAAAGCTAGACAGGACAGAGGAGCTCAGCTTAACACACAGAGCAAGAGGCACCAAAGCAGGTGTTGCAGCCAATGCCTGCGCCGACTCTTGTGCATTTCCTGGTCTACAAGGAAACAGGTTTTATGGGGAACGGAAATCCAACACATCTTCCAGAAAGTGTCATCAGAGGAATAAATGGTCTTCCATGCTTCTTCCAGCTCTGCACTCTCCTTCTCTTGTAAAACCCCCCTAGCAACCCAAGGCAAAGGAATTAGCCAGAGCACCAGGACTCCCCATTGTTTCCGTGCTGCAAAAATAAAACACAAACAAGATTCTCCTCCCCCTCTGAGCACTGCGTCCTCGTAAGAGCTGTTCTGTACTTTGAGAACTCACAAATCAGACCAGCTTGGAACAAAGTTCTCATTAAACCAACGTGAACTGTTAATTCCCACCCTTCACCTAACATGCACCTTGCATGGATGATTCCCACAGCAATCCCATCACTTAAAGCAGGACCCATTCCCACCCCCATCTACTCCAGTGCCTACACATGGAGAGGCAACACCAGGGCAAGACAACCAGAGAAGAGTGAAGACAGCTAAACAGCTGGTTCATTTTCCAGCTACAGCTCGAGTGAAAACCCGAACACCGCTGGTGGAAACTACCAAATACTTTATTTAGGAACATTTCTGCCCATGTGCTGTGGGGCTACTGCTCACCACTACGAAATCACCCGCATGTTGGAAGTGCCTCTCTCCATAGCACCCGGGCACGGTATAAAAAAGCGATCTGGCATGGCAGAGAACCATTGTCAAGGACTGACTGGTGCCTCCCTGCTTATTCCTCATGTCAGGTCTGTCTGCTGACATAGGATGAGGAAAATAAAGAAAATGGAAGAACTCCAGGAAAAAATCATCTTGATTTCAGGCAGAGTTTAGATCAGAAAGAAAACGAACGAGAGACCCAACTTCCCGTGAAGAGCAAGTAGCTATTTCTGAAGCCACCCATGAAGCCAGTTTCCCCAGGAAAAGCCTTGTAGGACTAGGTTCTACACTGTAACCAGGCATTTAACAGAACACGTGTCAATACAGAAGGATCCTCTTGGCCCAGGCCACAAACTGAGGTGATACTCCACCGCAACAGGGGTAACCATTAACGTCTGGTAGGGCATTTGCCATCCGCATTGACAAAGAGGCTCCGCTCCGTCATTTCTGAACGTTTTTTAAAAGTACAGAAAGGAAGTCTTGTCAAATGGAAGGAGCAGTCAGGCCCCTCGGCTGCTGTTTCACAGCCTTCATGGAGGCAGCCTCAGCTCACCAGTTTGGTTCTGCATCTACTCGTGCCTCAGTTTCCCCAGATTTTTTAGACCAAAATACCAAACTACAGCATCAAATAACAGAGCAGAGGGAGGAATCAAATGAAACCTATGCCCCGGTCCATGGTAAGTAATGTGTCCTGGCCCTCAACAGGCCACAGGTCACAAAGCAAGCTCCCACTTCTCCAAGCAGAATGGCATTTCTCTGTGCTTCAGCTCATTTTCAGCTATTTTTAGTGTACATGTTTCAGAATAGATTGTTTCGTGTCTTTACTACACCATGGAGAGAATGCAAGTGCACAGACATATACACAGAACACAGGGGTGAAGATGGTAACACCTCCCTCTGTTGGTTTCAGGTGCAGATCTTTGTGTCTTAGAACCTCTTGGAGCTTTTCCTTCAATACAGAATAAAACCTCTGTTCCTCAGGGGGTTCTGGTTAACTTTTGAATCCAAAGATGCCCTTTATGTATCCTGTGAGGCCACTCTTGGCCTTCTGCTCCACCTTGTCCTCCAGAGGTGGGAAAGCAACATGATTAAGGGCCAGGTCAAAGAACAAGGGTTTGCATGGAATGGGCTGGAAGCCTGGAGGGAAGTGCACGAGGCTGACTTGCTTGCTGACAAGAGAAGGATCCAGACAGAAAGTCTCAAACCGTTCGGAGAGTGGCTGCAAGAGACCAAAGTTAAACACTTGTCAAATCAAGAGACAAACAAGGGAAGAGCAGTAAAGCAGCAACTGAGCAAACAGAGGCTGAGGTTCCCTTGTGTAACATCCTGTGCCCTTGAATATTATTAGAACCCCTGTGAAAGCATCACTGGATCTCTGAACAACCTTGCCATGTGCACAGATAAAGCTGAATAATAACAAAGGGGCCACAGAGGAAGCTGTGAGGAGCTGCCAGCTCCCACCCAAGGAACCCCACTGTCAGTCACCTTCAGGACACACAGAAGGAAACCAAGCCTAATCAAAATCTCTCACAAACACCAGTCATGGCCAAACTCCAAGCAGCATTATGTGGTTTGAGTGATCAGAGACATTCAGGTAAAAGAGAGGTCCACTAAGACCTGGACTGGAATTTGACTGATTTGTTTGCTCTTACCTTTCCATCCTTGACCTGAGATGGAGACTCAGTCTCATTCGTATCATTTGCATCTGAAAAAGCGATTAAAATGTGATAAGAACAACAGGTTAGATCTTGGCAGAAAGTACAGCTGTCTCAGGAGTCAGCTGGCCTCTAAGCTCAGCTATGAGCCTTGATCTCCAGGATACACAAGGCTAACTTCCATAGAATCAATTTCTTTCTAGGCTAAGATGACAGCAAACACTCATCTACAGCCAGCACTCCGTGATGGAGAGTTTCTCCTTCACATTGCTGTGAGGGGCTTCCGAAAGAGGTAGATTCTGGAGTAAACACAAAGCAACAGGCAAGGAGCAGACCCCAGCCTGAGAAATCACAGATGTTCATTCATTCCCCCAACAAAACCCTGCTAACCTCATCAATACTTACAAAGGACATCTCAGCAGCTCTCCCAGCTGGGCAGTACTAGGATCAGTAGGGCCAGTTTGTTTGCAGGAAAAAAATTAAACACTAAATAGTGCGTTCTGTGCGTGTTACTGAAACGTGCTTTTGCATCTCTGGGCAGGGAGCAAGATGCCAAATGTCTAGTCATGGTTGCCCAGATGTACTACACAGTTACAAGAAGCTAGAACAGGGTGGGGGAAGTGTTTTCCAGAGTCTACACAGATCAGAGTGAAGTGGAAAAACATTTGAAACTTCATAAATTAAAGAAATTAAATAGCTGCAAGGGGACTATTTGTGAGATATCAGAGCTGTAGCATAATTGTGCAACTCACCTAATATAGCTGCTGCTTGCAGGGAGTATTTCTCTGCATTGACTTGAGTGATCAGATCCTGAACATCAGGCAGCTCCTATGTCATTAAAGAAAATTGAGTCTGAAATGTGCCAGGTTAAGAGTTAGGGCAAAGGTAAAACCTGACAAAGGAAGAAGTAAAGATTATGTCCTAGTGCTGATAAGCTTTCCCACAAGAGGAAAAGCTGCCATGTAGTCCTTCAGGCACTCCGTAATTGTGTAACTGCGAAAAGCACATGTGAGAAGAAGAGGTAAATAGTTTTGGAGTTGTTACAGCACGTCTGTCTCTCCTCCAAAGCAGGCAGACTGCTGAAACATTTCCACATCACTAGAAAGCTTCTACTAGAGCGTGTCAATAAGTCACGCTCATACTGCTCTTCTCTCTACTCAAAGATCAGTCTGAACTGGGATAGCCTAGAACTTAACTGACAGTAAATAGCAAAGCAGAGCTGCCTCATCAACTGAAGCTCCCTTCTCTACTCAGAACTGGATTCCTACCTTCAGGCTGTTCGTATGAGCTCCAGCTCCTGACTGAACTTGACGGGCATATTTCAGCACCCTTTCATATAAAACGAGAGCTTCACCCCATTTCTTTACCAGGACGTAGGACTGTGCAATGAAGAAACACCTGCAACAGCAAAGAGCGGATCCTTGACATGCCTGTTATTACCTGCTGCCATCTCACAAGACTGGTAATAGCAGATATCAGGGAGCAGTGGCTAGTTTCCCCTTAGCTCCCAGTCCTCACTTCACAAACGGACAGAGGAAACTGCATCAAAGTCCTGTACAGGATACAGAGCTTTGATGTAAGAACCTTTGAAGATTTAAACACCTGCTAAAGAAAACTTGGCTGTTTCTCAGTCACCTGTAAGCTTTGTACACAAGTGTCTTCAATCCAATCTCATTTTGAAAGTTCTTGTCCTCTTCCAGGCCAGGAAGCTGTGTCAGTTCCACCAGGTTCTGTGCAAAAGAGAGGCAGAGTAAAATATGTAGGTGGTGTTTTCCTTTGGAATCTGCTGGAGTAAGAGAAAGCTGCCCCCTCTGGAAGTCAGCAGTACACTCCCATAAAATGGTTTCCACTTCTGTAATTCTCAGTATGCTAACCTTGTGAAGGACACTCACTGAAACTTGGGCACGTTCACCCTCAGGACAGATTTCCTGACACAAACAGGAATCAGGACAAAGACTCCTCAGATTTCACACTAATTAATTCTTTCGTAAGGCATTTCCCTTTCCCATTCACAACCACTTCAGCCACAGGCTCCCTCACTTAGTAGAAAATTTATGTGAGAAAGTGGGAGACTGGTTATGAAGAACAAGTATTTTTAGCTGCTGCTTTCTCTGGCCAGTAGAAACCAAGGCAGCTATGATGATGCTGCATAGAAGAGTCACAAGAACTATTTTATAACTGCATCAGTGTCCAACCAAGGGCACCCATGCCAACAGCACCTTCTCACAACAAAGAAGGGGGTTTGTGTTTCATGCAGATGTTGAGCATCTTCAACAAAACAACTGCAGGTACTGAGTCGCCCTCCAGACTTCATAAGCAGTTCACCTGCACTGCTGTATTTTCTACAGTAACACTCTGAACCAAAGTTCTGCAGCTTGCATGGAGAGTTACTTTTTCCAGGATTACCTGCAAAATGATATCATAGAGACGGATGAGGTCCTGAGGCCGTGGCATGCGCTTGCCATCCTCCTCTGACCGCTGATGCTGCAGCAGGGCCTTCTGCAGAGACTTTGCCATGCTCTCATTGCGCTTGATGGCTGTCGACAGCTTGATGTAAGTCAAATAACTAACGAGATAAGACTCTATTAGCAGATTGTCAGAACTACTCAGACATTACTCTTTGTTCTGAAAAAACTCCTCCCCCCAGTCTAAGCTGATACTAACAGAGGAAAAAGCATCTGAAAGGTCAACATGACTGTGAAGTAAAGCAGATTCAAAGCTGTGTGAGTCAGATCCTTATCTGTACAATCATGCTTTGAGACCTGCGCAGCCCGGAACAAAAACCCCATAAAATGAAATCAAATAGAAATAAAATCTTGACATAAGAGCATGCCTTCTTCACACCAGCACAGGTAGCAATGTTTGCCAATTACCTGTGTAAGTACTGGATGTTGGACACCTTCCCAGAATCGTTTTCCAGAGAGTGTTCCCGCTGCTTCTGCAGAAATTGAGGACAAAACACTGTATGATTTACCTACAACTGGCAGTCGAGGGAATAAAACAACTCTATGTTTGGGTAAACCAGGGAAGCTATAGTAGCATCACAGGCAAAACAGAGAGGACTCTACACTGCTATTCACCCTCTCCAGATCTGAAGAGAATCAAATCAAAGGTGAAAGACCTTTTTGTCATTTCTAATTAAAGAAATCCCAGCCACTTTTATTGTTTTGCAAGTTTAACAGTAATAAATCAGTCCCAAAGAAGCACCAAGCTGTTGTAAGCAGAAACACTGATGCTCGCTGCTTACCTGGTCTGGTTTCAGATCCTCCCTAACAGCCTGAATGGCATCTCTGCACTCACTGAGCAAAGACTCAAACAATCGCTCCTTTGTCTCCTCATTTTCTGCCTAAAAGCCAAAGAAAGTTAACACAGATACTGATTAGAAAGTATTTTGTGTCCCATGATGTAAAAGTTGAGAAAATTAAACAAAGTTTCTCCCCAGTTATGGTGTTAAGACCCACGGGTATCTAACTCCAACCTGCTGTACCTGCCTGCATCGTGTGCTGGGGGAACAGTCAAAAACTGCAGGGAATGTGGTCAGTGCCAAGGAGGACTAGCACACACAACTCTGCCTGCCTCATCCCTGCCACAACCACTTTCCCAGCAACTCCATTCTCTTCCAGGATGGCACTCACACTGCTCTCAGAAAAGCAGAGATTGGGCTGCACTATGGGAAAGGCCCAGGAACAGAGGAAGAGCTAAGCATTACTCTCAGCTGGCAAACTACCAGTCTGCCCTTGTTATGCTGATTTAACTTTTCTCATGTGGTAAGAACACTGCGATGATTATCTTTTCTACACTCCCACTCCAGCAATGCTCACAGTGGTAATTATTTGCTGGTATGAAGCCCTTTTAAATTAGCCCTGTGCTTTAGTTGCAAGAGCAACCAAGTGCTGCTTCTGCTGTCGCCGCAAGTTTTGTCAAAAAAAGCAGCAGCTTCTGGCCTTCTGTCCCAAACCAAAAATTTGAAAACAAGTTTAAAAAACAAGTTGAAGCCTGATCTATGCTGAATGGACCAGCACAGCCTGTGCCAAATTAAACACTGAAGACAAAACCCAACTCAACCTCCATCCTGAGAAGGTACCAGATGGGGATTGCAAGACTCTTACTGCCCAGAAACAAATCTCAACCTTGGCAACTGAAGGAGGAATCAGCACTGTGTTACCTCCCTTCCATGTCACAGAACAGCAGCAGATGATATCTGCTGCAACCATTGCCCAAAAGAATAAAAAACCCCAACCCACAACAGTCTAAAGACCCATTCCCTCATTCATCTTCTGTAGAGCTTTACACTCTCTGTCCCTCCTTGGGTTTGCAAACCCACTAAGGGGTGTAATTTTTACTCCCTCACAAAGCGTCCTGTATCCTGAACAAAGGTATCCTGACCTGAGATGAAGGCTTTTTTGGGTTTGGTTCTTTTTTTTTTCCTGAAAGATTTGCTGCAAGAATGTTTAAGGTGGGACTGGCTACCGAGAATAACCAGAGACAAGTCAGACAGCATTCTCAACCTCACCCAGAGGAGCACAGCAATTTCACTGTGCGCACAAAAATCAGGACAGAGCCAGATCATCAGTCAAGCACAAACATGGAAAGGGCTGGGCCATGCAATGAAAATGAAACAAAGGCTTTCCTTCTTAAGCAAAACTCCTGAGGTTAAGCTGATTCTATGCATAAGTACACTCAGGTTGTTATTTGTGAAGTATCAGAGCATAACACCAAGATACTAGTGCAGAGCTGGTGACTCAAAGAGTCTTCCATTCTGCCAGATTTCCAGTGCTTTGCTCTTTAGCCTTCTCACTTCTACCTGATCAGTCAAAAGGCCCTTGAAGTTCCAATTTCAGTTTGGCTTATTTCTTCTGTTTCTCCTGTCACCAAAAAGACACTGGAGGCAGTGACACAATTGCATTGAGAATCTCCATTTTTCCCATCACTCACAGTCATGTTGGCTTCTAATGAAACCATGAAGAGCACAGCTGTTACTTTAGAGTTTATGTTGGGCTAATGGAGTGGAAACAAGCAGAAAGGTGCCAAGATCCCAGGAATTACAATACATTTAGCTGAAACTGGAGTGTTCCACCAGAGCTGACACAGCAACTACAGAACTACTTTCAAAAGGCCAAATCTGGCCCTCTGGGAACTTAAATGCTGCTGCTGCACACTCAGCTCTCACCTTTTGGTACCACACAACTCCTCTGTTCAGTCAGCTTTCAAGGAACACAAAGCAACAGGAGAACAGACATTGTTCTGCCACAGTTTTATGGGACACAAAGGTCAACTACACTGTATGCGTCCCACTGCTAGCCCTGCAGGATGAAAACTGGATGAAGGAACACTGAACTCTCAGCTGCACTTCCACCTTCTGGCCATACTCATGTATTACCAGAAATAAACCCAGCAGCACACACTTCACAACGTGACAGGGCTGGTTAAGACTAATGGTTCCTACCCTGACGTATCAGGTTCTTCCTACTCACACTATCTTGGAGTTTCCTTTACACCACTGTCGGCTTTTCATTTTATGATTTAAATTTCTGTTTATCATCATTCCTCCTCTGATGATAATTGGGTTTTGATGCTGAGAAGGCTGCAGTTGTTACTAAAGATCCTCTCACTGCCTTTTCAAATAGGGTGCTGTGTGCAGCCACTGGGAAGCAGGAAAAAAACCCATGTGGGCACCATTCCCAAAGGAAAAAGCCCCAGGTGGAGAACTTAGCTGCAATACTAATGACTTGCATAGCATTTGCCAGTGCAAGAGTTTCAGAACCGTTACATATGATATTGATTTACATCCTGACATTTAGTCATCTTCTTCCTGCTCCAGAGGATTTGCATGAGTCAAGAATCGAGCACTATGAATCTCATAGCACCTGCTTCACCTGGCAAATCATTTTTAGTCCCTCAAAAAACACAGTTAATGCATCTCCTCTTTTCTTTTGGTTGCTCTGAAGTTCACAGAATCACAGAATTATTGAGGCTGGAAAAGACCTCTGAACTCATCCAGCCCATGACCTAACATCATCACAATCGCCTAGACAAGGACATAAGTGCCACATCCAGTCTTTTCTTAAAGATCTCCAGGAATAGGGACTCTACTACTTCCCTGGACAGTCCATTCCAGTGCCTGATCACCCTTTCTGTGAGGCTACTTAAACCTGCCCTGGCACAACTTCAGGCCCTGCCCTGTTGTCCTATCACTAGTTGCCTGAGAGGAGAGCCCAACCTGTCTACAGCTTCCCTTCAGGTAGTTATAGCAAGGGATAAGGTCCCCTGAGTCTCCTCCAGGTTAAAGAACCCCCAGTGTCCTCAGTCTCTCCTCATCAGACTTCCCCCTCCAGTACCTTCCCCTGCCTTGTTGCTCTCCTCTGGACCTGCTCCAGCCCCTCAATCACTTTCTTGAAGCAAGGGACCAAGAACCACACACAGTACTTGAGAGGAGGCCTCACCAGTGCCCCAGAATTACAACTCTAGTCCTGCTGGCCACACTACTGCTGATACAAGCCAGGATGCCACTGGCCTTCTGTGCCACCTGGGCACACTGCTGGCTCCTGTTCAGCTGGCTGTCGACCAGTACTGCCAGGTCCCTCTCTAGCAGGCTGCTCTCCAGCCACTCATCCCCCAGTCTGTAGCTCTGCTGGCTGTTATTGTAGCCAAAACATAGGACCCTGTACTTAGCCTTGTTAAACGACCTCATCCCATTGACCTCTGCCCTTTGACCCAACCTGTACAGATCTCTCTGCAACACCTTCCTACCCAAGTTTGAATGTTTGAGCAAGATATTTACAGAAATTAGAAGAGTAATTTAAAACTCTTAAAATTTAACCTCCATTTCTAAGTCACTAAGAAAAAGAAATGGTTATCACCGTGGCACTGAAAGGTGGCACTTCTGGGCAGCACAGCAAGTTTAGAAGAGCAGAGCGATAATACTCAGAACTCGCATGCTACCACCACATACACTGTGGAAATAGCACTTCAGCTTTGGGATATACTCAATACTTACAGTTTTCCAGCTAAAAACTTGACTAAGCTTTTAGTGCAGATGTCTCATATTATCTCTCCCATTGAAAGAGACAGAATGTCAGCGCTGGAGATAGCTTCTGAGTTACCTGAGCAATTGCTGCTTCATTGTCAGCCAGCCCCAGCAAGAAGATCCTCACTTTGTCTATCTTCACTGGAACAGTTCTTCCTCTCCACTCCACCTCGCTCATGGTGGCTGCCTGCTTTGCTCGAGTTTGGGTAATCAGTGCCTGCAGAGAAGAGCCTGAATTTATGAGTTTGAACTTTAAGCTCTGAACATTTCAAATCTACATTAGACTTCACTATTTTGAAACCAAAAAGCTGTTAATAGTGGTTTCCCATAGAGCCCAGGCTTGCTTGCTCTCTTCTGGTATGCTCTGGCTCTTGAATGGCATCTGCAGCAGTATCTGTGCTCAAGAATGACGATGAACAATTCAGCTTGAAACCTGAAAATGAGTTACCTCCAGTTTTTCTGCAAGAAGACCTTCAGTGCCTCCAGACCTCAGTCTCATCTGCATCAACTCATTCATAGCAGACTGGTCACCTAAGAGAATTAACAAATCAAGATCACATCTCCATCTGAGTTGACAAATTATTTTACTATAGAAAAGCTGATCAAAAGATATTATACTGTCAATCTAGGGTCAAAGGGGATCAATTTACAATTCCATTCAAACTTCATAAGCAAACCACTGTAAACCAGTATTCTGTCTTATTACATAAAGACAATGCTGCTGCAAAGCGAGTGCCTCTCCAGCACTAAACTGTCCCAGAATGTGTGCACAAGTAACCCAAAATATTATGGGCTCACTGCTACATCACTCAGATGAGTATTTAACTGTGATGTCAATATTTTCCTGTGATCAAGACTTGGTTTTTTTGGAGATGAGGCACCACTTCCTCCTTTTCTTACCAATATTATAGGCACAGTAGCGAATGTTGGGTGAGATCTCTTCCACACGCTGGTTATACAGCACAGCCTGTTCTTCTGTGAAAGCATTGGCCAGTTTTTCATAAATGGTCCTACAGCAAAGGATAAATATTAACACCACAGAACAACATTAACACTATGAGACACTTAGGTAGATGCTGTGTTGAGGGAGGAGCTTGTGACTCTGCTCTGGAGGGTGTGGTTTCCTCAGCAGCACCTCCCAGGTAAACACATGATTAACTCAGCTCAGAGATACTGCACGTGCAGTCTGTAAACTTACAGGACTGTCAAACGCTATTTACTAAATGAAGTTGGGGAAGTGGGGGAACTCACTTGCATTTGTTGAAAGCCTCCATCGCTGCCTTCCACTCCTGGTGCTCAAAGCGCAGCATTCCTGTGAGGTAAGCCATGTACGCCTGTGGAAGCACAGGGGCAAGTTAACTTCCCCAAGACCAACAGTCGACTTTGTACGACATTTAGCATGAGGGCTGCTGCAACGCCTACACTGAGTGATTAAGCCTTGCTCTTTCTATTTAGTCTTCCACAGAAGATATCCGATTTGAATTACAGTTACAGCTACCTCCTGTTTTTCTTCTAACTGACATTGCTACATTTCTAAGGAGATGAAAGCAAAGATGCTTCTTGCTTGTTATGTACTCAACATGGCTCACCAGCATCCCACTGCTGTATTTTTCCCCAGCTCTAAGCTTCAGTCTCCAGTTTGAATCACCACATGCCACCTCAGCCCCATGTTCAAAGAGGCCAATGTCACAATACACTTGCTTTCTGTGTTCCAGGAACCCCAGCACAAGGCTTCTGTTCTAGGTGGCTACTTTAGGGCATTTAGTAGGTAACTCAATAAACAGTTCCCTTGTCTGTGTTGCATCATCTCGGTCTCTCAATTATTTTTACTTTTATTAAATGTTCTGCTCTTCAAGGCAAAGACAACCATTTGATACATTTAATTAACTTATAAATACCACATCCTCATCTCGGCTGGTGCCACTGGCTGTTTCTGCAATTCCAGCTGCAACACTGACAGTGAGGCCAAGCAATTCAAAGAGAGAAATTATGCAGTTTGAGAATCAGTCAGGTTTCATTACCTATTGCTAGATGAGAATAATTTCTTCACCAAAAATCCAAAGGTTTCTTGTTCAGCTTCTGCTGTAAAACAGTATCAGTTATCAATGGTTACCTGGGCTTCCAGCTTTGTTTTGGCATCCACTCGGTTACTTTCACACAGCCGCTCCAGCTCCTCAGCATGTTTCACAGCTTTGCGCAGGCGAGATAGCAGGTGAAATCGCTTGCGAGGCTCTGTGTTCGCTTCCTGCTTCAGCTGCATGGCGTAACTCCAGGCTCTCTCTGCATCCATCAGAATCAACAGCAAGTATCTACAGGACAGAAGATTAATGAAAACATGATAACAATCAAACTAGTGTTGCCACATTCTTTACTAGGTGATCTGCAGAGTTGTTTCCTACTGTTTCTCACTACAGACATGTACTTACTCAACTGAGGAAGACAATTTTGTATCATTCTATAGCACTGCAAACACAAGGGATTTATGATTTTGGGTCAAACTGGTTCAATATGGGCAAACATGCCTGTTATATCACCAGCTTATGCTATAACACATCTGGCTTAAGAACACAGGTGAAGCAGCGTCATGTCTTCCCATCACCACAGAATAATACAGAGACTACAGACATTGAAAGTGTTTCTAGAAATAGGCAACAAGCCCACTAGCCTAGCTCTTCTGCATCTACTCTATCAAACTTTGAAAATCTACATAAATCTTGCAATCCAGTATTTCTGTTCAAAGGCAAGGGACTATGCCTCCAACCACAACCTTGCTGGCTACACCATTTACATTATCAGGTTCACATAGCTACCCTGCAACAGGTCTGAATAAACATTTCCTCTTAATAGCAGAAAGTAAATTACTGATTATCAAAATAATCCAATTTTGCAGCTACGAGGGGAGGGAAGAGGAGGAACTGGCTGTTGCTGCTCTCTCTTCTCCCACTCATTCACATGATGAAGCAGGATCTAAGCAGCATCCCTTCCCCCTGCAATGCAGCCTGCACTTTCACTTTGTATTTGTACCAATACTACACATCACTGAAAAGAAACAATTCTGAGGATACTGTACAAGACAGTTTTCCACTGCTCCCACATGAAAGTAAATAACCACAGTGAAAGAAACTATTTCCCAATAAACCAAAATCTTGACTCCATCCAGCAACTCTACCTGTTGTCTGACAGAATATCTTCAGTTACTTTCTTCCCAGTGAACTTGTGTCTGTTTCCCATCTTGAAGTTGAGAGTTTTTCGGAGCCGTCTTAGCCTACGGGAACAATAACCCCTAAAGAAAAGATGATCACAGTCAGTTTGGCCAAAGAGCAACCTTGTTTCTGTTTACTGCCAACCAGAAAAAAAAAAAGCATGTGTCAAGCAACATTTTAAGAGCTAGGAACCCAACATACAGAAGTGGTAGTGCAGAAGCTACCTATAAACTGAGGTTTAATAGAATACAAAGAGGATGAGATGTTAAATAATGCCTGATCTTGAAAAAAATCAGAACGATGCTTGTGTCACTACCCAGTCGCTTTGTGTGTGTTCATTTAACACACAGTTCTGGTACAGCGATTGTTACATTAACCACAGAAGACAGTGATAGTATACAATGTGAGTACAGTAACCTTCAGTGAGGTGCTAACCACCACCTCTCACAGAGCAATGGGGAAACCAGAGCCAGCCTACATCATCTTTAACAGAAGAGTCTCAGCACATTGTGTCTGGTTAAAAAAACCTTATGCTGCTCCACATGGAACAACCTGCTGAGGGTTATTGATCTGGCAGATCATTTTCACTGCCGGCTGCAGTGGGCTTACATTTAAGCAAAGTGAGCCACGTCTCACCAGTAACTCCATGACATCCACACTGTTACTAACCTGTACCTCTGGAAGTCTCCATGTCGCAAACCATGCTGCTGCTGAGACTCCTTCACGATCTGAAGGACTGAGATAGGCGTTAAGGTAGATTGACAGTACAGGCTGGTAGCAGTTCTTCATTCTACCCCATAATAATGAAAAGGATCTCTAGAGGTTCTATTAATCAAATGTACTTTGAACATAGGGACAGCCAAAAACCTCCTGAAAACACACAGCTAAGAGAACCGATGGCCCTAAAAGACCTCCTGACTCCCCTGCTTGCTTTGGTGCTTTATGACTGTCATGAAGGCCAGGACTAAGCTATACCAAAAGCACTTCCTCACAGACAACCACAAGAGTCTTGCTGTTTCCAGAGCTCATTCAGGCCAACAAGCTCAACAGATGCATATACGCTAATGCAACTGACTGCCCTCGTTGTGCTACACCACCTCCTAGTCACACTTGTGACACAGTTCTGTTGGCAAAACCAAAATAGAGAAGCTTTCCTGCCCTTCAATGTCCCATCTTGCAGGAAAAGGACACTGAGCTGAATCACTGCTGCCTTCCAGACACAGCTTCCCCACACAAAATGCCTTCTGGACACACACAGAACCCCAGAAAAAGAGCTTTGGGGAAGTATTCAGGAGCTTGTTTTCTACTCAGTTTTTCAACACAGTTTCTAGTCTTACTGGGTATTAGCACAATAGGCACCCCATGACAGAGCAAACTGGCCTGTCATTTGCAAGAGTGTTACTCCATGATCTCCATCCATCTGCATTCCCCTGCAGACTCGCTGATTTCTGAGCACCCTGTACTTAATATTCTTAACTTACTCACACTACTGAATAAATTCCTGCTGTACATTTCCTGATGCTATTTGCTCAGTTCACAAGGCAGATTATTCTGGGGAAAAACAATAAATCTCCACCAAAACCAAGAAACTTCTCTATTCGGATCCAAAAATTTTCTATTTAGGCATTATCTAGAAGCCTTAAGAAAATCCCCTCAGAAGATCAAAGTTAGACTACACAATGACCCCATCAAAAAAAAAAGGCACTATTATTATAGCTACAGACAAAGAAACCACTAGACATTTAAAGTGGCAGGTGCTGAGAAATTTAATTTTCTTGGAATTCCACCCAAAGGTCTCTAATTAAAAGTACTGAAAACCAACATTGACATTTATTACTGAACTAGTTTGTACTTGTAAAAGAAATCATTCAAAATGTAGCCTCTTAACACAATGCTTCTCATCCCTGCTGTCTACTTAAGATTTTACTTTTTTTTCCAGATATTATCAGCCTTTTCAGATTCTTTTTGGTCTTTTAACCTGTGCAGTTACCGACTGAAACCACATCCCCTACGTAATTTACTTTTTCATTTACTTTAGTACTCCGAACACTTCCAGGGCAACTATATCTGCACCTTAGTAGTTACTACCTCTACAACACCTGCCATATGCTACAGAGAAAACTACACCTGGGTTTTCCTCTTGCCTAGGAGATAAAACTCAGCTCTACCACAGCTGCGCAGCTATACTAGTTTCACACAGAAGTTTCATGTACAGAAACTGCCCAAGCTTTGCATGCTCCATCAGATTTCAGAAGGTGCTAAATCTGGAGCATCACATTTGCCATCACAGGGTATCTGTTAAGGTTTATTTTATTCCCACTGCCCGCTCCACAGATTAATGTTACCACAAGAACCACAGTGTGCAGCTCAGCATGGTTCTGCTCAAACCGCACACACAGATGTCATGGTTTAGAAGGAGAATCACTGGTTCATTTAGGTTGGAAAAGACCTTTAAGATCATTGAGACCAATAATTAATCTAACTGTAGCAAGCCCACCACGAAATCACGGCCCCTAGCTCCAGAACTACACTACTTGTAAGCACATCCAGGAATAGTAACACAACCTCTTCCCTAGGCACCCTGTTCCAAGGCCTGGTGATCCTCTCAATGAATAAGTTCTTGCTAAAGTCCAACCTAAACTTCCCCTGGTCCTACTGCTTGTTCTTTGTGAGAAGAGATCAACTCTAACCTCGCTACACCCTCCTTTCAGGTAGCTGCAAACAGCAATAAAGTCTCCCCTCAGCCTCCTTTTCTCCAGAGAAGCTGCAAAGGCGACGAACAAACCCACAATTCCGAGATGCCAAGCGGCCTCTCCCGTTTCATCGAGACCAAACTTCGTGACCAGGGTCAGGCTCAGCCCATCCCTCTCCCACGGCACCGACCATGCCCGCCGGCCCGCCTGCTCCGGGCCTGCGAATGCCCGCGCTGCCCGCCACGTCCCCGGCCCTGCCACGTCCCCCCTCCCCCCAGCTCCGCCACCGTGGCAGGATGCTCTCCAGGCCAAGGCTGTCGCCGAAACCCCCGGCCTGTGCCCCCGTCGGCCTCTCATTCTCCTTGTTTTCTTTGTTCTCATCAGCGCTGCCTCCGCCGCCTCCCGCCGCACCGCGCCCGCTGCCACCGCCACCTCCCTGCCGCTCAGCCGCCATCTTGCACCTGGGCCGCGCCGCGGGGCATCATGGGGCGGGGAAAGAGAGGGGCGGAGCCAGGCCGCGGCGAGAGCGGCCGCCGCGGGGGCTGACGGGACGGGGGAGGAGTTGGTTGCGGGGGGCCTGGGGAGGGGGGCCTCACGCAGGGTTTGGGGACAGTCGCCCCCCCCCTGCCCCGGGGTGACCCATTCCTCCCCCAACCCTGTCCTCCTCGCTCATCCCAGGGTTGATCCCCCAGCCCCGAAATCAGCCCCAAAGATTGCACACACACCCCAACCCTGTGCCTTTCGCCCATCCTGGTTTGATCTCGTCAGATCAGGGCCTCCCACCAGGGCTGATGCCTTGCCCTCAGGGTTACCCCGCAGCTCCAGGATCAGCATCACCCCCTCTGCACAACCCTGTGCCCCTTGCCCATCCTAGGGCTGATCACCAGCCCACAGGATCCCTAACCTGACCTCTTTCTCTGACCCAGGGGTGGCCCTGATCGCACCCTCAGCCCTATCCCACTCACCCACTTGGGGCTGCCTACTCCAGGCCTCCCTGCAGCCCTGTAGGACCCATGGCTAAGGGCTGGCTTAGCCCCACTCAGCACCAGCTGAAAGTCACTGAAACTATCTTTCCTAGTAAAATTAATGTGATTTGGGGAGCAGGTTTGGAGATCCTGATAAAGAGCTGCTCTGCAGGGATGGTGCTGAGAGATTCACCTAGGTGAGCTGGCAGGAGCAACCAGAGGAGATACAGATAAATAGCAGCACGATCACTAACCGTATCTTCCAAGGAAAGGTGTGAGAATGTGGCCACAGGCTCAGCCCTGGGAGCCCCTGCAAATCCAGAGGGTGCTGACCTGCAATGATTCATGCCAGACTGATGAGGGGGCAAAGGTGACAGTACCCAACGTGGTCCTCAATCCCCAGCCCTACTCCAGGTACCTGTTTCTGGCAGTAGGGACTTGTAGGGATCTGCAGGACCAGTCCCCAAGGAGCTGTGCTGTACCTGCCTAGTGCAAGGCAATTCTGGGGGAGCCTGTCCTTCCTGCAGCACCTTTCTGGACCACCTGTGATGGTGCTAGTTTAGGCAGGGAGAGCAGGGTTAAATCACAGCAGGCCAAACACTAGCTAAAACCATCTCCAGCCACAGCACCTTTAGGTAGGGTGCAACTGTACTGACTGGTTAGCACCTGGTAAAAGAAGAGATGTGCTGTTATTTAAAAGCCCCAAACACATGGGAAACAGAGAGCATTATCCTGCAGCTATTGAAAGGTATAAACCCTTAGGACCAGGGCTTCTTGTTCAGGGGGTCTAAATATTTGAACCAAGCTTAGGGATGCCTCTTTGGGGACAAACACCCGGCTGTTTGCTGAACACCTGCTGGCCTCAGCACTCAGACACAGGCAGTGTAACACTGAGCATTATGAGTTGCTCCAATTGCTGTTCCTCCAGACCTCACATCCCAGGACTCTGCCTGCCTTTGGGGCCAGCAAGGCCAGCTGCAGTTTGCTGCTGTTGTACACTGCAACTGTTGCTCCTCTCCTCCCTTCAAAGGGCTCAGTGATGCCCTCTGACTTCTGATGTCAAACCTCCCCTTCCCTCTTTTGGGCATGAAAGCTCAAGTGGGAAAAAGATAACCCAAGTTCTCAAGCTGCAGCTTTCCACTGCAAACCTTTTAAGGTTCTTCTGTGTGCTCTGGGTCTCTACTGCTTCTCCCAGGGATCCATTTCCTATCTAACTCAAAATGTGGTTCATGAAGGTGCTTGCACCAAGCAGAGCAGAATCAGTTGAAGTGTTTTTCAAACAACAGCTCCTCTCTTACAGGGTTCAGAGAGACCTGGATTCAGTTGGAACTGCAGCACTCATGTTCCAATGCCCCCGAATGCATGCACATCACATCCTAAGGGACCAGCTCCAAATGTTCTTGGAGCCCCTGCTCACCCAGACGGTGCCCAAGCTGCAATGGTTTGGGCCAGTAGTCAGGTTTACCATAGGCATGTTCCTGCCACACCACCTTCTTCATGCACTGACACAAATCCTCACTGATCCACCAGTCCGTACATGGGAGAATAAAATTGGCACTGCTGGCTCTGTGTGTGGATTCCTGCTGCAGAGCTGGCTCTGCTCTTACCCCAGGGCAGAGGGAGAGCAGGATGACACAAACCTGTGGCACCACATCAAGCAGAGCCTCTGCTGAGAGCCTTGCAGCAAAGCAGTGGGTCTGAGCCACCACTGGGGTTGTAGAAAGAGCTGCAGGCAATAAATCGACTGAAGGTTACCCACTCCAGAGACTCACACTATGCGTAGCTCATCCTTATGCCACCAACCCCTGCAGCCTGGGAGGGCTGGGAGCCTTACAGTGCACCTTTTCCTTTTGTTTTGGCCACCCTTGCAGCCTGCTGCAGCCCTGCCCAAATAACTCATCTGTGTCTCATGCCAGGAATTTATTCTTCAGCTTCTGGAGGGAGGAATCTGCTACTGACCTTCCACTCCACGGGTAGCAAGTTGCGCTAGTGTTTGGGAAGAAACTGAAGGTATTCAAATAGCCTTTGCAGAATGAGGGTTACCCTGGCCTCTCTGTGAGTGCCAGCGATGCCAAAGGCTCCACCAGTGTCCACAGACCAAACCGCCAGTGCCCTGTTGTGGGTGTCTGAGAGTCAGAGCCGTTCCCACAGGGTGGAGGATCTCTGGGACTGGGCTTTTCCCATGAGCTGGCCCTACAATCTCAATAGCATAGTCGGGGATCCTCAGACCAGCATCCCCACACCAAGGCGGTGTGTTGGCCTCCCCACATACCTTGTCTGCATAGCTGAAGGGGAAATAGTTTGATAGGGCTTCTTGCTGGCTGCTGAGGCTGAAAAGAGCTCCATGTCCTGTGGTGGCAACATCACAGAGCTGTGAATGTCCCCAGAGCTGCCAGCTCTGACCGTAGTCTTAGGTCTGCACGTCCAGTAAAGCAACTGGGAAGCTGTGGAGCAGGTTAGTTACAGGAGCAATTGAAGCACTGGGTATTTCTCTCTCCATGGGAACAAAGCAGAGCAGTCTAGGGAGCAGAAGGGTCCTCCTGGGAATCAGATGCGTCCTTGCAGAGCTCACTGCACCGGCCAGTCCCCACACTTCTATCCGTGAATGCTCTGGAGGCAGAAAAGGGTCGATTTTGAGGGGAGGAAAACGAGAGGGAGTGAATTACCCTGATTCCCCCCTCCCGGGGGGAAATACAGATTCTCCTGCCATCCAGAGCTCATCTTGGGGATGGGGGTGGTGCAAGGATTTTTCCCAGTCCGAGGACTCCTGCTCCTAAGAAACTCACCCTGCAGCGCCTTGGGGTTAGAGGAGTCCCCTCTGCCAGTGACCGCTGCGGGATAGGGGTGATAACGACCCCCTCGACACCCTTTTGGGGGTACCCGGCCCGGCTCTCCCAGTCCCTCCCCGGGGGATCGGGGCACCCCTTTGGATTTACCCCTCACTCCAGAACGAACCAGCTAGAACCCCTGCCTGGGGGATCCCCGGGTTGGGGGGCCCGATGCTGATCTCGGCGGGTAGCGGGCGGGAGTCA
>VZRI01008454.1:47169-95667 GCA_013397515.1 Upupa epops | reverse complement strand
CCCTGACAAACCCCACACTGTGCTCCCTGTCCCCTGCTTTTCCTTCGTATCCCTGCTGCAATCCCAGCTGCCCTCCCTGTGCACTTCTTTTCTTGTGCACCCCTGCTGTGCACTCCTTTTCCCCTGCCACCCCTGGTACATCCCCCACTGTGCTCTCTGTGCTCCCCCCATTGTCCCCTCCAACCCCAGATATACCCTCCAGTGTGCTCCCCTTGCACCCCTTTAACTTTGCACCCCTGCTGTGCACCCTATTTCCCGCAGTCCCCCATCCCTGCTCACCCCCCTGCTGTCCCGTCTGGCCCTGCTGCTCTGTACCCTCCTGGCCATGAACGCATCTACAGGGCCCTGGCAGCCTGAGTCGGTGATCATTCCACTGCTGTACCTCGTCATCTTCCTTGTGGGCACAGTGGGCAACTGCCTGGTGCTGGCTGTGCTGCTGCGCAACGGGCAGGTGAAGAACACCACCAACCTCTTCATCCTCAACCTGGGAGTAGCCGACCTCTGCTTCATCCTCTTCTGTGTCCCCTTCCAAGCCACCATCTACACGCTGGAGGGGTGGGTGTTTGGGCCCTTCATGTGCAAGGCTGTCCACTTCTTCATCTACCTCACCATGTATGCCAGCAGCTTCACCCTGGCCACCGTCTCCCTTGACAGGTAGGAGAGGGGATGGGGGGGTTCCTTGTACCTTGAGGTTCTGTCTTCTCTGGATCTTCCCTGGGCAGATCCCCTAGAGCCAAGCCCTGACCACTGCAACCTGCTAGGCAACCCAGCAGTGTTTCCCCAAACTCAAGGGGGCCAGCAGAGAGGGTTGATTGGGACTGTCCCCAGAGTCCATCTGGAAGAAGCTTTCAGACCCCGGCGGTGTAGGGCTGGGGTTCATCCGCAGGCTCTGGCAGCTGAAGTGGGACAGAAAGGCAGAGGGAAACAATGCTCAAACCAAACACAGCCCCAGCTCTTCCCAGGACTCAAAGGGAGAGCCCTCACCCTTCCCAACAGTACCCAGCAAGGCAGCCAAATCTCAAGGAGACAACACTGGAATGTTTGAGCTAGGACACAGCTTTTCCCACCCTTTCCTTTTTGTGAGCAAAAAGCCCCCTTTGCATCCCAGTGCTGTCTGGGAAGCTCTGCAGAAGGCAGCCTGTGGCTCCTGCCTATGTTCTGCCCTGTGCTGGCTCTGTGAGGGCTGGTGCCAGTGAAAGGCTGGTAGCTCCCGGTGCTGGTCTCTTCAGTGCCCGAAACCTGTGAGATGGGATGTGTGGAATTGAGAATGGATGATGGACTTCTGCATGTGCCAGTGGGAGAAACACGGTGTCTGGGGAGGCTGGGGACTTGCTCCTGCCTTCATACCTGCATTAATGCTGTCACTTGTGCCAGACAAACTGCACTGCTGGAAGCAGAGAGGGTGATAGGACAGGGTCAGAGGGGAGGATCCTTCTTAACCCATTGTACTGCACAGAGACCTTGAGAAGCACCAGGAAATCATCTGTGGGACTAACTGTCCTGGAAAGCTCAAACCCTCCACTTTTGCCCTTTCACCAGTCTGCTCCTGGAGTGGCTTTTTGTGCCCTGCCCAGGACCACAGTCATGTCCCTTTCCCATACAGGTATTTGGCCATACGGTACCCCCTGCATTCAAGGGAGCTAAGGACATCCAGGAATGCCCTCATGGCCATCTGCTTCATCTGGGGTCTTTCTTTCATCTTCTCGGGCCCTTACCTCAGCTACTACCAGGAATTCCAGTTGGCCAACCTGACTGTGTGCCACCCCATCTGGGAGATCTCCCAGCGCAAGGTCATGGACATCTGCACCTTCATCTTCAGCTATGTTATCCCAGTGCTGATCCTGAGCCTTACTTACATTCGGACTATTCGTTACCTGTGGACGTCCGTGGACCCTCTCCAAGACCTGTCAGAGTCCAAGACAGCCAAGCGGAAGGTCACCAGGATGATCGTTATTGTCGCCGTCCTGTTCTGCCTCTGTTGGCTGCCTCATCATCTAATCATCCTCTGCGTCTGGTTTGGATACTTCCCCCTCAACCATGTTACGTATGTGCTCCGTATCCTCTCACATCTCATCTCCTATGCCAACTCCTGCGTGAACCCAATCGTTTACGCCCTGGTCTCCAAACACTTCCGCAAGGGCTTCAAAAAGATCTTCATCTGCCTCCTGCACAAGAAGGCGGCCAACAAGGTGCATGTGGCCCAAGCAATGAACACCGTCACCACGCTGGAGGCAGAACTCAGTGAGGTGACCCACGCCAGCGAAGCCCTGCCCAGCCGCTCCTCCATGCGCTGTAAGCTCTCAGCCCAGCCCTGGCAAGAGGCAGAGCTGGTGGGGTATCGGCAGAAAGCAGATAGCTCCCTCCCCACCTTCAACATCACCTAGCAGAGTGTCTTCCCACTCCGTGGCTTCGCGGTCTCCCACAGCACTGCAGGCCTGGGGATGGGCTATGTTTTGGGTTGAAATGCACTCAGTTATGGTAACTGTTAGCAATGCTGCAGACTCAGCCAGGGAACCAAGTGAACATCCCAGGGCAGGGTTTGCTTCCACCAAGTGCTTCCTGAGAGGAAAGAGATCAGTGCCCAGGTCAACTCTCATGTGAAATCACCTATTCCTCTGTCACAGATGGACTTACACCCTTGCTGCACCCGCACTCAGAGCCTGTTGAAACCTCTGGTCCCTCCAGAGGTTGTCAGGCTGGAGTCAGCAGGATGCACTTTGAGGGGTATTTGGGAAGTCCTCGTTCATTTGTGTCCCGTCGCAGGGCAGTGCTGGTCACAGCTACATGAGCACAAAGCTGGCTCAGGTAAGGAGCTCCAGGAAAGAAGTGTAGGAATTAAGACAAACCCTGGCCAGGCTTTCCTACCTTCTGGGGCTCATGGCTCAGGGGAGGTTTCCCTGAGATGGAGCGTGGCTCACCCCATAATGAGGTGAGCGTGACTGCCGAGGGCACAGGGCACTGCTGGACATGGCTGATCCCTGCCATTTCCAGGCATGTGAGACTCTGCAGAGCATCCAGAGGTCACCAAGGACCATTGGGGAGGGAGGCTGAGGGCAGCCCCATGGGAGAGACTGCACTGCCAGGGAAAGCAGAGCCGGACATGAGCGGGTCAGAGCTGGGGAAGGATTTTTATGCTTCCAGACAGCTTGGGCACAGCTCAGCATCTCAGCCCAGGCGATGTGCTCATGGAGAAGAGCACTGATGCAGCAATCCCACAGCTGCCACATGGAGCTGGACAAGTGCTGAGGAACCCCAGACAGGCAGGGAAGCCTCAATAAATCCTTCCATCCTGTGTCATGTGTCCAGCTCCATTGAGACACTACAGTCTGCAACGGAGGAGAGGTGGGTGCTAGAGGGGTCATGGGAAGCTACAGGCAGAGGGGTGTGAGGATGTGGGCTATGTTGAAGTGCCCCCATCAAAGAGGGGGCATCACAGCAAGAGGAATGGCATCATGCTGCCCTTAATAGACCTACACTGAGAGGCTGGTGTGACTCACACTCCTTGCTCTGCTCTTACTCCATGAGCCCTTGAGCCCTGTGACCGTCAGCAACAGAGGGCTTTGTTTGAAGACTGTCGCTTTCTGTACCACAAGAGCAGCACTGGAATAGGATCAATTAGCTCTTCTGAAAACCCTGTGGCAGAGCACAGTTGAAGGAGGTGGTGACAGCACACGGGGGGCAGAGGAGAGCTGTGCTGGAGCCGAGTAGAGCTGTGCTGAACAGCCCCACAGTCCTCAGGTCTGTAACCTGACAGCACCAAGCACCAGTGAAGATTGGGTCTTTCTAAATTGCCATTACAGAGGGTGTAAGGCTGTCTGCACAGATTCCTCTCCTTGTGAGAGGAACTTTGAGGACTGGGTTGTGTTGCAGAGTCTATTTCTGGCTGGACTCTCTTTCTCTGGGGTCTGCTCCAGGGTGCAGATCCCAAAGCAGCTCTCCTCCACACCGCACTGCCTCCGTCTGTCCCCAGGAAGTTTGTGACTATAAACCATTTCTTTTCCCCTGCTGAGTGTGTTATAATAACCAGATCTTCCTGTCCCCATGCAGACAGCTGTAAATCAGCCACTCTCTCCTATCAGCAACCAGGATATTTAGTCTGGCCCTGCTCACAGAGTGCATAAACAGCTCTATAACTTACATCTACATTTATCTCCCCGTTCAACCCTTCCCAACCAGGGAAAACACTGACTCAACCTCACAACCATGGCTTGAAGCCTTTTCTTCACCCTGCTTTCACCCACTTCTGCTCAGAGAGCTGTGGGATCCACCTCTGATGGATCCCTCACCACACCATGGGGATCAGCCTCTTCCATGGACAATTTACCATCTCTCCTTGTGATGGAGATGTCCCACCACCTCTGTGATGCCTAAGGACAGAGTCCCTGGTGCTGGCATAGCCAGAGGGACAATGTCTCCTGTCCCCTCATGCCATACCCCATTCCCCTCCTTCTTCCCCTTCCCCAGACCTTTTCCCATCACAGCCAACTGCACTTGCATATCCCAACCCAAGGAATCCCCATGGTGCTCGTGCTCGCTTCCAAGCCCAGGCTGCTGCTCTTCATGCATGGCTGAGTTCCCAGAAAGGACAGGAGTTGACTCTGAGTTCATCTTTTTATAGTGGTCACAGGAAAATAAAAGTAACTAATAAAAATAGCTGCTGCACAGGGCAGCCAGCAAACCTCAACCCAGGCACCAGCAGCTCAAAACCCACCCAGAAGGAACGAGCCTTCACTCTGAGCCCTGCGCTAGGAAGACTCAATCTGGTACCCAGGTATCTCATCTCACTGTCAGAGCAGAGCTGGGGTGTCAGGGGGAAGGATCCAAGAGGGGAGGATCCCCACAAGGTTGTGTTGGGTTTGATGCTTCTACTGAAGCTCAGTGGGACCCAGCACCTAGCCCTGGGAACCCCAGGGATCTGGGCCACACAAAGGGGGCCTGGCCGTGCCCCAAACTCCTCACCCACCCCCTGGAATAGAGCCTCCTGATTCCTTTCCTGACCTAGCCATGGGAAAAGCTGGAGCATCACAGTGTGGCCACTGACCTCTCAACTTCCCAGTGCCAAGCTGTCCCCAGGCTGAGGGATGACTCTGAGCAGCAAAGCTGGGTCTCTGGGGACCTCCTTCTCCCAGCCACATCACTCCTGTGGCAGCAGCACGGCCACTACAACAACCAACCAAAGAAGAGACAGATGACTCTCTTCTGGTGGCTCTGACCCTGCAGTGTGCCCCTGGTGAAAGCAGGTGCTCAAAACCTGCAGGAGAAAAGTGCTAAATTACTGTGGATTTTGTAAACTGTTTGCTTCCTGAGTATTTTGGTATTTCTTGGGAAAGGAGCTCGAACCTGCATTATCAGCTTAGAGCTGTGACCAGCAACTAGTGAAGCAAAGGAAATGGGGTTACCCCTCCAAAACAGCTCAGCAAAATCACACACATCATAGCAACATCACCCCTGGCCGCTCCCCCCTCAGCTCAGTTCTGCCACAGACTGCTGCTTTGATTGCAGCTCTGGGGCTTTTTGAGGAGCCTCAACACTGCTGTAGCAGTAGGACAGCAAGTCACCTGCAGTGCAGGAGGGTCCTACCTCACTGCCTCCAGCCCTGGTGGAAGCGGGTTTAGAAACAACTAGATAATGACAACCAGATAGCAACAGGTTTACTAATAACCCCAGGGTTGCTGGCTGTGGGGCACTGGACCAGCCTCATGAACAAGCTGATGATTGCTGCAGGTACAACATGGCTGAAGCATCCTGCTGCTTGTCATCCACGTCTGAGAGCCTGGATGCTGGAATAAGGTGCAGAGGACAGATAACTGTGTGCAAGAACAAACTAANTTGTCATCCACGTCTGAGAGCCTGAGATAACTGTGTGCAAGAGCAAACTAGCACTTCACCTATGCCAGCAGTGCCTCCACCCTAAATAACATGGGAGCCACCTCCTGCACCACTCACGGGACACTCAGTCCTGGGCATCCTATAAGCAGGTGTGAATCCCCCACTGCACCCTATGGTCTCTGAGCATCTCCTCAGGCAAGGGCAAGGTGAGAGGGCAAAGCAAGAAAGAAGCAACAGGATAATGAGGTAAAATTATCCAGGTGTTGGTCACCCAGAGACTCAGGCAGCATCTTTAACTGGAGAGACACAAAGGCAGCACATGGTGGGAGAGGGGTGTGAAAAAAGCCCAGCAGAGAAAGAGTGAGAAGTTGTTTTCAGCGTCACAAGGAATATTTTAGTGTGAAGCAGGAGGGTGGTTTGCAGAGACTTCCAGCACATCCACTAATTCCAACACAACCCCGAGGAAAATGGACTTCCCTGACTCATTGCTGCCTGGGTCTGTCTCTCCAGTGAATGCCAGGAGGGTGCTGTCAGAGCTGGGAACTGCACTCCAGAGACATAGCACGTCCCTGGGGAGTAAGACGTTGAGAGGTCTGTAAGGCAGAGCCAGGAGGTCATTGCTGTCCTCCACCCACAGACAGACATTTCCCTGGGGGCTGCCAGTGTGCAGGCTCAGCAGGGTCTGGGCACCAAATGGGGAAGGTCTGATCAAACAGCAGAACACCAGTGTCCTGGGGAAGGAGCTGGATCAGAGCTCTGGTGTGCACAAAGCTGCATTCAGCCTTTCCAGCAGCCTATCACACCCACAATTGAACCCTACCCTACCCTAATAACTGCTCAAGAGCTGCCTGACCACCCCCACAACTGCTTTGAAGGCATCTCAGGATATCCCTAATGGAACTGCAGCCCAAAGCACTGCTGTGTGCCCTCTCCACAGGTGCTACTGACACTGGCTCAGCATCAGAGGGTGATGGGGGGGCTGGGGCAGACTCTGCACGGCAGCCATCCCAGGGCACTGTGCCTCACTCCTGTCTCCAGCATCCCTAAACCCCCACTGACACCCCACAGCTCACACGGCTGCTCTTGCCCTCACACAGGAGCAGCAGGGTGCTTTACCATGATCAGGCAGCAAGGTCTGTGGTGTGACACATCCAACCTCCTCAGTTCACAGAACCTCACCCATCAATTGGTACTCGCTCATTTGCAGGCAGCGAGTGAGGCCAGGGCCAGCTGCCGGGTTGTCACCCCACTTACAGGATACTGCAGGAATTGTGAAAAAATACCTTCCAGCTCCTCTGCTCTTGTCCTGCTCAGCTAAGGATGAAACCATCACTCCTACCCCCAGCCCATGCCTTAGTCAGCCCTCTGAGGGGAAGCATGAGGTTTGGTAACACAAAACCATTACAACAAGCGTCTTTTCCCCAAATACTGGAGGCTATCAGGCTCAGATGGAACAGAAGAGCATCAGGACCAACCACCACTCAGCATCTTCCTGGCTGCTGCCTGTCTGTCCCTTCAGAAGGTTTCATTTTAAATGACACCACTGCAAATCCCCATGTCCCAGTTAAAGTCTAATAAACCAGAAATGGAAAATAAACGGGCTAAACCCAGCTCCCATCAAGCCCAAGTGAGGGCAGAGAGATGAAGACCATTTGGGCTGCAGCCTCAGGATAGTGTGAGCTTCCAGCACATGAATCTGTCATTTGGGTCAGAGAAGTTGTAGTTTGTGGTTTTGTTTTCAAACTCTCACTCTGCCAAGTTGGTTCCTTAATAAAATGAATGGTCTGGGTTGGAAGGGATCTTAAACATCATCTAGTTCCACACCCCCTGCCCAGGCAGGGACATCTACACTAGATCAGGTCATTCAGGGCCACAGCCAACCTGTCTTTGAACACTTCCAGGGATGGAGCAGCCACAACATCCTTGGACAGCCTGTTCCCGCACCTCATTCTCCTCACAGAAAAGAATTGTTTCCTCACGTCCAACCTAAATCCTCCCTTTTCAAGGTGTAACCCTTTCCCATTGTCCTCTTGCTACACCCCAGCTTTCCTGTAGCCCCCTGCAGGGATTGGAAATCTACTAGAACCTTACCTCAGAGTCTTCTATTCTCCAGGCTGAACAAGCCCAACTCGCTCAGCCTGTTCTCATAGGGCAGCTGCTCCAGCCCTCTGATCACTTGAGTTGCTCTCCTCTGGACACACTCCAGGAGCTCTCTGTCCTTATGCTGGGGACTCCAGAACTGAATCCAGTATTGCAAGTGGGGTCTCACAAGGGCAGAGTAGAGGGGGAGAATCAGCTCCCTCAACAGACCACCATTGCTTCTTTTGATGCAGCCCAGAACACTGTTGGCTCCTGTGAAACTTCTGGACCAGCAACCCCGCCAAGTCCTTTGCCTCAGAGCTGTCTTCAATCCTTTCTCCCCCCATTCTTTATTCATGTTTGGGATTGCCCCAACCCAGGTGCAGAATCTTGCACTGGTCCTTGTTGAACTTCATGCAGGCTGCACGAGGGGATGCGGGAGCTGAATCTTTTGAGCCTCCCACCCTCATTTCTGCTGCACTCAGCTCCCAGCTGCAAATCACACCAGAGCAGCTCTGGATGGCTGCGGGGACCCCAGAGCCAGCTCTTGCCCCAGTGGTCTTGGACAAAGCCCCTTTTGTTGCCCCAAAACAAAGGTTGGTGCCAAGAAAGCCCTGAGAGCAGGTAGCAGGCCCTGGCACAACTTTCCAGCTTGCAGCACTGAAAACAACAAATGGGGCTTCAGCTCCAAAACTCTGGGAACCAGAGACACAACCCCTGCAGCCAGAGCAGAACAGGGGCCAAGCAAAGTGTGTTAAACCCCACAGGACCCTTGGAAGAAGCAAATGGGGAGGCAGAGTGGTCTCAGTCCCAGTGCCATAGGGCAGCCTGGGTCAGGTCCATCCCATGGTCTGAACATCACTCACTCTCAGCTCTTAGTGGGGTGTGAGAAATGCTCATCTGCGGGAGTGTGGGGAAGGTGCTGGCTGCCATGGCTGTTCCTCATTAACACGCAGAGACATTCCTTACCATAAAAAGCCAAGGAGCATGCAGAGCTGAGCCCAGCGCTGTGCAGCATTGGACATGACTCAGGCACTTGAGGTCAGCCCGGAGGGGATGAGTAGATTCCCCTGTTCCCATCCCAAGGGGTTGGCTCAGGCAAAGCTACTGCTGGTCTCATAGAAGGTCTGGCTGCCACAGTGGCTGTTTGGTGATGCCAAGTCATCTCCCCATGTCCGTTCCCCACGCAGAGGAGGGGCAACCAGTGTGGGAACAGTCAGAGCCAGGACAAGTGGGAGGCTGAAATCAGTGAACAGGGACTAGGTGGCTCTGCTTCAGCTCAGGGACAATGATGGTCTTGGACCCTGACCCAAGAGATCCCTACAGCCAGGAACACCAGAGGTCACCTCTTACCCTGGGTACTCGCCACCTCCGGCTCCTCTTTGCTGTGTGGCTGCCACCAGGCCTTCTTAAACCCTTTTATCTTCCTCCAGATGTGTTCAGGACATCCCTGGGGTACAAAACAACCCTGCCAGCTTCTGGTGCTGGTAACAGAAAGACCAGGAGGGTCTCTGGCCGCATCTCCCTGCCCCTGAGCTGAACTGGACCAGCTCCTCACCAGCCCAACTGATACAGCAAAGCCAGGAACGCCTCTTTCACTGTAGCAATGCCTTTTCAGAGTCTCTGGAGAACCAGACCCTAAGGGATCTCATGTTTTCTCTGGGCTCTGGTTTGCACAAGGACATCAGCAAAGGGGGACACCAGGTCCCACTCACTAAGGCTCAGATGCTGCAAGCAAAGCTCCCTCTGTCCCTCTCCTGGCTTTGCCTGCAGCTGTTGCAGGTGACTCTTTGCCCTGCAATCATTTGCAATAAAACACCTTTTACAGCTTCAGCCTGAGCACATCAACAAATTCCACCCATCCTCCCACAGGAAGAAATTCAGACCAGGCCACTGCAGCAGCACGAACAGAGCCAGGAAGATGTAATCCAGCTCCTCCTGGGGAATGTCAGGGTGTGTATCCCTCAGGCTGGACACTGCAGTAAAGCAAAGCCAGCAGCACTCTGCTTATGCTTAAGAACACCCTGTCCAGCACCTGACAGCCTTCAGAGGCAAAACTGCTAGTGGTGAAGTCTTGGGGTTTCCTCAAGCTTTTCAGATCTGAGACCAGGAGGAAAGGTGCCAGCAGGAGGGACACATGAGAAACAGCTAGGCAGGTGTGGGCAGGATCCACATCTGCACAGTGGTCCAGCTCAATGCTGGACAGACCTCTCAAAATCTGGTGGTTTTCAGGTGTTTGCTGCACAAACAAAGAGCAGGTAATGTTTCAGACCACACTCAGAGCCAGGCTGATGAGAGGCTCTCACTGCTCTGACACATGACCCCAGTCCACCACTACCCTGTGCCTGCTGTCTCATCCAGAACAAAGCCCCTGCTGGGACTGCATGTGAAAATTTGGGGTGAAACACCACCCATGCATAAAGGGCTGCAGCCTGTCAGGCTCCACTACAGCCAGACCCCTCCCCAGAATCAGCATCTTGCTTTTACATGTTTGGGATTGCCCCACAACAATAGGAAAATCCTTTGGGACCCTACAGGACTGAGATTCCTAAAACCCAGCAGGGAAGGGGGCAGTGCTGTTCAGAGCTTACAGCCTCCTGCCCTATGCAGAAGGTTTACCACAAGGAGTATTTTTACACTCACCGTATGTGCTGTGTATCAAGCGTGAACATTTACACCCCAACGCAAACTAAGACCCCCCCCAGAGCTGGCGGTACATACACCCTCTGCTTGAGAACCATACAAGGAGGCAAAGACAGCCTGGAGGTAGCGTTTCCACGGATCTATAAATCTGATAAATACAAGTATAACACCCTGCCCACCACAATGGGGCAGAGAAGAAGGGAAGGGAGTCCCGAAGGGTGCTGAGAGCTGCCTTCTACCGGGCAGCCAAAGATCTATGCGGATGTGTCGAACAGCCTCTCGATCATCTCCCCCACCTGGTCGACCTGGTATTTGATGTACTTCTCAGGGTTCTTGGTGAAGGGCACGTTGACATATCTGCAAAAGAAGATGACCCCTGGGTGACAAATGACTGGAACACAGGAGAGATCCACTAGTGCCTCCTCTGCCACAGACCAATTCCACTCCACCACGTCCAACTTGACTTTGACAGCGTATCTTGCGAGGACCAAGCAACCTGGTTACTACCAACCATCTGAGTTTGACACGAACAGCTCAGGGTGGCTCAGAAATTTTTGCTACAACATCCATACTCAACCTGATCAAGGGGCTGGGGTCACCAGCAGATGTTCACTACTAGCAGGGTTCAGCCTGGGGAGAAGCTAAGACAGGACAGGGGACCCTTCCCTCAGTTTGGGCTACTCTGCCCCCCAAAGACTGCAGCAAATCTAAAGAGAGGCCAACGCTTAAGAGGTTGTCACCTGTTCAAGAAGGCACCGTAGGTCTCTTTCACAATGGTTTTCTGTGCCCGGCGGATTTTGTCCCTTTGCTCCACGTCTGGGATTGCCCAGGCCTTCTGGATCTTACAGAGCTCCTCCAGGCCATCATTAAAACCCTGTCCAAGGCAAAACTCTGTGAATGTCCTATCAGCCATCACATCCCTGTACAGACCAACAGACTTCAGCTGATCGCTGACAGACAGGTCTCCTCCAGAAGCAGATCTCTGGTCTGTCCCAATCAACCTGGAGATGTTCTTGGCCATCTGACACCTTCTTACCTTAAAGCGCTCCTTTATCATCTGTCTCTCCTTATCCTTGAGCTGCAACAAGGAGGGAAAGGAGTTTATTTCATTATCTGAAATAAATTTCCATCAGTCTGTGCTCACAAATCCCCATCCAACCTCAGAAATATCTAAACCTCCTCAGCTTGAATTCCCTCTCCTAAAGCAGGGAGGAGAGAAAGCTGCAGTGAGCAGCACACTCTACATTCAGCAACTGGCTTTCAGCTGAAGTAGATTTAACGAGGACAATTTTCAGCTAGAACAGACAAAAATAGACTTCTTTATGCTCCCAGCCCTCTCTAAGGGGAGGATTCAAGATTTTGAAAATTCAGAATAGAAGCATCCACTCAGGTGAAAATGTAAGAATGAAGACAGAGATTAAAAGACTCATATGAATCTGGGGCAGGGGAGATCAGAAGGTGCTCCCCATCTTGTCCCATTCCTCACTCTGCAGAGGAATAATGGCATGAGATATAAAGGTTTCTAGGAACTGTTTAATATGACAAAGGAGAAGACATTTCTAGCAATTTCTATTCTCTCAAAACCATCCTTGCCCATTCTCTCACCTTCACTCCTGGTTGAAAGACAGGTAGGTTTCTCTCCAAGATGTAATCTGTCACCTTCAACCAACTGCATGCAAAATGAGATAGAAAACAGTTAAAGAGGTGTGACTCACAGCTTACCTGAACATCTTCTCCCAGGACCCAAAAGCCACCCCAGACAACCCACACCCCACAGCTTTCCACAGCAACCCCTACCAAAGTCAGATTAATTGCTTGGAAACCAAAATACCTGGCCTTAGTTTCAGACAAGTTCCCGTGTGAGACTGATCTCTCACACTGCTCCAGGAGTGCTGGCTCCTAAGTTGCTCCCAAACTGACAAAACTAAAGGGAGAGTGGAGGGTGTCACCTGACCTGCGCTGGTAGGTCTGGATCTGCTGTTCAATGAGTTCCCGGTAAGATCTCTCGGCTGTCTTCTGTGTCACAGCTACCAGCTGAATCAGCTCAGACCTGATAGAAGAGAAAACCTGAGGAAGCAGGTGATCCAACTGCTTTCAGGGCAGCAACATTTCAAGCTGCTATTAACACATTCTTTTCTGTTCTTTACAACAAAAGGAACCTTGAAATAGACAAAGTGGGAGACAGAAGCCATTCCAAGTTAGTTTCCAAAATGACATCCAGCCCTCCTAAGATCAAGGGATTCCCTATAACCTAAGACAACTCTGATGCTTTTACAGAATCACAGAACCATTGAGGCTAGAAAAGACTTCTGAGCTCATCCAGTCCAGCTCATGACCTACCATCACCACATCAGCTACACCAGAGCTCTAAGTACCACGTTCAGTCTTTTCTGTAAACACCTCTAGGGATGGGGACTTCACCACTGCCCTGGGCAGCCCATTCCAGTGTCTAATGACCCTTTCCATAAGGAAGGGCTTCCTAACATCCAAACTAAACCTGCCCTGCCAGCTTCAGGCCCTGCCCTCTTGTCCTATCACTAGTTGCCTGGGAGAAGAGCCTGACACACATCCCCCCACCCACCCATCTACAACTTCCCTTCAGGGAGTTAAAGAGATGGAATAGGTCCCCCCCTCCCCGAGTCTCTTCTTCAGGCTAAACAATCCCAGCTCCTTCAGCCTCTCCTCATAAGACTTCCCCTCCAGTCCCTTCACCAGCCTCGTTGCTCTCCTCTGATCCCACTCCAGTCCCTCAAATCTCTTCCTTGAAGTGAGAGGCCCAGAACTGCACAGAGTATGTTGAGGGGAGGCCTCAACCAGTGCCCAGTACAAAGGGAGAATTACATCCCTAGTCCTCCTGGCCACACTATTGCTGATACAAGCCACAATGCCATTGGCCTTCTGTGCTACCTGGACACACTGCTGGCTCCTGTTTACCTGGCTGTTGACCAGTAATCCCAGGTCCCTCTCTGCCAGGTGCTCTCTAGCCACTCATCCCGCAGTCTACAGCTTTGCTTAGGGTTTTAGTAGCCAAAATATAGGACCCTGCACTTGGCCCTGTTAAACTTCATCCCAGTTTCTCTCTCACGTAAGGTGATGTTTATAACAGTGCAAAGCTTTCAAAAAGGCAATTGCAAGGGTAGAGATTCAACAGGCTGGCAAGTAAACACAGTGCAGGGCTCTGCTCCAAATCTGTGCTCCAAGTCTGCCTGGAATGCAGGGAGATTTACCCAGACACTTACTTTTCCAGAGATTTCAGAATGTAGTTGTAGTTGTTGTGCAGAAAAATGGCACTCAAAGCTGGATCTTCATAAACCTTGGATTTACTAAGAAGGTTAAGCTGCAAGTTGCCCAGCACTTTGCCTTAAAGAGGGAAAAAAAGAGAATGAAATGTTCATGGGTGATCAGACTCAGCATGACTGTGACACAGGCTCAGAACTCAAAGTAGCCAAAGGACTTGATCGCTACTGAACCAATCATCACAAGGCAGCACCGTGAACTCCTTACTGTCTTGCTGTCAGAAAAGCAGGATGGAGATTTTACTGAGCCCCTTTGGCACCTGGAGTCTCTGCAGGATTGAAGGTGCAAAGCACTGGGTGAGAATGGTTCTAAGCAACCGATGACAAAAGGTCTGCAGCAAGCTGCTGCACTGAGCTTTGTCCTGTCCAACTGGAACAGCCTGAAACCCCCAGTCTGATCCCTTTTTCCATCCCTCCCATCAGATTCCAGCTCAAACACAGAAAGATCTCATGGAGTGAGTAACACAGCCTGTGCTCTTCACTCAACAGAGAGCTAAGTGAAGGAATAGCTGAGGGTGTGGAACAGAAGGGGTACAGTGTACTCACAGATGTAGGTGCTGAGCAGCCGTCTGCTGAACTCTGAACTGTAGCTACTCGCTGAGGAGCTGGTCTCTGGAAAGAAAAGTCTCTGGCCAGTTATCATGCCATGGGGAAGTGGGGTACAAGTGGCCAGCCTACCTCTATTCAAACAAGCCTTGGCCCTGTTGCTATGGAATTCATGTAGAGCTCATCAATGATGAAATTAGTTCCCTGCCTGAGAGCCAAGTGTCAGTGGCTTATTCAGGGTGAGAGGGGAAGAGCTCTGCATCCCTCAGTCCTTCTGTCTTATCCAGTGCTAAGCACTCCAGCAGAAATCTCTCCTTTCCTTCCCACTGCTCTGAGGACATCCTCTTGATCAGAAATAGAGTCGTTAAACACATCCTCCCCTATCCTTCCCCCACCACCCAAAAAGGGTTTGCGATCACTAGAAATTGGCAACTGGAGAACAAATAAGCTGGAGCTGTTAACAGCAGGCACAGACCAGTAACTGAAACAAGCAGAAGGGTTCTGGGAAGTTTCTACCATCCCCATGGTTGCTGACAGGGCCCGCTTGGCACTGCCCGCTAGGCAGGGCACCCTACCCTCATGAGCAATGATGCCCGGCTGGCACATATTCCTCTGTCTATGCATAAGAGATGGCTTTCTGCCCTTTTCTGAAGGGCTTGTGGGCACGGCTCCCATGGGACACACGTGGAGTAGCTGTCTCCTCCTCCCCTACCAAAGAGTTTGGCAGCCAGGCCTGGCTCGGGTGGTCCAAGTTCATAAGCACCCCATGGGAAAGGCCTTACGGCTCCTGTTGCTGGGAGCTGGACAATAACGGCCCGAGTGCACACGGGATGAAGCACGACACCAGCTGGGCCAATTTGCTGCTCGTGCCAAATTGATTCAGTGCCAAGAGAGCGTCTTCAGCCTGTTTCAGCTCATATGGCATCCCTCATTGTCTGCTGGTGACAAACCCTCCCTATTCTCTTCAGCCCACTGGCAAGAGTTACTTACAGCCCCGTCCCCACCATTTTTCCCCCTCTTCAATTACTTGTTAACTTATTTACCACTCCTGAAGGATTAAGAATTAACATACATCACCAGCGTAGGTAGGTGTGGGTAAGTCTGCTTACCTCTGGGATCTAAAGGAATATTGTATGTGTCCCCAAGAACTACAAAGATTAGGCAAAGCAGAGAGAAAAGGGGAGGGAGGAGAGAGAAAAAGAAACGCAAAAGTGCAAAAAGACAGGTTAGAGAACACCATCCCTTACAGAACAAAGCAGATATTAACACAGAGCAGCCACAGCCAGCCACACCAGAGAGTAGCCACAAGTCCCTCCAGGGCCACGAATGGAGTGGAGACCACAGGAGAAAGGCAGAGTCTGATCTCCTCCTGCTAGAGATGTTGTCCTGTCACTATCTATTAAGACACCTCATTCCAAACAGTGCAAACCCACAAAGGAAACTTTCCTCATGCCAGTAGCAGTTTACTGGTCCATGAAATGAACTGCACAGCTCATGTCATCTACCCAAGAACCAAAGCAAAGCCATCCCACCCTCACTCTGCACTTTAGCATTGCTGTAGGGCTATACAGAGCACTAGAAACAAGGGATCTGCTGGATTTAACTGGTGCGCTTTGCTTTTGCTGCCGCTGGAGACAGATGCTGCAGAAAAACATGCACAGTATTTCCTATCACTTTGATCACTGTGGGTGTCCTGAGTTCCACACCTGAGCTGGCAACTGGATTCTAACTTTTGAGAGACACCCTTGGGGGCAAGTCACCATCGCAAAGCAGATGATTGTTTGCAGAAGCAACTTCTCCCTTACACTTCACTGACATTTCACTTCCCTCTGAACTGATGATGTTTGATCTATGGTGATACCAGGTCCACAGCCAAATAGGGACTACAGCTTCACCAGCATTCAGTAACCAGCATCATTCACAACAGCAGTAGCTCTGCCCTGTGTGGGTGCCCCATGCTGTGTGAGGCCTAAAGCTTTTGGAGCAGGCAATGGATCCATTTCTGCATGAGAACAGCACTGGCACAAAGACGGAGTGTCTGAAAGCAGGCAGTCCCTACAGCCTGACTGCAGGTAGAGAGAACGCTATAATATCTGGGCTGTGAGTGAAGAGAGAGAGAGAGAGAACACTATAATACCTGTGGCTGTGAGGTACAACCTGCCAGCCCAATCTGCCAGATCTGTTACAATTACACTGACTTCAAGTGCTAATGATTGAACACATTGCAAAGGGGCCCAACTGGGATTCCTCAAGCTGATGGGATAAGCAGCCACCATTATAAAAGGCAATGGCTGGTGTATGGTGCAGACAGTCACATTCTGTTACATGACCAATATAAACAATAAAAAACCTCTGATACCCTTGCAATCAGCTCTGTGACAGAACATTGCTGCTCAACAACAGTGCAAGAAAACATTCAGACCACCTCTTCGGCTGAAAGGCCTGGGAGACTGAGCACACTGAGCTTGCAAGTGAAGACAGCACAATGCAGTGACCAGAAGAGATGTGGCAAGAAGCAAAGACATCCTGGCTTGTGTTAATTTAGAACTGGCAGAATTTTTAAGCAGGAATTGTAGATGTCTGGAGGCAGCTGTGAGCTTCCCGCTACCCCTGCTCCTAAAGACCTCCCTAACCCTCTGCAAACAGCAGCTGGTGTCTTGTTCCTTCCCAGGTCCCTGCACTCCCTGAGTCTTCAGTTCTCCACCTCTCCAGACTGCTCTATTCTAACCTACTTGAAAACATGAGCTCTGCATGGAACTAAAATCACACTCCAGTTGATATGCAGCAGCATCCTGTTACGAGAGGCAGCAGCAGCTCCAAGCTTCTCATATACATATTTCTTTCTAGAATTAGTCACAGTACCTCAGTAATGATGAGGCTGGAAAACACCTTAAAGATCATCCAGTCCAACCTAAAACCAACCAAGTAACCTAACATCTGACATCTAGATCATGCCCCTCAGCACTTCATCCAGCCTAACCTTGAACATCTCCAGAGACAGCAACTCAACCACCTCTGTGGGCAGCCCGTTCCAAAATCGGATCACTCTTTCAGTGAAAAATCTCTTCCTAATGTCAAGTCTAAACCTAGTCTCTTTAGCATCCTGGAGAGCAAAGCCAGAACTCTGTTAGAGTCTGTGGCACACAAACAGCTCAGGAGCACGAGCCTTCTCATGACTAGATGCTGAGGGGAATCACAGAGTCATGGAGTGTCTTTGGCTGGAAGAGACCTTTTAAGATCATTAAGTCCAGCCTTTGACCCAACGCTGCCAGGTCACCACCTGCTGCTGCTGTTATTTTCCAGCCAGAGGACAAGACAAAGCAAGGTAGCAGTTCCACACTCAGTCTAAAGGACTAGTCTAAATGACTAAAGTATCCTTTCACACCATAGAACATATCAGCAAGAAACACCACCCTGATAGGAGCAAGTCTGGAAGGCCAGCAGGGAGACTATCTGCATCCCTTGCAGTTCTCCACATAACCAACTACATGGTCATGGCAAATGGAGGACAGGACAAACCACAGGGTGAAGGACAGGAAGAGAACAAGCTCACAGTGAAAGCTGATGTTTGATTACTTCAGTGAAGGTATTTGGACAATCTGGGAACAGAACTGCATGCTCAAACAAGCGCCATGCACGTATGTACCTTGTGATGCCAGCATGGCACCAGCTGTCTCCTGGAAATCCAACAACTGCTGTAAGAAAAGGATGGCCTGGAAGCAACAGAGGGAAGTTATGAACAAACAACACTGCATCTTCTATGATCTGTTATTAGAAGACCACTTCTGTTATGAAGGACCACTTGTCTCCCCACACTTAAAAGAAAAAAATCTCTACACTCCTTTGAGTTGCTGGGGTTTACCCACAAACACATCATGACTTAGCTAATCTCTCCATGGAAGGTAGATAATTGCCTGTCTAGTACCAAGACAGTTTAACTTGAGAAATTTCTCTGCAGAAGAGTGCTTGTTTTACACAAAGGATGGTTCAAATCATCATCACGTACGTTGCTGGTGAGTTCATGAACCGTCCCATCTTTTGGCATGTTATATTCCTTGTCCGGATCATTCTGAGAAGAGAAGAAAGACATAAGGTAGCATGGAAGGAAGCTGAAGGTGTCTACAGCCAGCTACCACTGCACTGAGCTTGTTTGTTTATCCAGACTCCCTCAATATCCTCAGACCTGGCTCTTGCAGTGCCACCTCCTGGTACCCAGAAACCATAACTCCCATGCATCAGCAGCTCAGAACCACAGCTTTGCTCTGCATGTGACCATCAGATGGTGCTTACCATCTTATCCACCTTACACAGGCATAGTCTTAACAGAAGACCTTTCAAATCAGGATCTTTCAAGTCAGCAATTTTCCTTTAACTAGGATTAAATTCTGAGATTGACTTGATATCTGCAGAGGCCTGGAAGCTCACATCACATTTTTTTGTAGTATGCCCATTAAGGGTCCTAGGCAGAGACCTCCTGTATTTGAAGTCAGCACCAAGCATTTGGTATTTGCAGGTGACCATCTAGAGTGATTCAGCAAGTCCTTGCTTTAGAATCAGAAACCATATGGTCTTATGGAAAACTGAAACTAAACTAGGGGTCCTGCTCAGAAAAACCCTCTTCCAAGCTGCTGGAAGGCAAACTGTACCTTAATGTTGTCTGCAAACTCTTCTAGGGCCTTTGCACCAGTGGTCTCCATGGAGGTGATCAGCCCTGGCAGTTTGTTCTTGGTGCCTGCTGCAGTTCCCTGGAATACAGTTCCATAACAGATTAGAGGAAGGAAGCAAACAGTATCTGAACCTTCAACCAACACCTACCCTCCCTGGTCCCCCACCACAGCATCTCACTCTCAACTGCCCATGTGCCAGGAGAGTATTTACATCACCTACACAGGAAATGCCACATTCTTCTTCAGTCCAGAAAGGCAAGGTGTTGTGACCCTAACTGTGACCAGGCCTTGCTACCTCTCATGTTTCCTCTTACTCAGTACCTGATACAGGAGGTTGGTGCATCAGTCACCATCTGGAAGCAGATGGAAAGAAACCCTACTAAACCTGTATGCCATATGTGATAACTGGAGAGCCTCATGGTATGGTTCAAACAGGCTTCCTTTGAGTACAGTCTAAACTAAGCTCAGGGGTATTAGAAACACCTCAGAGGCCATAGATATAGCAGAATAAGGAAGTCAGTCCATCACCAAGTCACAGGTTGAACTGAAAAGAACTGCTGCTGAGAGATACAGAGTTGCTGGTTCACCATCACACAACAAACTGCATCTGTGTCACTTCCAGTCAGTCCATGCAGGTGGACAGAAGCAGTATGGCTTTGTTCAAAGCCACTGTGATATCCTTTTCAAACAGTTCTCTAGACAACCCAAGCCACAGGACCCTCTCCAATCCCATCACATTTACCTGCAAGACCTGGTCAAATTCTGGCTTCATCAGTTTAAGATGCTTAAGGATGGGGAAGATTGTGAGCACAGCTGAATAGTCATGTCGGATGATGGCCTTCCGGGCAGCTGAGACAATGTTATCCCCCTCCATGATCAAGTTATCTAATGACTCCTGCAACAAAGCCAGAGGTTAGAAGGAAGCAGCTAGGGGCTCAATGCAGTATAGCCATTAAGGACAACAGTTTAGCTGATAGGTCATCTGTGGTACCCGGTGAGTGGCTCTGAGCACACATTCTCCAGGGTCCCCTGAACAGGTCCCAGAGAACAACCCTAGCAGTACTGGTGTTTTCAGGCACCCACAGCAGGTGGTGGAATCTGCTTGCTCCCAAAGAATAGGAAAAGATGACTGTATCTTTACAAGAGAAGTCAAGCAGAGAGGCTCCACTGACCTGGATGAGAGAATCAAAGGTCTTCTTCTGGTGGTGCTCCGGCACGATTTCTGTCAGGAGCTGGTACTCACTCTGGGCCAGTTTGACGAAGGCACTAACACAGTGAATGTACGCATCAATCTCGATGTCGAAGACGTCGTCCCTCCCTGGAAGGGCAAAATCATTTTAAGAGAGAACAAAACTCACACTGAGCTTCCTGCAGCTCTGCTCACTCCGAGGCCTTTGTTTAAACACGAGCACAAGATTCTCCTGGACAAGGTGGCTCTGGCTTTGCACCCATCCTTTCATGACAAGTCGTTTTCTAACTGAACCTGCCTCAGTTTTGTGTATGGGAAGCTGAGCATGACCTGAGGATGTAAAGTCATCTGGAGGTCAGTAAACAGGCAGGTCAGGATGCCAGCTCCTTCCAGCCTTGTGACAGAGGGAACATTCGGAGCTCTTCTAACGTGCAGATTACATTTAATAAAAGGCTTGAACAGAGAGTACTAAACTCAGGAAGATCTGAGGTGAATTATTCAACATCTTTGCTTATATTTTTAGAATTCTTTGTCTCCATCTGTCATGCAGATGAAAAACTGGCATTTTGCATCAACATTTCCAGGAAATCAAGGTGTTCTGGAAGCCAGCCTCTTCTCACCAGCAGAAACACAAGATAAAAACCAGGCAGATGAACATTTAAATCCCATGAAGTAGGAATATCAGCAGGGTTAGGTGAGCTACCTGCCACTCAGTGCTGCATACAAATGAAAATATTCCAGTGCTAGCATACAAACTTCTCACACATTAGAGAACCTACATGGTAGGCATGAGAAGAGCTATGACACAAGGACCCACAGCAACCACTAGCTGGATCTGTCAGCAGGATAGACACAAATGGACTCACACCATCCTGCTAAGACTCCTGTAGGAACCACTCCAAGACAGTAACATTACAGAAACGCCTTCTCTAAGCTATGGGCTACTGCTTCTCTTCTCCCAGCAACATCTGCAACTTTTGATGGAGAAAGAACCAATTATTCCCTACACTGACAGGATTAGCTTTCAAAAGTTCTGGTCAGCAGGGGACCCACTAATGTGATGTGGCTTTACAGGCTGCCTGTGGTAGAGAGTGGCCCACTGGTTTGCACTCTACACATGACCCACTCCTGTTTGCTTCACATCAGTACTGGTCAAGATAGTAGCTTGATCAGTAGCTACTTAGAGGAAAGTGCTCCTCAGCATGATGGCCACCAATCTGTGGCTAGACAAAATTGGGGTTCCCTGATTGAGGACTTGGGGCTTGTGTGATTAGTAGGAACAAATTCTACTGAGAAGAGCCAGAGCTTCTTAGCAAGAGAAGGCCCATGCTCCAGGACTGCCCATGAAGACAAACAGCCACTGGCTAAAAAACTACAGTGAAACATGCTGGAAAGAAGGGATGTTAGCCAGCTTGTTATGAAGTGACAACACAGTACTTACCAGCAGCTGGCCCATGCTTGTCGCTCAGGGTATCGGAAAGATGTTTAACTCGTAAATCATGCTCATGACCTAGTGAGATGTCAGCCGGCACAAACAGAAGGCGCAATTTATCCAGGGTGGTTACAGCATGGATGCTCACACTGGCTGGAAGCCGCTTCAAGCTTGGCTCATTAGATCTGATGGAATGTTTTTCCCTACACAGTCCCAGGAATTCTACCTGACCAAATCCCTTTGCTGGGCTATGCAGCAGTAGCAGCCCTTTGAAACCTGATGAGAAGTGTGAGTTAAGTCATTTGCTGGGCCACAAAAATCCTCTGCCTTAAGTTCCTAATGGGATAGCAGGCACCAGAAGTCCAGTTTGGACCCACAACCATTACAAAATTGAACTCAAAGTCCATCTCCTGCTCAGCACGAGCACTTTTTCCCCCAAAATGATTGAAGTTTGTCACCATCTGGGATTTAATAGACCAATGCAGATGCTGAAGGAATCTGCTTTGGACACACACACAGCAGGAGGAAGAAAGGTCTTACAAATGCTTTAAAGCAAATGACCTCTTCTCCCTTACCTGGTACACTCTCTATGAGCAAAGGCTATTGGGATACGGGAGATGACCACGTAGGAGGTCACCATCAATGGAGATGATGTACAGGCGCTAAGCTAGCTGTGATCTGACACTTCAGCATCAGGTTTGAAAGGTCATTAGGAAACTGCACATCTCAAAGTCCAGGCAAAAAAAGAACAGAAACACCACAAGCAGATGTCATGAGAGCAGAGGTTCCATTAGCCAGGTGACTGTAGTGTGTCAACTGCTTTAAGGAGACACTCCTCTCCACCTGTCCTCATGTTACAGAGACTTTGAAATTCAGACACTAATTCAGAAAAATGGTTTGGCCCTCCAGCATCTCCTTGGTTCTCCAAGGAAAACAGTACATAACTCAGTGCTGTCCACCAGGCACCAGGCTAATGGAAGTCCCACCTGGAAAAGCAAGGCTGAAATACAGAGGAAGTCAAGGGTGAAGTAGCTGGAGCTGTGATTACCTTCCATAGGAATGAGGTTAGAGGCCCCCTTTTTCCCATCTAGACCATGCTGAGAGTACTGTTTCAGAAGGTTCTGAGCTTTACGGATCGTGCCTGTCACCAGAGCCAGAGAGAAGAGACAAGAAGACCTAGAAAATGAGCGAAAGAAAACAAACCCAGAACACCAGCCCTCCACCAGCAAGTCACCTGGACCCAGCAAGAGGCTGCTGGACACCAATGAGCATGCTCAGTACAAAGTGTGCAGCTATGATGGCATTTCCAGACTGTTTTCCTGTTTTGAGGGTGGGGGCATGAATTCCAGCTGAGGTTCCAGAGGTAGGGAGTGGCCAGGGCACTTTGTTGAGGGCTGAGTGACAATGCACCACCAGAGAAGGGAGATACTGAAGCACTCCTCTCTGTCATGAGTTTAGTTAAGCTGGTATTCTGGAAACAAGCTACAACATTTGCTCCTTTTCCTTAAGCTGTGAAAGCAGGGTTTGAGTACAGATAACTCCTGTCTTGCAACAGATTGCCTGCTCTGTACAGATGCAATCGGTTAGAGGTGCCTTTCTGAGGGGTATTTTCTGAGCATGCTCAATACAGACCCATCAGGAGCCCCACAGCCCAGACAAGGAATGATCTCTGGCATTGCAGAAAGCGATAAAAAGGTGACAACCTCTGGGCTCCAGGGAGCAATTGCAGCAGCAATTCCCATCACACGAATCACAGAATAATGGATGCTGCCCACCCATGTCTAACTCGCATTAAGTCACCCTAATCCCCAAGACACTTCTCTTCTAAGGAACTGCAAATCAATTAAAACCATGGAAAAAAAAATAACACTGGGTTAAAAGATTTATACTTAACACACACAAAACACAGACAGAACCGAACAAAAGCCAGGGCTGGATATACAGCTAGAAAGCACAAAACAAAGCATTAATGTGACAAGTGAAGACCGAGCACTGTTTCCACGTTAAAAGGTTAGTCGTCATGCAACAAGCTACAATTACCACAAGCACATGGACACCCTCGCACCACAGAGCTTTGCTGTTGCCTGCACAACAGGGAACAGAAAGTTTTGGGAAGGTAGAAGGAGTTTCTATAGGAGACCCACATGAAAGAAAACTAGGTTGCAGTAAATGAAGGAGGATCCAAGAAATAAAAATGCTCCTGCCACAATTAATTGTCCTTCCGCTTTAAATTAACAGGTATCTCAAACACGCAGAAAATCCCAGTTCCACTGGTAACTGAACTACAGTGCAGCCCAGAAGAGAATGTTGGCTGCCCAAATGCAGGACTGCTAGCCTCAGGGGAAGCCCAAGTACACAGCACTATAGAGCAGGGTCCTGGGGTACAGCACAACCTCTTCCCATAAAGGGATATATGGCAGGGGCCCCCCAGACAGTGCCATCTTTAATGGTGGAGAACAGGAGAGAGACATTCCTACTTAATTACCAACCTGCCTTATCCTGGTGCACTTACTTAGTAACACAACGAGGTCCCTAAAATATTTCACTGGCAACATTTTCCTTCTACCAGCTCAGAGAGTTCTCTATCATTTAAATAAATTAAAAAAAAAAAAAATCTATCTATAAAGCACATTTTCTTCTAGCTGGAAATGTCTCCTCTCTAGATCCACACACCATGGAGGTGAGAAGACTTAACACCCTGACTGTGCTGATGCTGTTCCTGTCATACGTTCAAACAAGGGCTATGCCTCTTCTTCCAAGCTCCCTTATGCTCTTCACACTCAACACTTCCACTTTATTATTAGCTACTTTCAGACACCTTAAGGGCCTGGACACAACAAGTTCATGTGAACAAGCAGGGCTGCAGCAGGCTCTGGAGAGATGCACAACGCTCTTTTTTCCTGCTATTACCATGGCCCAGCTGATGCAGAATAGCTCAACCCAGATACTGGTCTTCTACCAGTTTCTTACTTTTTCTCCACCTTCAAGGTTTTTAAAAGAGCATAAATGGGTCTGAAAACCAAACAGACAGTACTACTGCTGCAGCTGTCCACAAGATCTCAGTTCGCAGGCAGGCGGTGTACGGCTGCACAACCCACCCCTACAGCTCCTTCTCAGCTGGAGCTGAAACACCTCTGCTGCTCTTTATTTGCAAAAGCACAATTACCTGTATCTACACTGACACACACCAAGGGTTTGGTGTTCTCGGGCATCACTTCAGTGCTGCTGTATCCCTCTTACTTAGCATTGTAATTAGGCTTTAATGAATTCTAGTGGAAGCCAAATGGTATTGTTCTATGATTGTTTTCCCCTATTAGGCATCTCGCAAACCAACTGGGGCTGTGCTTCAGCTACTAATGAAATCATCACATTCAAGCCAGGCAGCCATCAATATGGGAAGCGGGGAACAGGGACAGGCTCTTTATTCTGCCACACAAAGACTCCACAGCCTGCCTTCAGGTTACACTTCACCACTAGGTACACTGGAGCATTAAGTAAACTGGAAAAGGGCTGCCTATAGCTTGAAAAGACCTTCCAAAAGTAAAAAACCACCTGAACTTACAGTCCTGTGATAAATACAGCGACTCCTGGGCATCCATGAGGCAGTTTTCTAACTGCACATTGTTCTCCTGGTTCTCTTTCAGTTTTCTACCCAAGCAGGAAGGAAATACATCATCTTTTCTTAAGCATCAGGTACAAACTAAAAAACTGGCTAAAACTCTCTGGCTTTTGCTTGTTGGCAGCCAGGCTGGGTGCCCCAATGACATACTCTGGCCCCATCACAACATGGTACTATTTTATGCACATAAGCTTGCAACAGTATCATCTGGGAATCTCATACACTTGCCCTGTCAGACAGTCCCTGACATTTCAAACAGCAAATGCCTACAGAGAAGACAACTCTCCAGCAGGCAAATTTTCAACTGTATGCAGTAATATCAGGAGACAGTACAGGATGCACCAACAAACACAACAGTAACAGAAAGATGTGGACCTGTGAAACAACACTGGACTATGGAGCATATTCTCCAGAACCCAACACAGTAACTGGGGGAGACTGGAGGTTTCTGCCTTGTTACTCTGTCCTTAATACCTCACATTCCCTCTAGCTGTGGCCTCTCGTGCTTTGCTTTGTGAGTAAACAAGTTATAGCACCTCAGATTTAGTTTGTTATTTATCCCTTGCATCAGGTTAAACTGTGCGCTGGGGTGTGCACTGGGATATTCTTCCTTAAGGACTAAGGAAATCAAGCTGCTTGTTGGAAGTGTGAGAAAACCTCCTTGTCCAAACCCAGACTGGCAGACCTTGACTTTACTTACCAAACCAACAGCACAGGGAAAAAATGTCTTTGTCCATAACCGAACAAAGGTTAATCCCAGGGAAATCAACCACCACCAGATGAATATTGCTGTGCAATGGGTCACTGTGCCAGAGCAAAGGAGGTGTCAGACGTCCCCCTCAAGAGCTGTCCTTGAAACTGATGAGCTGCAGAAAACCTGGTGAATCTCTGCTCAGAGACTATTTTCTTTTCTCTGTTTTTAATTTAAGTGCAATTTAGTAGCCATAAGAGATGGCTGGCATATGAGGCTTAATCACCCTTGTCTTTCAAGAGATATAGGGTGGTTCTTTGTCCTTGTTCATGGAAGACTGGAGACAAATTAGCCACTATCTTTTCCTGAGATTAACAACACCCTAATAGATCACTTGAAATGTTATTTTTCTACACTGTCAGCACTGTGCATTCTGCCCATACACTGAGCCTTCTACCTGGTTCATCTCACAAACTCCAATTAAACCAGACAAAAAGATAGGAAAATCTGCTGCCAGATCTGCATCAGAGACATTCATCATGACAAGTCATCTTTGATGCTCAAATGTACCTGTTTTGGAGGAGCCCTTTTTCCTTGTGCTCTCAAACATATAAGCATCCAAGATCTGAAACTCATAAAAACAGTCATTTTTTTAATCTATCCATGAAAGCTTTTCCTGTATTTCTGACTTCATCTAGAGCCCAGGGGAGAGGTAAGCATTTGGCAAGCTGCTTAGGAAGATTTGCTGACCACACCAACTTCAGAGCAAAACCCAGGGACCATTGCAGTATCAGATGATAATTGAGAACTATGGATCAAACCTGAAGCATCTGAAACTTGAGATCCCTGAGGCTCAACTGAAGTTCCTCATCTGGCATCTTTCCAGAGAAAGTGACTGGACCACAAAAAAATCATCTTCACCTGCTATAACCATGCTGTTAGGCAGGAGATGCTGTTTGGGAGCTGAACACAACATCTCACCATGCTTAGGAGCAATTTCCAATGTTTTTTGTGCCATCTGCAAAGTAATTAATTCTCCTTAGCAGGATGTTGTTCTCTACTGGTCTCTCAACACTGGATACAAATTCTTATGCCAATAACTACCTGACAAATTCCAGAGGAAAGCCAAGTGTGGGGAAAGACATCCCCTTGTCAGGTGGCTCTCTGCTGACAGAGGAAAATGCACGGAAATTTGTGAATTCACTACATTCACCAGCTGCAACTGACACATCAGCTTTCAGGAACAGCTCCAGGGCACCAAAGCACTGACACAAATTGATTTTAAAAGACCAGAGGGGTGACCTCTGGATGTCACCTCTTTCCCTCTTCAAATATCCCAGGCACACCCTCTGTTTTAGCAAGAACAGGCCCAGCAAAGCCTCTTCACACAGAGAAGTGAAGACTGAGCACCAGGGCCGGCACACACACACATAGACGCACATTACCTGGGATGAGGACTGCATTCACATCAGGATTATAAAAATAAACACAACATAATTAAAATGGGTATTTTTTAACTCACTTTTTCCATCCCATCACTCCCAGTCCCTATCCACATTTCTTGTTTTCCTGAACCCAGTATTTGGACAACACAGGAAAATACATGAAGGAGGGAGAGTACTGGCCAGGTAAACCTACAGAAATACAAACTTTTCTAACTCTCATCTCTTTTACAGATGAGACAAAAAGGTGCTGAGACACACAGAGGTTCACTGTGCTGCTGAGGGAGGTACATGCTGATCCTCCTTCAGGCCAGGCTCCCAGTGGATGGCACATTTCAGAGGTGGGAACTGCAGCTGTGTGCTCTGGTACACTGGAGTGACCAGACTCACCAACTGCAGAAAACACAGCAAAACTCCATTAAGAGGAGCAGTGGAATACCCCACCAGCCACATCCACAGCTCTTCCAAAAAGGCCAAGGCAAAAGCTTTAACAGCTTTTCCAAAATTCAGACAACTTTGAATCTCATTGCTGTGGGCACCTACCTAGTCCCCAAGTCAAGTCCTGAGGCATTCTTTGTTTCCTAGCATAACTAATGATGAAAGTGATGAGTTTTACTAGATCCAAGTTTCCTCTTTTGCTGTGGCACAGCCTACATTCTGTTCTTCAAGGCTGAGGACAAGTGTTCTCAGTTCACATCCTTTTATAGCACTCAAATCTCTTTTTACTTTTCTCCTTTGTTAAGGCAATGGTCTTGTCTTTCTCTGTGTGCAGGACCCCTCTCCTGCCCTTACATATCCCAGAGAAGAGACCTGAGGACTTGACTGAGACAGAATATGTCTGTAACCTCAGTGCTGAATCCAGGGCAGAGAAGCAGTACTTCTCTCAGAAATCTCAACCCTGCTCCTCTTCTAAAAGCACATTTTAGAGATGGAGCCTATCTCTGCAGGTACATGTTCCATACCCAGGTAGGAGGATACATATAGCACAGTGATTCCCCCTTCAGGGACTCACCCGGCCTCTTGGTTGGCTTTTTTGTAGGGGTGTCTTTCCTCTTGTTCTGAATTGCTGGAGAATAGGGCACCCCTGAGGAGGAGCTGTTCTTACGGAAATGGTCTTTCAGCCCCTTGATGGAGCGGTCCAGCTGGACAGAGCGGATTTGGAAGTAAACAGTCATGAAATCTAAGGAGACAAGGTATAAACACAATTACAAGCAAACAGAGGATGATATACAGTAAAACCTTTTCTGCAACAACCTGTGCCCCTGCAGGGACCTTCTAGCATTGATGTGGAACCCCACTTAAGTGTTTTCCCCTTCATATACCATCTCTTACTTCCTTCAAAAAGAACTTATTCTTCTTTCCCCTTCAGTGCTCCTTCTAGCCCTCCCATCACACAAAACCTTGAGTTTTTGCACCACTACCAAGAGCTGCAGAAATGAGTGTACTCTTGGGAGTGCAAGACACTGTCAATTCAAGTGCTCAGTTTCTGGCAGGAGAGACTCTACTCAGTTCTCAGGATTCAAGGAATTCACGAATTCAGTGAGGTGTTAATCATCAGAAAATAAAATATAAAGTCACTAACAAAAATATGCCACAAACAGAGGAGTTGCCTTTGCTCATGGAAAAATTCTTGAGAAGCTTTAAAAAGATGATCATCATACTTGGTAAGCACAGTAACCCCCATTGAAAATTGAATGATTGAGGTGGGGGGTGATTCCAGTAGCTGAAGCCACAAGAGAAGTCCATAGTCATCTACACCCAAAGGAGAACCTAACAGAAGAGTGTAACACTGGGGGAAGGTTTTGATGTTGTCCAGCAGGGAAGAAGAGACACATACCGACTGCACAATATTCTGTACTGCCTTCTCCCTGTCCTTGATCACATTGAACACAAACTTCCCAAACAAGAAAGAATAACCAGTGTCCTACACATTTGTAACACTCAAGCACTATGCAGTGGCAGAAAGTTCAAAGGATTTCTGCTCAGGGACTAACTAGCCATTACGGTAATTGGTGCTTTATTTCCACAGCTCTTTCTCCCATCATATCCACCAGATCATTCTGTTCAATTGACTAAAAAAACACTGCAGTCTCAGGACAAACACTGTAGAAAAAACAGGATCATGGAGATGGGCAGACAGTAACTTGTTCTGTCAGTGCTGCCAGCCACCAACACCAATGTGACAGTTTGTGAGCCACAGGAGAAACCTGAGCAAAGGTTTCATGACTGGAGGTATGTAATCCACAAGCCAGTGCAGCGCTACTCACAACCCTGCTACTGGCCTAAACCAGAGTAGCTGAAATGGGACTAACTGATGAAAAACAAGTAGTGAATAACGCATGGCACTACCAACCTTGGTTCCTGCCATTTTCCACCAGCCAGCCAGAAATGCGGATGATATCATGCAGGACACTCTCCGGAAGGTGCTCCAGAGACATCTCCTCCTGTGTGTCCATTTCATCATCCCCACTGATCAGGTCCAGGATGAGAATGGGTGGCACTGGCTTAGTGTGTCGTGTCATCAGGCTACGGAACTCTGACTCCAGGGACTCCTTGCCCCTCTCAAAGAGAGATTTCTGATACAAAAGAGAAGGACAGAAGCATCAGAGGGCTTCTGCAGTCAGTCACTCACAAGTATTTCTGCCTAAGACACACTTTCTGAAGCATTTCTAACCATTGTTAAGCATCGCATGCTTCACCCTCCAGCAACACTTGTAACTAAGAGATTTTTAAAGCAACTTAAATAAAAAAATGCTTGGGAGTTGCTTGGTCTTTAAATGGGATTTAAGGATCCCCATTCCACTCACGTGGTTGAAGGGCTGACAAGAGCTACTCAGGAGGAGGTTCAGTCAGCTCCACCACACACGCCAGAGATACTCTCAGATCTACCGGCACAATGCACAGAGAGATCAAAACACCACAAACAGAAATGCTGCTGAGTGCAAACTTAAACAGAAGCCAAACAAGCCATTTTTTTGGCTTTCTTCACCAAGCAGCCTGCCCGCCAGCCTCTCACAGCAAGAGGACATGCAAGCCTACATCTGTCCCTCTCTGACTTCTGCCAGATCCCAGACTCACGACCTACCACACGGTTGAGCTCTGGGCTGTCCGGATTGTTGTCCTGGAAGTATTCAACTGCCTTCTGAATTTTGTCCATGCAATTCAAGTACTCCTCCAGCCTCCCTGTGGGGCTGAAAATTAAAACAAAAATCAAGAGCAGTGCCCACAGAATCTAAGAAAGAAGGCATCAAGAAAGCACCAGACCAAACTCAGGATAAAAATAACAAGGAAAACATCAGTTTCCTTTTCTTTAACATAGAGATTCACAGGATTCCCTTCCACCTCCACTTGGTGTCACAGCAGAACTCCCAATCCATGCAGTAAGTGCTGGTGACTGAGCAGCACACAGCTCTCAGCCCTGATGGAAAGTAAGTTGCACATCCCATCCCAGTGAAAGGGCATTGTAACACCCTCCTGAGGAGCAACAGCAGGGTTCAGAACAGTTCTAATTTGTCCTGGATGAAGTGAAGGAATCAGAAGGGCAGAAAGGCTGAGAAAAGAAGAAAGGCCATCAGTCATGAGATTCATAGGGCAGCATGTCTAGAAAACCTGGAAAAGACACCAGTGTAGAGCCTGAGCAGATTCTGCCCTCAGGTGATTGCTGAAGGTCAAGTCAAACAGCTTTACTGTGAACTTGTGGTGAGGAAAGAGTATGGGAAGGTACAAGAAACAACATGATGAATGTATGGAGTCAGTTCCCCTACCTCCATCTCAAATGTTCAGTAGAATGAAGTTCCCCAGCACGATCTAACTGCTCAACTCACCCTTCCTTTATAATTTTCTCTGTATCCTTAGCCACATGGTAGTAACTGATGACATGATCCAAGCAAGACAGGGTCTTCTCCACATTCTCCTGCAAGCGTTGCAGGTTCTCTGTCTGCTTATGCACAGGGATGATTGAATTCTCCAGTTTCATCAGACGACTTTCAAAGGATGAGAGGATAGAAACCTAAATGCCAAGAGAGAAAGAGTGCTGACAACATCCTCCCACATGAATCCATACAGTACAGCAGTAGTTAGAGGACAATCAGTTCCTAGCTTTCCTTTTGGGCCTCTGCTATCTCATTTGCCATGGGTAGGCTGGTTAACCCCTTTTGTCCCCTTTTATATTAGGATTCACAAAACAGATCACCTGCCACAGAGATGGGCCAATCTTGAATGAAGTGTTTGTGAAGTGTGAAAATAATGTGTCAAGACAGTAATAAGAAAGAGCAAAATTTAATTTGACAGCAGAAACCAAATTCACAGGAACTGCCTGGGGGTGCCCTAGGTAAAGAGACTGACAAAAGCATAAACCATCAGCCGCTTTGGCCCATAGCACTATGACCCAAACACGAGATGCACAGGAAGAACTAGTTTAATAAGAATCTTCTTTTCCATCACAGATATTTGCTTTAAAAGAGACCATTATATTCCTTCTGAAAGGTGAAAACCTTTGTTAGGCTCATAAAGAGTGCCTTAATGTCATCTCTTCTGGGCCAAAATGTAATTCTTTCAACATGACTCTGTATTTTCCATATTTCTCTGGCAGTGCTTCAATGATTTTCTTAAAGCACTGAGCCCAAGAACAGGACACAACACACCTGCTGAAGCCTGACAAGCAATTAGAATACAAGAACAAGATACGACTTCATGAAGCAACAACACGATGCTGTTGCACAATCTAGTCTGGGGTCTATTAGTACCTCTTCCCAAGAGAAAGAGCAGACTGTAAAGCGATGAGGCCAACAGCTCTTTTGAGCCTTCATTTCCCCAGGAGAGAGACTTAGGACTGAAACATTCATCAGTTTTCCCCTTTGCTCAGCCACTGAAGTGAAAAGCACAGACACAGAGCAAGTGGTTCATTGCTCTGCATTCCAGATGGCTGCAATGACAGTCATGAAAAGATTCTCCTAAGTAAACCCAGGCCCAAAACTGAGGATGAGCCTCAATGATCTCCTCACCATGTTCTTTGTAAGCTGGTCACTCTTCTCAAGGCTCTCTTTGATAAAAGACAGAGTTTCTTCTTCCTATAAGTAGGATGAAAAACTGCTCTGTAATTATTAACACTAAGACTTTAATTCACTACACATTACACACAGGTTTTCACAAGCCCTGGTAAGCAGTGCAGCAAACCTTGTCTGATCTGATTCTGATGTCACATATTAATGTGCAGAAATCAAGGTGAGAGACACACAATGTAATGAGTGAGGTTTTTATGGATAACTCATTTCCTTTTGACACCACAACCCTAAACTTACAGTACAATATAAAACTAAGAGCTTTACCAGAGGCACACAGACTCAGACAACACATTTCCCAGCCTCAGCACAGTACTGGTGTTCCATAGGCACCATCCAAACCCTAAAAGCAGCCTAAACTCAAGTGGCCAAAGCAAAGCAACCACTATGCGGTGTTTTCAAACCACCACACTCTAGAGACAGGGTGGGCACAGCAGCTACTGGGACTGGCCTTTGGCAGACGAGAGAGTACTCAGAAGGTGCCAGGCCCTAATTAGAGAGAGCTCAGGCCTTAGTGTGGGGCAGAGCTACCCCATCACCCCAAAGTCCAGAGCCCTATGCCCTGGAGGAGACGTGAGGAGGCTGCCAGCCCAGAACTGTGATGGCTAGGTATTCCACGATGCGGCGGGGAACCCCCCGCCCAGCGCCCAGCCCCGTCTCCCAGGCAACGCGACAGCGCTGCGAGCGCGGGCCCAGACCCCGGCGGCTCCCACGGTACCTTCCGCGCCCGGCCCCACCTGCTTGAGCTTGTCCTCGATCTCCCTGCGGCGGGCCGACACCTCCTCCGTGGGGATCATTGTGCCGCGGGGCTACCCTCCGTCGTGCGGCCCCGCCGTGGACAACTACCCCGTCTCCCGTCACTGCCGCACCGCCATCTTGGGAGCGGCGGCGCCGCGCTTTAAGGAGGGGGCGGGACCTCGCGGGGGCGAGCGGCGCGTGTGCAGCACCACCCCCGCACGCGGCGGGAGCGAAGGCGCCGCCGCCATCTTGGAGGCGGGGCGGTGGCTCTCGGTGTCGCTCTAGCTCTGGCTGGGGACGGGCCCTGTTCCTCCCCTCTGCAGCCGGGCTGAGCAGAGCCGAGCCGTACTGTACCGCGTCGTACCGTACCGAGCCGAGCCCTTGCGATCTCTCGTATCAGCCACGCGGGTAGTGAGGCGAGAGCGGGGGAGGGGGCAAAGCTACTCAGATTCCCTCCACAGAGTGGCTGGGGCGGCCAGATGCAGCTTTGCCCTGCTGCACAGCTGAGGGGAGAAGGAAGGTGTTGAGGCAGTTCCTGAGGGTGTGGGGCCAGGGAGATGAAATTACAGGGATTTGAGCAGGAATTGTGGAAACGTAGGCTATTGCAGGCATGCAGGTCACACTTTCCAGAAGTAAATAGCAACATTCCAGTACCTGAAGGGAATGCTGGAAAGCAAGATAGGGACTTTTTATTAGAGGATCTAGTGATAGGACAAGGGGGATGGGTTCAAGCTAGAAGAGGGGAGATACAGATTAGATTTTAGGAAGAAATTCCTCCCTGTGAGGGTGCTGAGGCACTGGAACAGGTAGCCCAGGGAGGTTGTGGCTGCTCCATTGGAAGCGTTCAGGGCCAGGCTGAATGCGGCTCTAGGCATCCTGGTCTAGTGAGAAGTGTCAATGGCCATGGCAGGGGTCTGGAACTTAATCGTCTCTGAGGTCCTTTCCAACCTAAGCCATTCTATAAACGAAAGATTACCAACACAGAAGCCACCATCTGCCTCCATCATGGGTGGGAATGGCCAGGTTTATCACAAAAATGCAGATACAGTGCTCTGCATCCTCTTAAACCACATCTAGCCTGGAGCAGGTCTGATCAGTACAGAGTGTGCCAACCTCCTGCCAGTTTATGCCACTGTGAGGCAAAACTCCCGCCACATGAAGAGGCCAGCATGTTCCCATCCATCTTCTTGTCAAACTACCCCAAGCTCTGGAAAGGAGCTGAAACAGCCGAAAGCACCTCTTTTGTTCAGCAGCTTCAGCGTTTCATAGCCCACCTTATCACCCTGCAAACAGCTGTGTCTGGGCTTTGGCTGCTGTGAGGAGCCATGCACAGCCAGGCTGCTGTATTTTCCTCTGTGTGACATTGCCCAGACATTATTGTTTGCCCGTGTTTTATGAGGACATTGCTAGAGGGTATTTTGTCCTCTGAGTGTAAGAGAGAAGATTGATCTCCACGGTCAGTGCCCAGCACCTCTCACGCTTTACTACATCAAGCTGGTGTGATTTGGAACCTTTTTTAACCTTGTACAGCAGAGCCATCATTTTTTAATATCAGGTCATGCTCCTTCTGCCAATAGATTGTGTAAAAACTGCTGGAGTCTGTGCAAATGTGCAGTGCAATGTTCAAGGGAGGCAGCAGGATAAAACTTGGTTAGCAAAGAGTCAAAGCAGCAGCAGTTATTGCTGGTAAAATGGGGGGGGGGAAGGTAGAAACACTTTCAGTTTGAGTTTGCAATTAAAATACAGTGCAAAAGGACTCAGCTCTAGGCTGTAAATCCCCTGACCCAGTTCACTGCTGGATGTTTCTCAAGCTGTGGGAGCCGCCTGTGGAACAGTAGCTCTCAGACAATCCCAGTCCAGCCAGACTTCCCGCCCTGCAAACCGCCAGCCACGGGGTCTCTGTAGTTGCGGGAGCAGTCACTTTCTATGCCAAAGCTGCTGGAGTGGATGAAAGGCAAATACGGTGACTCAGCAGTAGCCGTGGAGGAATGCCGAGTCACCCTTGGCTTCCATGAGACAGAACACAGAGAAAAAGCCCCTTTATCTTCTCCCGGAGAAGTGATTTTCACCCAGGTGGATGTGTTCACTGTCAGCACAGGTGGAGTAGGGGGAAAACACAGCTAATGTGACTGAGTAAGGACTGTACCCTTAGTGCAGTATTCAGCTGGGGTTTTGGGGCACAAAGGAGAGAGCTAATGAAGTTGCTTTTTGCAGCATTTGCAGAGCAAAGCTGGTTCCAGTGCTCCAAAACCTGAGACGTTGGATCAAATCAAAGCCAAACACCTTTGGGGTGCACAGGTCACTGGTTCAAACAACGTCACAGCCCTGTTGTTCAGCAACAGGAGTTTTCCTCACGACACAGGCATGAGGAAGTGGCTCCCGCACACAAGGACGTGACAGTCACTTCTCTTTGAGGACGAGGTGTTCAGGGTGTTGGTCACCTAAAACACTGCAGAAAAGACAATTGACCTGATTTGCAAGAGAGAAAACTGAATCAGGGCTTTGCTACAGGGGAAAGACCTGAATACCCCCCAAATCCTCATTTCTGTTGGCTGTCTTTATGGTAATGAAGGTCACTACCATAGGAATTGAAATCATACAATCATAGAACATACTGGGTTGGGAGGGACCCCCCCAAAGGGCATCTAGTCCAATCCCCCCTGCAACAAGCAGGGCATTCTCTAACCAGAACAGATTGCCCAGAGCCCCCTCCAGCCTGACCTTGAATGGCTTCAGGGATGGGGCCTCCACCACCTCTCTAAGCAGCCTGTTCCAGGGATCCCCCACCCTCAGATCAAAGATTTTTTCCTCCCATCCAGCCTAAATCTACCATTTTCCAGCTTCAGACCATGACCCTTTGTCCTATGGATTCCTGCCCTTGTGAACAGCCTTCCCCAGCCTTCTAACAGGCCCCTCTTAGGGATTGGAAGGTGGCTATAAGGTTTCCCTGGAGTCTTCTTGACAAGATTCAGGTAAATTCAATTAACAGTCGATCTCAAAGCAGGGACTTTTTGTCCTTTGCACTGTGGCTCAGTACTGCTCACACAGGAACCACTCCTGTTTCAAAAGTGCTCATTTTCTTGTGAAAAAATGAGCTACATCTGCCCTTGCCTCCCACCAACTGGGTTAATCCCACTCCTGTATGGAAGGGGCAGTGGGGACCCAATGACAGGACAGTGGCACTCCCTGAGCCACAGCCTGCGAGGCAAAACAAGATTAATACCACCAGGATCCTCCAAAAGGGCTTTGCATTTGATGTGGGAGAGGAGGCAAATGAGAGCACAGAGGAGCTGGGATTAACATAAAATTACACAACTTTCATTATGGGCTGCAGGGTTGTCCTGGCTGTGAGCCCCCATGGTGTGACCCACCGGTGTCCTGGGCTGCAAGAACGCGTGGGAACACTGTTACTGGTGGCAGCACCCTCGCCTCCTCCTCAGACACAGCCTGTTCTGCCTCCCCTTGGGTCAGCCCGGTAGAAAATGTGATTAATCTTTAACCAGATTAATCTTCACAAAAAAACAGGAGATCTGAGCTGGTTGAGAAGGCCCCAGCTTTCCTTTCCGGGTGGGAGAGCCTTTCAAAGAGGGAGTGAACATACAGACAGGGCATGGAGTGCATCCAGGCACACACCCTGGCTCTCACTGTGCCCAGGAATTCAAAGGGATGGGACAGGAACCAAATCCACCTGGCTTTGCCTCCCTGGTGACATCTCCAAGACCTACTGTCTTGCTTTGATCCCAGCCTGGTTCCAGAGCATCATGATGTGCCATGGGGATGTCTAGTGTTCCCAGAAAACTGAGTCTGTGTGGGTCAAGGGTTGGTGTTTGGGCACGTGCAGATCCCCAGTTCTTCCTGTTTGGCTCCAAGAAAGACTGCACCAGCACCCAAGTGATCCCCTAACAGTGAATCCCTCAATGATCCTCCTTTCTGTGTGGGAGTTCAGGGGTTTCAGTCTCTTGAAGGCTGGCCCCAGAAGTCAGCCCTCAAGCCCTCAGCCATTGCTCTCCCTCCCTCTGGCTTTATTTGCAGAGGGAATTAAGGCCCTGACAGGAAAACCTTCCCTTGCTCTGGTTAACTGCCTGCATAGCCAGCTCTAAATGGCTTTTTGTCAGTGAATGACCAGGATTAACGAGGTTCTCACCAAAATTTTCTTAGCGCTCTGCTGGAGTGGGAGGTAACAAGGCAGAGAATCCCTCTCCTTCAGCAGAGCTCCTTGGGCCATCAAGGTGCTGCTATATAGTGGAGACCAGTACAGTACCATCCACACATGACCGAGCCTGCCCTTCTTCCCTAGAGCAGGAGCAGCGGTTCCTGTCTGAGTTTGGCACGGGTGAGTGTCAATTCTAAGGGTAGGAATTATGAGGCACTGGATTTCGTGAGCTGGGGGCCAGACTCTGGATGATGGTCATTTTCTTCATACACCATGTTGGTTGCTGGGTAAGGATCGGAAGAGACCTCAAAAGATCATCTAGTCCAATCCCCCTACCACAGCAGGATCACCTAGACCAAGTCACACAGGAACAGATCCAGGTGGGTCTTGAACATCTCCAGAGAAGGAGTCTCGACAACCCCCTGGAAGGGGAGTGTTTGCCATGCAGGTTGGTATTGGGTGTGTGTATCCCCATGTGGTGGGAACAAGGGGGCCATACAGGGCTACAGCTGACCCCATCTCCTCAGTAGGAATGTGCTCAGAGACCCCCGTGCCAATGAGAATGCTTGATGAGGCTGTGGGGTTTTCAAGTCCAATAAGCCCTATGCAGAGTCAGCCCTCCTCTGCCATCCTGCTCTGCCCACAGTGGACGATGAGAGTCCTGCCTTTTCCAGAGGCACTGCTGGGGCTGGAGCTGCTGCAGCTTCTTTGCTCTCACACAGTTCCAACCCATGGGTGTTTATGCATTCCTGTTAATGCACCCTATAACCAAAACCCACTGGGATGCTGCATTAATCCTGCAGCTCTGCTCCCTCCATTCCCCAGCTGGAAATTGGGACTGACCCCATGCTATCTGGGCATGTGTTGCTCCCCAAAGGGGCACAACCAAACCCCTGGCTTATGCTCGGACTGTGATGCCTATGCTGGGAGCAATGAGCCTCCCATCCTTTGACACCAGTGAATGCCCAGAGCAGGCCCAGGGTAGGTGGCTGTCACCTCTTTCAGCCAAGCACAGGGAAAATGAGCTGTTTCAGAGCGGAGCTGAGTTTCTCTTGGCTGCCAGTCTGGCACACTGCCCACCAGTGCAACACCAGGCCAAATTCTTTGTGATTTCTAGGTCAACACCCGCCACTCATAAAGCCCCTGAGCTCTCCCACTGCCTGCACCAGCCTCCAGCCCAGCAGCTTCCCAGCACAGGATGGGACCATCCTCAGGGATTTACACACAATGTCCCTTCACTGCTCAGCCTGGCTGGCCCCAACCATAACCCTCAGATATTTGGGTCTTATGCCCATGTTGTCTCAAATTGGGCCATTTCCCAAACACACCATCTCGCCCTTGTGCTGCCTTTGCCACCTGGCACTGCCTGCTGTAGCACCCATGGGTGAGCTGCTTCCACAGAGCCCGCAGGCTCTGCTCCTACATTTTTTAGGGGGTTTTAAGGCTCGTCCCCTGCAATCAGACACCAAAGAAGGTTGCTTGCTTTAGGTTCTCAAGTAAGTTTCTCACTATCCTGATGGCAGTGAAAAAAAACAACCCCAAACCAATAATCTTGGGAGATGGGACGGCCCTAACACTCCAAACCTGGAAATAAATCACCTGAAAAAACAGGCTTTGTGAAGAAATCCCCGGTGCTTGTTTGCAAACGGCCAAGTTTCAACCATGACGTGTTTTCCCAAAGAAAGAGGCAATGCTGGCACTGCTCCAGCAGCTCAGCCCCTGCACTATGAGGGCTGGATGCATTCCCCATAGCCCATGAGGGCTGCTTCCAGCATGGGCTGGACTGGAGGAGCAGGAGTCCTGTGGGGCTACAGCCCCCCACCCAAGCACACGTCGGGGGGGCTGGCAGGGATGAGGAGGAGGAAGGGCAGCATGCCGAGCATCTCCTCGTGACAGCATTTACGCAGAAGTTGCTGCATTGTGGCTCGGGTGAGTGGCCGCCAGTTCTCCCCCTGCATCAGGGCAAGTCCTGGCCTGCCAGCACATTGTGCTGGCTACGCCATCGGGAACGGCCACTGGCACCGGCCCACTGACCCATCCTGGGGCACAGAGGGAGGCAACAAGCTTTGCTGGGTGAGCTTCCCAGTGCCAGAGTTTGCATCCTCCATGCATGGCCCAAAACCTCGAGGGTGCAGAAATGTTCTGCCCAGATAATCCAGTTCTGATCCACATCAGACCCACCACTATGCCCTGCCTCAGTTTCCCCAGTAGGATGCTGTGAGCCACCCCCAGGTTCTGCTACCAGTGTGAAGTCAGTGCTGCAAAAGCAGAAAATGGGCTTTGCCCCCTCTCTGTTCCCAGGCCACCTGTGACTCTACAGAAAGGTGTTTAAGCACAGCCTGACCTGTCCAGGCAAAGATAATGGTGTCCGTCCCAGGGAGACTCTGAGCTGCGGCTTGCAGGCTGCCCCAATGCCATCCATGCTCCCCCACAGGGCTCTGCTGTACCAAGGATGATGATCACTGCCCAAGTAGAGTTCCCAGGATGTTTCTCATCCATGGGAGCTCTCCAAACTTGAGAGATTCATTAATTGCTATGCAAGTCCAGTCCCTTCCCTACCCTCCTCTCTCCAGTCCCCCTCTTCTCCCCCCTCACTCCTCCATTTAACATCCCAACCTGGGATGTTAAAATGGACTGAATTTTTATCATGAGTGGGGAAATGAAATTATTAACAGAAAAGGAAAATCTGGGACTGGCGAGAGAACCCACGAGCTGTGACCTCCTCCAAACCAAATCCACACAAGGAAAACAAAAGGCTTCGAGATTAGCATTTCCAAACAGAGCAGAGATGGCCCCAATCTTTGGGCTGTTTATTCTAGGCGTTGATTTTCAATATTTAGGATGATTAGCAAGTGAAAGCGACTGTTGCCAGAATGGCTTCGTGCCAGCCCGACGCTCAATGGAGGGGAAAGAAAGACAGGGCAAGAAAAGGAGAGAAAAGAAGGGCTTATGTATATATTTTTCCCCCCTCTGTGAACGGGAGATTGGTTTGAGGTGTCAATGTTTGCCCATTGGAGAGGGAAGAGGGATGACGGATGACGGATGAGGGGACGGCTGGGGGAACAGCAGAAATAAATAGTAAAGGAATAATTGTCATGTGCTTTGAGAGGAGACAGCTGGGGCTGCGAAGGTCAAGTTTGTAGGAAGAGTAGTGGAGCTGAGTGCTCCCCAAACCCCCTTTGGTAGGTGCTGGTGGTGGAACACTCCAAAATGCAGCCATTTGGGGTCTGGGATTTCAGTGCCCGCATGCAGAGCATTGCCAGCTCAGGGGACCCCAACCCATCACCACTGGAGCGAGCCAGGACAGCCCGCAGGCCTGGACCAGCCCTGGCCGCAAGCTGCCACCCTGCTGCCACCGGCAAGCCCGGGCAGGCCAAGTGCTGCCGGGTCTCGACCTCTTTCCTGGCACTGTGCTTCACTGGCCCGAAGCACACCCAGGCTTTGTGCGAGTAGCAAACTTGTGTCCTGCCTGCCTCCACGCTCAGGGATGCTCCCACCCCATAACACCCCCTGCCGCTGCTAAAAAATAAGCCCTCCCTTCCCCAACCTTCTCACTTGAAAGAAAAAGATTTCACATCCTAGTCGGTTTTGTTGCTTCCAGAAGCTGAACAAAATAAGGTTGTTTCAGGCCTTGCCTGGTGCCTCCTTTATAGTCCCCCTTTCACACTTTAAAACCCACAACTGGCTCCATCAGACAGGGATATTTTGTCCTGGCAAGGTTGGTTTCTCAGTCCCTGGGCAGGGTGGGGGTGCTGGGGGCTCCTCTTTCAAGCCGGCTTAAAACCAGAAACAACAAGGCAAAACAGAACAAATAAGGGGACTGAGGGACAAGGGAGCTGCCAACAACCCTTTCTGCAGTCCTCCCAGTGCCACCATTGCTGGGGAGAAGCCAGGACAGGGAATTGCTTGTTACCTTTTTGGGGTTTGGTGTCTCCAGGCTAAAATGAGACCCTGAGTCTGCCTCCAAAATCCACCCCACCACACCAAAGCTGTCCCCACCCCAGGTTTAGCCCTACCTCATCCTAAGGACCACATCCTGTGCCCCCAGCACAAGGCACACAGAGGCCAAAGCCCTGCACTGAGCCCAGCCCTCTTTTGGGGCTAAGACTGACCAGATTCGAGCAGCAGAGCACAGGGGCAGCCCTGAGGCTTACTGCTGCACTACCAATGAGATCCACTAGATCATTAGGGAGGTGATAGGCTGCTGCTTAAGTGCTGGGGAGATGAGAAGGACCTTATTCCTTCTGAAGCAGAGTCTGGAGGGGAATCTCCATCCCTGGAGGTGCTCAGATGTGACAGGGGACACCAGGCAGCCACAAGCAGGGGCCAAACCACCCATTTCCAAAGTCCCCTTCTAGTCCCTTTCTGCACCATCCCAAGTGGCAGCATATTTTCACTGCTGTAGGCACAGGAAGGTTCCCACAGACTGATCCTAGCCAGCCTCACCCTGGCCAGCCTCACATCCCTAAGCCAACCTGCCAACCCCCAACCCACTATCGTCTACCCTGCCCGTGCTGGCTGGGCTGGCACTCAGTGTTTGCTGGTTTCTTCCCTGTCTTGGCAGAGCCCAACTACTCCTCAGCGTAATTGGCCTCATGAGGGTTCAACTATTCCTGAGGCGCCTGCGCAGATCCTCTCATTGCCCTGAACCCAGGAGGGCTCTGAGGCCACTGGGGTTTCTCTAGGCTGGGTGGGAACATGGCACAAGTAGAGGGACGGTCTCTGCTGTTCCTTTCTCCTCTTAGGAGGGACTCCTTATGTTCTCCCCTTGCTCCAGTGTGGGGTCCCTCTCACAGGAGACAGTCACCCACCAACTCCTTCCCATGGGCTGCAGCTCTTCACAAACTACTTCAGCATGGGTCCCTTTCATGGGATACAGTCCTTCAGGAACAGATCACTCCAGTACAAGCTTCCTGCAGTGTCACAGCCTTCTTCAGGCACTTCTACCTACTCTTGTGTGGGATTCTCCAGGTAAATAGCTGCTCCACCATTGACCTCCATGAACTGCAGGGACACCATGATCTTCACTATGATCTTCACCATGAGCTACAGGGGAATTTCAACTCTGGCACACCTCCTCCCCCAGCCACACACCACAGAGGCGTTTCATACCCCACTTCTCTCTGCTGCAAATTTTGCAGCAGTTTTTTGGTTTTTATTCCCTTCTTAAATATATCATGGCAAATGCATGACCTCCATCACCAGCTGGCTTGGCCTTGGCCAGTGGTGGCTCCAACATGGAAGCTTCTGTCAGCTTCTCACAGGAACCACCTCTGTAACCCCTCCTCTGCTCCCCAAAACCCCTCCACACAAACCCAACCCAACTTCCAATAAGGTTCCAAAGACCCAGCAGGTCCTTCCCCTACACATCCCCCCACCCAGATGAAGAAATGCTAGTGCTAAACATGTGGGGTTTTAAAATATATAATATTTAATAGATTATATAAAAACATCTAAAGAGGCAGACTTTTTTTATACCATTTGACAGATTGTATAAAAACACCTAAAAAGCCAAACTTTGGGAAAATATAACGTAGAACAGATTATATAAAAACATCTAAAAAGGCAAACTAGCTGAACAGATCAACTTTTTCTTCCTCCCTAGGCACAAGTCAGGAGGGAGGTTGAACTCAAGAGAAACCAGAAGGGACTTCTATTTGCTTGCTAGTTAATTAACAGCCTACCACTACCAACTCTCTTAAACAGAAAAGGAAAGAGACAGAGAAAGGAAAGGAGAGACAAAAGGATTTGACAAAAGAATTTGGAAATTGCACTTAGCCTATTGAGTCCTAAACTACCAGGAATGTCCATTTCCACGTGAAAAAAACCAAAACAAAAACCAAAGATAATTAACATTTCTTCCTTTAAAAGTAAAAAAATAAGTAGTGTTATATTTCTTCTCTCGAGGAAACTCATGGACTAGAGACTTCTGATGTGTCCTTTAAGGATATATTAAACAGTTCCTGTGGTGGTGGGGTTTTATTCCCTACCCTGATGTTTCGGTGAATAATTTTACAAGGAAGCTGGTAAAAGTCACTGTGGATGTCTCTGTCTTTAGAAAAATCTTGTCCCATGTAAATCCCAGCAGCATGGAAGGAGCATCCCACTCAGGTCTGTGTGGACTTCGTGACTGGCATCTTATAAGATGGTGGCCAGATTGCTCCAGTCACCCACATCGACTGGCAAACGGGTGTCGTTGAGGTCAAACAGCTGCTCGATGTTGACGCAGTTGGAGAGGTAATCGTTTGTCTCTTCCTCCCAGGAATCCTGCAGGAAAGAGGTGGCCATGAAGGTTTCATCAAAGTCAGGGTTGTTCTGGTTTGATTTGGTGGGGACTTGCTCCTGCCCCTGGGGAAGGTCGATGTGGTGCCCGTGTACTGTCAAGTCCAGGTCTTGTGTTGAGGGGCTGACTGGAGGCAAGAGATCCAGATCCCCAAAAGTGAAGTCGCCATTCAGGTTGGTGTCGAAAATGGCTTCCCAGTCAAAGTCACCTTTCAGTGATCCCAGCTCGGTCTGCTCTTCCTGAGTCAGCAAGGTCGAGTTGGAAAGCCGAGGTACCTTGGCCATTAGCTTGGGAAAGGACTGCTTGCGTTTCTGCCCCACTTTGCCACTCACTGGATTCAAGTACTGGTGGCTGGTGACTTCTTCAAAATCTTTCAGCAGTTGCTGTGCTTCCATATTGACGTTGAAGATGTTATTGGAGGTGCAGGTTGAAGCAGCTGGACTGGTGACGGAAGCAGGTGGACTCTTTGCTTCTTGCTGGTCTTTACTGCTGACAGCTGTGTGGATCTGCACTGGAGCCACCCTCCGTTTTTTGAAGGCACCATTCTTGAGTCGATCGGCATACTGGGGATCAAGCTTCCAAAATCCACCTTTCCCTGGCTCGCCCTTCTCTCGGGGCACCTTGATGAAGCACTTGTTCAGGGAGAGGTTGTGCCGGATGGAGTTCTAGACCCAAAAGAGAAAAACCCAAGGCTGAGTACTTGTCTGTTGCTACAGCACCTACCTGTATGGGGAGGCTGGTGAAAAAGAATATTTTCATAGAGGACCTTTGGGAAGAAGAAAGCAGAAACAGCAATGTCAAGATACCCTGAGCTACATGCCCAGCAGAAACTGCCCTGTCCCATGTCTCTAGCAGAGTTGCCTTGTCATCGGTTGAATCCAGTCAGTGACAACAGAAGTCAAAATGTTCAGCTGGGACAACAGGAAGCTTTGGGGCAACTCTCAGTGGCTGTAAATTTGGATCATGGGGCCGATTCCCTTGCAGTGAGGGAAAACATTTTCAACTAGATCAGGTTACTCAGAGCCCTACTGAAACCTTACTACAGATCCTACTAAAATGCCTACTAAAAGCTGGAGGAGATCCAGTCATCCTTTGTGGCCAAGAAGGAATAGGGTGGCTTTACACTGATGTGGCCATGATCCCATTACATGTGGCAGCAAGTGACAACACTGTGGGGAACAGCATCATCAAGGCCCTCCTTGGACCCTGAAGATCATCTGCTCCCATTGCTACTGTCGAGGGAAAAATATTTGGCTCCAAAACAGGGACATCACCCATCCAGGCAAAATCAGAGGGACACATGCATGTCCCCAGAGGTGCCTCCTGGCATGAAGATTTCAGTGTGAAATCACTGCATCTTCATCATCCACTGCTCAAACAAGGTGGTAAAAAACAAGGGCGGGGGGAATAAAAAAAGCAAAAGAGGAGTTTCTACTTCCATTGACCTGTTCTGAAACCCTGACTGCACCTGGAATGATGTGAATAATCAGAAAGAAAACTTAGTTACTGGGTAAATAACTCAGCATCAGACTCCACAAAGCCAAGACTGTATTAAGAGACTGGATATGGTAGAGGGCTTTTTTCTTTCCTAATGTTGCCTGGATATCTTTATGCTTATTCATCCATAATCCTGAGTGCCCAATAGGAAAAACAAGGCTTGAATGCTTGGAGCTGTTGAAAAACATGCATACATGCGTGCGCGCGCATACACACACACACAACCCTCCTCTAGGCTGAAGCTCCTTGGGTGTGTTGGCTCCTCTCCAAAGCACTCAGCTCCCACAGGAATAGATCCATCTCCCCCCGAAGTATGGGTGGCATGACCTTTCCAGGCTGTCTTCACATACGGGAAATGGGGCAGGGGATGAGAGAACAGCCTCCAGAGAAATAAAAGAAAGAAAGAAAGCAAGAAGGAAGAAAAAGAAAGGATGAAAAAAGAACAAGAAAAAGGGAAAAAAGAAGCAGCAGGAACAGACATTCCTGTAAACAATCCAGGCTGTGGTAACTCCAGATTTACAGTTTAATGAAATTTTACAAGGTTCAGAGCCTTGCAAGCTGAATTCTTCACTCCCCATCTCCCCTCTCCATCCAAACTTTGCTCAGCCAGAACTGCCCTCCGTTACTACCCGGCCTGTTAACATATTTATCATTCCTGCCTGCAACAATCCCTGGACCCCCCTGCATCTCTGCCAAGCGGGGTTGAAAACCTCCTTTTTTAATAACCACATTTAATTAAAAATGAGCTGATTATCCAGCTTTGAGTTTACAGGAAAAAGTCAACAGGCTGGCACACAGCTTCTTATCCAAATCACTCTTGTAGGTCTCTCCCCACCCCCCAGCACAGAGTCTGGGGGAAACTGGGTGGCCCTGGAAAGGGACTGGGGTGTTCTCTGTGATGGGCTTCAAGAGCTGCTGACACCCCTCTGCCTGGGTACAAAGTGGTGAGGGGTTTGTAGCCTTTAGATGAGCACTGCTAGTGGAAACACTGGCATACTGCAGATTTAGGCTGGGAAAAACCAGAGTGGAGAGCTGAGGCACCCAAGTGCCTCTTGCCTTGCCACATCCTAGAAAGCCTCCTGTGCTGGAGGTCCCTTCACATGATGGAGGAGGACAGCGAGCCAAGGTGCAGCCCCTGCCCCCTGGGGACATGCTCATGCTGGCTGAAGCCTCACCAGCTCATCACAACGATGGAGCTGCCTTTGCCTGTCCAAGGAGACTGAAGACCTGCCCTCTGCCCTGCTTTGAATGCAGCAACATTTCTGCTCTGAACCTTCCAACAAGGGATTTGTCCAACAAGCAGCATCTCTGTGGGGTTCTTCTCCATCCCTCTCCTACACCCAGGAGGCAGCAGGAGACACTTGACTGGGCAATTTTCTGTGTGCTCAGCCCTGAGGGACTTGGGGCCCCTTGAGAGCTCCAGAAAGGTGGACTCAGGGACAGAGACACCTTTGGCCCAGAGCTAAGAGGAACCACAGGGACCAGCAGCCCAAAAGAAAAAATTCTGTTCCCAAAATAACCTTGGGCTCTTCCCAATAATGGCCCCTTCCCCCTGCCACCCTCTGCCACTCTTGTGGCCATGGCATTTCTGCACAGCCACACTCTTTCCCATTGCAGCCCTTCCCTACCAACTGCCCTTCCAGTGGGATCCAGCATCCCTGTAGAACCAGTAAAAGCTGAGGAAAGTCCTATTCAGCCCTTCAGGGTGAGGGAACAAGGCAAGAGGTTTCCAAATCTCCTACCTGCCAGGTAGGATCCGCATGTCGGAAGTAGCAGAAGTTGTCGGTAATCCACTTGTAGATGGCAGAGAGGGTGATTTTGGGCTCACCGCTGGCTTCCATTGCCATGCAGATGAGGTTGGCATAGGAGTAGGGGGGCTTGATGTGTGGGTTGACCTTATAGTCGATGTCCTCTGCAAGCTGAGGGGGCACAGCCATGGTGTGGTGCATTGTCCTCGAGGTGGAGGAGGAGATGGGCTTGCAGGGTGTGTGGGGAATGCCCATGCATGCTGGGTCAGCGGCCAGTGGGGAGCAAGGAGCAGCAAAGCTGGGAATCCTGTCCTGGGGGTCGGGGCCGCTGGGGTAGCAGGAGGGTTTTCCCATGCTGGTGCTCTTGATGGAGAAGTCTTGCAGCCACATGAGGCTTGGCAGGCTGTCATCAAAGTCCCTCTGCTTTCTCTTGATCCCTGGCCACAACTGCCACCGCTCAGCCATGCTTTGTGCAGAGGAGGCAGGTCCTGCAATAACAGAGAAGAATGAACCTCCCCATGGCACAACCTAGCAGGTTTCACAGGGATCAGCTAGTGTGGGGATCCTGGGCCTGACTCCTTACAATGGGTCTCTGTCCACCCTGACTGGGGTGTTACAGCTCAGCAGTGGGGCCAGACACCCTATTCCCAACCCTTAGCTCTGAGTGAGCGTGGACTTGGTCTGTGTCCTCCCCATTTGGTTCAGGGAGAGCAGGGAAACTGAGGAACAGAAACGGCCCAAAAATGGGGTACCAGTGGGAGAACTTTAAGATATTTTGTCCTGTCAGCAACAAGTGGCAGAAACATGCAGACACACTCTGTGGGATGGCAGGGCTGGATTCGGGCTCTTTGTTTTTAATTCTTTGTTCAGTGCCAGCCTTGTTGGGCAGTGATGGCCAACCACAGCTGAGGTGACACTGGAGCTGGAGTGATACTGGGGTTTGGAGGACACCAGGGCTGGGGTGATACCAGAGTCTGGAGGACAGGGGGTTGAGGGAATGTCCCCAAGGTTCACTGCTGCTGAAGCACCTCAGGAGAGGTGCTGAGGAGCTAGTGTGCAGAACCTGGGGGATGGGACCCACGCAGCAACACGGGAAGCACCCAGGCCCAGCCTCACCTTGAGGTGGGGATAAGAGCCAGCTGCCTCACTCCCACAAAAGAGACGTTTTCCCCAGAAGTATGTCTCAGGGCAGCAACAGCTCAGTCAGACTCTGGATGCCCAGTGTCACCACCCAGCTCCTCTGCCCGCAGATAAGGACAACCTAACAATGCCAGCAATATCAAGTGGGGAGGGGGAATAAAAGGAATAAACCCACTAATAACATTTAAAATAGCAATAAAACCACCACCCCACACACCCCCTTTCCCCNAAAAAAAGGAAAAAACAAAACAACTGGCGAAAAAATTAACAAAATTGAAACTCGATCTCGCAAACGTCTGTCGCAGTCAAGGCGTGGGGTCCGGGCTGTGGCCCTGGGGTGAGCGCTGGCCCCCCAGAGCCGGGCCCTGCCCGCCAACCGGCCGTGATTTGCCGCAGCCCCGGCGCTGCCGTTAAGTAGCGGCTCGGGAAGGCTTCGCGCGTTGCCG
>VZRI01008454.1:30735-47117 GCA_013397515.1 Upupa epops | reverse complement strand
TGCCATTGGTCCGCGCGTTGCCATGGGGAGGCGCTGGGTACCGCCCACTCCTGCGCTGGGGACGTCCCGGAGCCCGCCGGGTCGGGGAGCGGAGGGGGCGCGGAGGTGCTGAGGGGTGGGGAGGTGGCCGACCTGGACGGACCCCGCAGTGAACCCCCTAAACCGGTGTTCTGTCCCCTCGTCCCTGCCCTCAGTCCTAGCCATTTCCTACTACTTGGGCCCCCTCCCAGCCCTTTGCACCCCTGACCCCTGAGAAGCCCCTACACGCGGAGGGGAGTACCCGGGCCTGCTCCGGTCGGGGAGATACGAGGCGCGGCCGGCCCCAGCAATGAACCTCCAAGTCTGTGTCCTGCCCCCAGTCCCAGCCCTTTTCTCCTACCTGTGTCCCCTCCCAACTCCACTTCAGACCGCTGAGGAGCCCACAGCGATGAGGGCAAAGCTGCTCGGGGAAGGGGGCTGGTAAGGCCCCAGATTAAAGAGTGGGGGCTGCCTTTACCTAATTAAAAGTACTACAAACCCTATAAGAAATTCCTGATACCTGCACCCTGCTACTGCCAGCCTAAGGTCTTCAGCAGTGGGAGCTGCAGGCAGCTGTGAAACCCGAGGGAAGACCGTTGCTCCAGGCCAGCCCTTTGGGGGAGTGGAGTGCTGCAGAGGACTGGGGAGGGTTAAACCGCAGTAGCACCTCCTTCCCCAGGGGAAGGGCATTAGGGAACGTGGGGCAGGTGAGTGGCCAGAGCAGCTCTCTCGAGGGTGGCTGTCGGCCAAAGAAGTGTGTGTAATTAAGGATTTTCCTGCCAGGATCCCTGAGAATTGGGATAAGACAGGCTGGGGGTGTCAATCCCTCTCCCCAGTGCACAGTCAGGTGCCCACCCCCAGTGGCAACAGGCCAGGAGGTTCCGTGTGCTGGGACTGGGAGTGGAGAGGGGAGGAAGATATTCCCAGTAGAGCACAGCTTTCAGTGGACTATTATCCATATGACAATCTCAAAGATCAGTTTCTGCCCCTCAGGAGTGGGACCTGCTGAGAGGGCTCAAGGGCTTTTCTGAGCAGCCTGGGGCAGAGCATTTCAGCCCTTGATTACCCCATCCCTTTATTCACCTTTCATGTGATCCCTCCATGTGTAACCCCTCTCCCCACCACTGCTAGGTGTTACCCTTACCTTACACCAGTCCCCTCCGCTACAACCAAATTATAACCCTAGTTACAGCCCCTCTCACCTTCATCAGCTCCCAGCATGAGTTTTCTTGCCTGGCAGTTAAGAGATTTCTCCTGCACAAGCACCTAGCACCTCAGTGGTCCTCTTCTTCTCCAGGAAGTGTCCTCTCCAGGTGTTCTTGTCCATCCCAGTGATGCTGGTGGCACTGGTCCTTGTGCCACTTGCCCAGGGACACCTTAGCCCCAAGACCCCAATTACCCCCACCTTGTAACCATGAAACCACTCCGGATACTTTGCCAACATAAGACACCCTTTATTAAACATACTTTTAAAATCCCAAACATGCTCAAAGCAGAGTCATAAGCAGCAATCCTGGTTTCCTTTCTCAGTCCCTGACCTGTGGGTTGCTGGACAAGGCGGTCCCCTGTGACACGAGGGGCTGCTGCCTTTTGCCTTGTGCGACCAGCACCAAAGGCTTCTGCCCACCCTTCATTCTTTCTGGGTTGTTGAGGATGATACTAGTGTCACTCACACCCAAATCCCATCTCTCCTGTGCCACAGCAGAGGATACTCATTACTCTTGCTGCTCAGCCACAGCATCCTCACGGCTTTTCCCCATTGCTGTGGGCCCAGCAACAGGGTCCCTCTGAGTGACTGGCAAATGCCTGCATGCAGACAACCCATGAGTTGCTGGCCATTCCAGTAGCACTGGGGACTCACAGCTTGGAGCAGCCAGAAGACCCTCCTGAGCCTGTTCAACTCTGACCTGCCATCAGTCACAAGCACCATGGCAGACCCATGCCACAGTGCCCAGACAGTCATGGAGAGCTCTTGTCCCCTGTTGAAACTGTGAGGAAAGCTGGACTTTGGTAGATAAATCTCCCTTGGAGCATCAGCTCAATGTTTCCTCCCTTGCCCATGCCAGAGGGTGGGGAAGCAGCCAGCTTCATGCAGCTCCCTGGTTTTCTCAGTTAAGCATGACAGTGAACTCCCAGAGCTCTGCCTGTGGCCAGGACACCCAGAGCCATGGGTTGTTCCACCATGGCAGTGTGCCCTTGAGTGGGGCACAAGGTTCCAGCCCTCTCTGCTGTTAGCAGCTCCCACCCCACAGATGGCAGTTTGGAGATGCCATCAAACACCCAGTCCCGGGTTCCCAGTGAGGAATTTGGGAGTTACTGAACCGATGGGAGACATGATGGAGCAGAGGGAGCCTGGAGGAGAGAGCAGCAAAGTGGCCATGACTGATCTCCCCCATCAGCAGCACCCACACCAATGCCACAGAGACAGCAGCTAGTGCAGCCCTGGCTGGGAGCAGGACAAACACCCCCAGCACCCTCAAAAGGGCTTTAATCCCCTTTAGGAGCCACAGCCACCAGCACATTCTGTGCACTGTTACAGGGCCCGGTGGTGAGGACCTGCTCCCCGCACACACCCCACAGCTCTGCAGGGCATTGCTATCACCTCATGAACATCCCTGTCCTAACACAGCTCTGAAAGGTGGTTTTCTCCTGTGAGGAGGAGGTGGCCTTTTCTATTTTGTCTACAGCAAGGGTCCTCCCTCATCTCTTGCTGCTGAGAAAATCAAGCAGGGGGAAGTAGGGACTTAGCTTCCTCCCCTGGGCTGGCCCAGAGCTCACTAGATTGAGATGCTGATCCTGATGCTTCTCAAAATAGCTTCTGACCGTCCCTGATGCTCTCTGGAATGAAACCTGGCCAACCAGGTCCTCGAGGTCTGTAGCTGCATCCCTACCCCATCGGTGTCCCCCTGCACCTATCCCCTGGAGCAAAACCCTCTCACGCTGGCTGGAGAAGTGGGGATGGAGAAGTGGGGATGGAGGGGTGGAGAACAGCTCCCACACCCTCGCCCAGCCCCTGCTACAAAGTGTGATGGGATGGACAGAACGGATGGGTCTGGGGGTGATACGTTTGGCACTTGTTCCAGAGAAAGGGCACAGCCCCAAGCCCCGAGCTCACAGCAGGGCGGAAGACAGTGAGTGACACCCTGGGGAGTGGTGACAATGGGAAGGGGGGTACCAGGTCCCCTGCCCTACTCCCCAGGGTTTATCTCGGGGGAAAAGCAACGTTGAGGGCTGGCCTGAGAGCCCACTTGCTGCCCAGGAGGAGAGCAGAGGGAGGAGTTGCTGGGGGGTCCCATCACCACTGTTGCATTAATGGGGACATCCCATGGCACAGCAGGGGCACAGGCCCAGCAAACCTGGGGGGGAACCAGCCCCCCATGAAGGCCGCTGCCTCATGCACCAAGGATGCCAATGCAAACACTGTACGGGCACTGTCCTCCCACCACCCCCCTTTAACCACAGCCCAGGACCCCCCAGGGGTGTGTGATGGCCAAAGCCAGGGACAGGAGGGCACTCTAACCCACCCCCATTGGTGCTGGATAATGAGAAGGTGCTAGTGGGGGTCTCTGAAGCAACATGGCTCTGGCCCCCCTCTGCACACAGGGCCAAGGAGGGAAAGCCAAGGTCTTTTGAGATCAGTCCTGCTGCAGTCAAGGGGAGGAGGTGGCGATGCCCACAATGCCCCAAATCCAGGGTCCTTCTGGGAGGGGCAAGGGGGTGAGTACCCCTGCCCAGGCTGAGCCCTCACATGGGCAAGGTGGCTGCTGCCTGCTCCAGGTCTTGGGTGCTGAGGGGATAGTGGGACCAGGGCACCCACTGCAGCCCCACGTTGTTGTTGGCTGCCTCTGGGCCTGGGGGGAGGAAATAAAGGGTTAGGGGCTCCCAAAGCCCACTGGTGCACTTGGCTCTTCTTCCCACAGGGGATGCAATTTAATCTCCATAAGTAACACCCACCTCTCCCCCCAGTCGAGCAGGGATTGGTGACAGCCTGCACTTACCTTTGGGGGCTGAGGTGGCCCCTTAAACCCCCAACTTCTTGGGAATGCTGAGGGGCAAAGGGGAAGAACCACTGCTCACAGCCTTCCCAAATAGAAGGGGGCTGTCCCTGCCACCCCGCTATGTCCAGCAAGTGCGTACATGCAGATACCAGGGATGTCACCCTGGAAAGGACATTGAGGGGCCCACCAGCAATGCCGGGGTGAGGGGTGCCAACCCAGCACCAACCCCCCCACCCTAGTAGAAGATGGGGCGCGAGGCGGGTGCAGGCTCTGGGGGTCTCATACCTATTCCTCAATGTTAATGGGGCAGGAGTCCGGCACAGCGGCTGCAGGCAGGAGAGACCAGAAGGCACATGGTGAAGGTGGGAGCAGAGGTGGTGTGGGGCTGGGGGGGGCATGCACACGAGCGAGCACATGGGGTGACCTGGGCTCGGGGGGCTCACCGCCTGCAGACGGGTCTGGAATGAAGACAGGGAGCCTCACGATGTGAGGGGGCTGTCATGCGTGGTGCCCCCAGGGGTTTTGTGCCCAGGAGAATTGAGGGGTGGGCATGTTTGTGGCATGGGGGAGCAGGTCCTTGCATGCCTCCTCTCCGGCTGCAGGCTCCCAGTTCAGGCAGCACTCTCCACACTGGGGCAGGGTGACGGGCAGAGCTTGGGACCTGCCTGTCTGTGCCCTGAGTCCCACCACCCAAACCATCAGAGACAACATGCTGCCCCTTAGGGAGAGGGTTCACCCCTACAGCCAGGTGCCTGCTTCCATTAGTGGGGTGAAGCCCAGGTATCATGGCAACTCTGAGCTCGGGGGCCACGCAAGGGCACCCCAAGGGTAAGCACTGAGGCTTCCTCAGCAAAGGAGCAACCCAAACCCACTGCCTGCTGATTGATGGGAGGTGACAGCTGCCATTTGGACTGGCTTTTCAGGAGCTCAGTCTGTGGATACCGGAGGGAACGGGAACCGAAACAGGACTGCACATACACATCCTAGATGCACACCACCAACCCCATTAAGAGCTTGATATTGCCTCAGTCGCTGTGCTCTGCTGCACAGACCCTGCTCAGCTCAGCACACCTTGGCAGCTGGGTTGGGAGCCGCAGCACATGCTCTGATCCCACAAACAGACCTGACCCTGTGCCCACACGCCTCTTGGCCCCCTAGGGCTGTAGCAGGCAGATCTTCTCCCCCATCAGACACTGTCAGAGCTGCCCTGTGCAGACTGGCTCCCAAAAAGCATTGCGGTGAAATCCAACCAGCTCCTCCAGCTGCTATGGTATCGCTTACAGCCCAGATCCTCCATGGGTCTGAACTAGCCAAACCCCTCAGAGGATTTTCAGAGTTTCTGCTGCCTCCAACGCAGCTCCTCAGTGCTCCCCACCTCGCTGACAGGAACCTTCCCCCTGTTACTGTTTCCAATATCATCCTGTCCTTCACACAGGCCGTGGCCAGAGGATGCTCCAAGCCCTGTGAACAGTCCCACACCCCACCTCATACCCCAGAATCCCTCCGAGGACCCGGGTCTGTGGGCTTTGTTTAAATCTTGCATCCTAAAATCCCAGGGATGTGGTCTTTTCACTCTTCCCAATGCCCTTTCCCACCAGGTGGCAATCTGCAGAGATTTCCCAACAGCGCTGGAGATGAGCAAATTTTCTGCTGTGAGGAACCTTGTCCCATGCCCTCCTGCACAAGAGAGGGCAAAACCCAACCCATGGGGCTGATCACAGCAAAATCTCTCCACAAGAGAAGCTGGGGAAGGGATAATATTAACAATAACAATTACATAATCTCTGGTCAAGGAGATTTTTTTTTTAAGCTTTCAGAAAAACAAGCCCCAAAGGAAAAGTCCCCTCTGTTCTTGCTGGCCCCCTGGATGCAACTACAGCCAGACCTGCAAGAATACTCTGCCAAAAAGGACTTTTTCAGTGCATGCAACCAGCCTGGCACCTGCCATCCTCACCACCAGTACGAAATTGTGCCTCAAATGGTCCCTGCCTCAAAGTGACAGAGTCTTGGTAGAGAGAGGCTGATGACAGCAGCAGATGTGGCAAGGGAAGGACGGACCTGCCCTGAGTTTAAGGAACAAACCCAGCACTGCAAAACACCGACTGCAGCCAGCAAACAGCCAGCTGTGACACCCCAGGGCAACCCTCCTCCAACGCCATTAGGGCAAAGCTCTGCATCCCTGCAGTGACTCCCTGTGTCTCCTCTGCCATGCCCAGGGCACTGCAGGCACCCCCAAAGCCCACCACTCCGCACCTCCTTGGCCCTGGTGCGAGTGGCAGCCCCCGCTTTGCCCATAACAAGTGCTGAGGCTGGCTGCTTCCTCTCACATGGGCAGCAGCACCGCTCTGGGCCAAGGGCTCCAAGCTGAGCAGCTGCCAGACACGCAGATGGACATGGAAACCAAAGGATGGGGAGAACATCCTTGGCTGGGTTTGGTCTGGGGGCCCTATCCTGCACCTCAGCCAGGAACAAGGCCATCATACTGCTCACAGCAGAGCAACAACCAAGGCCACTGCAGCTGCAAAGCTGCCCTTCCTCTTCCTTCCCCTGGCAGAGCCAAGGGGGACTCCATCAGGGTTGACTTTGGTCAGTGCAACAGCCAGGGGATGCCCTGCTGGGACCTCCAGTAAGTGCAGAGGTGCTGCAGGGACTCCCTCAGGTTGGTAGGGCTTGGCCAGCTGCTACTGGAGGGTGATGGAGAGGACATGGGGTGTTTGTGGCAGGTGCCTGTTCCTCCTCAAGAGCCTCAGCAGGTTTCTCCAGTGCAGAAACCACCATGAACAGGCAGGGCAGTGGGAGAGTTTTCCCAGAGGAAAAAGGGGGAAGAAAGGATTACCCCTCCCTCCAGCAGGTTTCACTGACTCTCTCAGCTCTCCAGCACCCACTGTGTGTCTGGGACCTGCCACAAATTTAGCTGAAGGGGCCAGGCAGGGGCAGAGTTGCATTCAGTTCATCCACAAATGTATTGATGGAGACCCTGACCCTCAGAGGGCTTCATCTTGGCTTTTTATCCTGTTCCCCACACACCAGCAGGAGCCAACAGCACTGGGCAGAGTCCCCAGCCCACTTCCCGCTCAGCCCATACAGGGAGCAGGGTTCACCAATACATTTGTCACCTTTGGGCAAGTCTGGGAGGGGAGGGGACACAAGCGTGGGTTGAGAAAACCGTGTTGGCACAGAGCGAACATGAACTTTCACACAGACGGAGAAGCCTGAGAGGAAGGAGGAAGAGGAAAAAAAAAAGAGATGGAGAAAAGGCAGGAGGGAACAGAGGTAGAAGTAGAAAGAAGCAGAACAGAAGTAGAAGTAAAATGGGAGAGAAAGCATAAAGAAATGGAAAAGAGGGGGGATGAAATTTGGGGCTTTGCAGAAGGACAACCCCACCTGAGGTGCCCCATCTCCCCAGCCTTGGAGGAAGAGGAGTGGGAGGCAGCAGCCCCGTGATGAGGCTGGACTGGCTGTGGGTCACACCCTGACCCAGAATTCTGCTGCACCCAGCACGATCTGGACCAGGCTATGGTTGTGCCACAGCGGGAGAACTGGTGCCCCCCAAGGTGCCAGCAGCCCCCAGGCCAAGGGACAAACACCATCCCAGCAAAGCAAGTCGCAACCCCCTGGGGACATCCCAGCGGGGACAGACCACCCTGTCGTGTGGCTGCTGGCTGGTGACCACCTGATGCTCAGCCCCATGGCAGGATGGGTGATGGGGTGCGGCGTGGACAACCTGGTGGGGATGAAGATTGATAGGGATGGAGGTGGGAGAGGAGGGATGGATGCAAAGGGCTAGGGAGATGCAGGGAAGAGTGGAAGTGTCCCCCCCCACCCCAAGTTCATGTTCAGCAGACGGCCACTCACCAGGTAAGCAGGCCTCAGAGCACAGTTTATTGTCCAGCGCTTTCACGTGTGCGATGCCCAAGTCATTGTTATTGTCACACCTCAGACCGAGGAAAGCGCCTGTCCTCGGGCCTGGAAGGGAGTTAAGGCAGTTAACGCCGCGGCTCGGCGCTGGGGCTTTGCTGGTGCCTTTGGAGCGGTGGGGTGGGGGATTTTTCTGGGGCTTTTCCTCTCCCCTCCCCACCCTTTAAAAAAAAACCAACAAGAACAACAAGAACAACAACAAATAGATAAAAATGGTGCCTCTAGGTGGGAGAGGGTGAAGAGCGGACAATAACGCCTGGGCACAGCCCGAGCTGCTCCTTTTCTTGTGCTGGCTGTATTGGAGGGCAGCGAAACAGCAACGATGCAGTGCTGGGCACCGGCACGCGTGATCCTGCTCCTCCACCACCTGCTCAGGGTTTAACCAAGTTTTTCCCCTGGCACAGACAACCAGTGCCCAGTTGGGTAGAACCAGGATGCGCTGGTACCCGTCACCTCTGCGACGCTGTCAGCACGAGTGCGAGAGCCACAAGGGTGTTAGGAGGAGGCAGCGACTGGATGCGTGGGGCAAGAGAAGCCGCAGCCAAGCTTTGCGGGGGGATGGAGGCTTTCAGGATTGAGGGAGATAACTCTGCTTCCTGGCATCACCAGTACAAAAGATCAGTCCCAGGTTCTGCCCTGCATCCATCAGATGCTGGCAACTAGAACTCAGGAGGGATGCTCCCAAATAAACCAGTAGCCCCACCAAGACCACGTGAGGGACTGTGTCTCAAGAAGAAAGGCTGTCCTATTCCCACAGTTGTTAGAGGTCCATGGATTATTTCCACCACCACCACAGGTCCTGGTTGCTCCCCAACTCTCATATTTGAGTCTCCTCACCAGCAAGAGCCTCCCTGCAGGGCAGAGGTCACCCTGGGGATGGGAGTTCCTGCTTTCCAGCTTGGCTGAGTGTCCGGGCTGGACAGGGGAAATGTTTCAGTACATTTCTGCTGAGCACAGGTGTGGGAAGAGGCACACAAGGAGCTTCCCTATTGCCCAAAGGAACCCAAGGCAGCTGGTGACCGAAGGCACAGGGGTGACCACATCTTCCCTTGGCTGTTTGAGAGCAAGGGTGAAGGCGAGAGGAGCCCTCAATGCAATGTGTTCACTTAAAGAACATTGAGGAGAGGCCAGAAATGCTTCTCTCAGGGAGGAGTTCTGCAGCCCCTTTCCATGGGAAGCCCAGTCACTAAGGGGGAGACTTGCTGATACCAAAGGAAAGATCTTCTTGGCGAGGGGAGAACTACAGAGCTGCTCTTTCCCACTTGTCCCATTGGAAGCACCACTGGATCTTACACACCAGCTGTCACCTCTTCACACCCCACACCATGCTCGCTGGGGTCCCCTAGGCTAGCTGGCTTCTCCCATGCACCAGAGATCAACCCACCCATAGGTGGTCCCACTGTGATGGGCATTTCCCAGCCCTGGTGACCATGGAGTCACCACCCAGGGCTTCCACAGGGGCAGGAGGCAAGCTGAGGGCAGCAGTGTCTATCTGGGGACAGCAGTGCCTGCTGTTTGCTTGGCTGCCCACTGGCCACATCAAACTGAAAGCAAAGGGACAACGACAAGGGGACAAGGATGAGGGGACAACAACACCCAGGGCCTTTTACCGTCTTCCTGCGTGGGAGAGGCATCCTCGTCCTCCAGCATGTCGTTGCCCTGTGGCACAGGTGAAGGCATCGAGTGTTAGCAGCCCTGTGGCACCCCAGCACCATGTCAGGGCTGTTCCCACATCTCTTTGGGTGAACATCCCTCACCCCAGGGCTTCCACAGACTAGGAAGATCAGCCTGGACCATGCCCAGGTTTCCAGGGCAGCTCCTTCCCCAGGGGAACATGGTTCTGGCCACCCAGCTGCACACCCCACAGACACCCATAGCTGAGTGCCAGGTGGCTCCACAACTCCTGACCCCTTGCAGGGCGGTTGTGGTTACCTCGGCATCACGCTCCTCAGCTGAGATGCTGACGAAGTTTAAATCCAGGGACTCCACTGGCGTCGACTGTGGGGAGAAGGTGGAAAAGATGGAAACCAAAGAAAACCCCAAAAAAACATCTGGTGCTGGGGGGTCTAGAGCAGAAGTTCCATGCCAGGGGGAAGCTCTTGAACCTGGGGGTGATGGCCACCATCAACCATCCCCCAGCCCTACCTCTCCTTCAGAGGCTGTGGCGCTGGCGACTGCAGGTGAGGGCAGCATGTCCCCTTCCTCCTCCTCCTCCTCCGTACCAGGAGCAACATAGGAGCCGGACATGGAGGAGACTGTGTCGGTGCTGAGCTGCGAGTGCTGGCTCTGCGAGGAGGCCATGGACATGACGGACTGGGCCAGGCTGCTGCTCACAGGCTCTGGGGGAGAGTGGGGGCTGAGCGGGACCTCTGGAACCCCCCAGCCCACCTGAGCAATTCACAACACAGCACCAGTTAATTGGACGTGGGACTAATGAGGAAGAGCGGGGTACAGAGTGAGGACCCACTGCATGGCAGGTGGTGTGAGCAGCAGGTCCTTGGCGCTCACAGCCCTCCACCTCTGGATCTATGGGGGACAAAGCAGAGGCGACACCCTGGAGCTTCACACAACGTCCACAGCAGGGTAGGAAGGGGCCAGGCAAGCCCACTGTACATCCCCCCCTGCCGCAGGGAGGGCCTGACCGTGATGCTGCTCTCCAGCCTTGCCAACACTAGCAGACCCCTCAGTGCCATCATGCTGTACCTTCGGGGGATGAGATGGTGGAGGAGAGAGGAGTCCCAGTGCACGAGGACTGGTCGATGGCTCCTGAGGATGACAGGGTGAAGTTTTCGCTCTCTGGTGTGGCACCACATTCCTGCAAGAAGAGCCAATGAGGAGGATGGGCTGGGGGGTATTGGGCAGGAAGGGGTCCATCTCCCTCAGGCATCCTCATGGATGGAGGGAAAGCCAGGCGGGGCAAACCCCAGCCAGACTCCCTAGTCCCAAACCTCCCCCAAACCAGCCACCCCTTGCAATGGTTCATCTTGTCCCCAGCATGCTCCAGAGCTGTTGCTCACCTCCTCGCAGCGGGCAGGGGATCTCCTCCTGGGTGTCCTCAGCTCTGACTCGGTGCATGACTTCTCATCTTCCTCTTCAGGTAGGATGGAGGAGTTCTGTGAGACAGACCTGGGAGAGGGCAAAGCACTGAGCTACACCCTAAGCCACCAACCACCCCCCGCTGCCTCTCACACACAGCCCAGTACTCACTTGGAGAGGCTCTTCTTCAGCCGGAGCCCCGGGGGACCACAGTCCGGGAGCCGCTCGAGGGGCGAAAGGGCTCGCAGAGCAGGCAGGGGGCCATCACTACCATACGAGGGCAGGGACCCTGCACCAGGGGGATCTCCCAGTGCTCGCAGCGGCAGGGCGGCTGGAGAGGGTGTTAGTGGCCCATTGAGGGCCTCCAGCAGTGAGACCACCTCATAGCCAGGGGGGATGTTCTCTGAAGACTGGGGAGAGGGAAGAGATGGGCTGAGAGTCCCTCCACCATGGGTCCTTTCATGGTATCCACTCCCCTGCACTGCCCCTGGCAGGACTGGGATGCCCCAGGGAGGAGCCAGACCCCAAAGAACAAACCACTGGCACCAAGTCCTAAATCCAGTGGTTTTCCACCTAACCGAAAGCCCATTTATTCTTTAAATGATCACACCCTGGCTCTGTGTGGCCCCAAACCTGCCCAGTGGGGTGGAGGGTGCTGGGGTCCCACAGCTGCTGGGAGGGCCAGGCTGGGTCAGGCACTAACCGAGTGCTCTTCAGAATCGGAGGTCTGTGAGGCAATGATGGGGTTGAAGCTGGTGGGTGACAGGGGCCCCAGCTTTTTCCTCATGGCTCTGATTTGAAGTAAAGCCCGGAATGCTGCAGCAGTGGAGACAAAGGGTGGGGTGAAAACCAGGTGCTGAAAGTTCAACACTCCCCTCACCCCCCTCAAAATATCACCCTGTTACTCTTGAGTGGCTTCCCCACATCACTGCATACAGGGCTGGAGGGATCTGATGATGGGAGATACCAGAATGCCCCCCAAAAGCCAGACAACCACTCCCAGAGATGCTAACTACCTCCACTTGGGATTCCAGCTACCCCGTAGATGTTTGCAATCCTCCCCAGAGATGCCAGACCCCTGCCTGAAATGCCATCCTCCTCCCTGAGGTGCCATCCCCCACCCCGAGACGTTTGCCCTCTCCCCAGAGATGGCAGCCCCCCAGTCTTACGCAGCCTGCAGATGGGGCAGTTGTTGGCCTGGTAGCGCAGGGTGTCAGCACAGGTGTTGCAGAGGCAGAGGTGACGGCAGGGCAGGATCAGGGTGTCACGGACGTCCGAGAGGCAGACAACACACTCGGCACTGTTATCGCTCACCTCATCCTCGGCCACCTGCCCACAGGACGGAGGGGAACCATTCACCACCCTCCCCATGGGATTACTAGGGATGGAGGGGAAAGGCTCAGTCTCCTCAGCAGCTCCAAGGCCCACACGCAGTGGCAACCCCAAACACCTCTGAGCGTGCTGCTCTGAGCTCCATGCTGTGCCCTGAGCAAGTTCTGGTGGCCAGTGCTGTGCTGGGGGAAGGCGATGAGGGAAGAGCCCCGTGGCAGAAGCTGAGGGCGCTCACCTTGGAGTCTTGTGTGTTGTACTTGTTCTCGATGCCATAGATCTCCTGCAGGAGGTAGCTCACCCCATCCACCTGCAACCACAGAGGAAGGGCTGAGGGCCTGAGATCCGAGCCCCATGCAGCCCCTCCACGGACCAGCAGTTTCTCTGTGCATCAGCGCACCCAAAATCCCCCTGAAGAAGCCCCTGGGAAGGTGGGAGCAAGGCAGGGAACAGGTGCTGCCAGCACTGGGACTTGGTGCTGCCCTCCCCAGGAGATAACACTCACCACTTGCTTCTGCTTGAGGGGCTTCACGCAGAAGGTGCCATCGCTATGCTGGAGGGAGGAGAGCACACAGGTGGGCACCAGGGCTGAGCACCCCCAGGTCTGTCCTGCCTGAGCAACCCCCACACCCCATAGCAGTCAGTGCTCCCTATTCGCTCCCAAACAGCCCAGTTTGCAGCAACCCTGTTGTTTCCCTGGCACCCTGCACCAGGCAGGAGCGGGACATCACATCACATCACAAGGCTGGACCCTTGCTGGACTCCAGAGAATGGAGTTGAGGCCTCAAATGGCTTCAAACCAAGGATTTGGGAGATATTCACAGAATTTCAGAAGCAGCCCCAGAACAACCCCAGCCCAGCAGCAGCATCCCGAGCCCTGTGGGGTTTCTCCAGGCAGGGTGGGAAAGGGCAGGACAGGGAGTGCAGTCCCAGCTTGGCACTTACCTTCTCGAAGGTGGCCAGCAGCACATGGCTGTGCCCGATGTGCTCTGCAAGACACAAAGGGACAGGCAAGGCTCAGGGACTCAGGGGGCTTTGGAAGGACACTTGGGGCTTGGCAGCAATAAGGAGGAGCAGGAGGTTCTGCCAACTCAGTGCAAAGGCTAGCACTGCAGTGCTGGGCAAACCCAACCCAGCAAGGAACCCCTCCCCTCTTCCTCACCCTCTCCTTCATCCACCACAGCATGCACCACCATGGGGTACACCTCACGGTCCAGGTCAAAGCCCAGCTGGAGAGAGACAGGACAGGCTCGGTGAGATAGGGCAGTGATGGAGGCTTCACCCCACATCCATAGCCGAATGCCCAGGGGGACCCACCTCCTCCTCGCTCCACTCAGAGGGGTCCACGGTGTGGGAGGGTACGCAGAACTGCTGGCACACCCCACGCTTGTAGTGCACCGTCTCTGACTGCAGGCTGTTATCCCGGGGGATGTAGCTGTCCCAGGAGAGAAGGCAGAGTAAGAGGCACCACAGTGTCCCTGCACTCAGAGGCATCCCAGTCCCCCTGGCTCATGGGGATGCTGGGATGGTAGGAGAGAGGGCAGTCATTCCTTGTCATCCAAAAGGGGAGGGCAGAAGTCCTAAATAGCTTTAAAATAACCCCTGAGTAGCCACCATGAGCCAACCTTTCAGCCAACCTGGTGGGAACTAGGAGGTGCAATGATTAGTCCTGGTCACAGCTCTGTCCTGAGGCAGCAGGACAGGATGGGGAAGAAGGTGCTGGGGGCTGGCAGGGACCTGGTGGTGGCACTTGGGAGAGGTGAGGAACTTCCTTGCAGCCTCAGCATTGCTGGCAGCCACCTCATGCCCTGAGCAGAGAAGATGCTCTGGGAGCAGAACCCAACCCCTTGGCCAGGAGGACACAGTGAGCTTCAGGGGAAATACAGACACCCCAGACTGGAGGTCCTCACCTTGCCACCCCATTGTGAAACTCCTCAGTCGCTTGGTAGTAGATGGTGATGGCCACACGTGTGTCCGTGTCGAAGGTGAACTCCACGTTGTAGTGCACCTTGGCTTTGCTGACTTCTTCCCCTGGGGTCTTCACCTCCTCTGAGCACCTGGGGGGCACAGAGGGTCCTGAGAGATGAGGGATGGCTTGGGGTGCATCAGATCCACCCCTCAGCAGAGTCATCCCCCTCCATCCTGAGCAACCAAGGCACAGCAGGAGGGTCCAGCCTGGCCAAGGTCACGCTCATGGACTGGGAAGTGCCGCAGATAGATTTCAGCTGTAATCCTGAATCTCCCAGCCCAGCTGCAATCCCCAGCCTCCCTCCAACAAAGCCTTTGGAAGAGAGGGAGGAAAAAAGAGCAAAGCCCTTCAAAGGCATCTCTAAGCTCCTTTAATCCTGCGGCAGAGCCAGCACAGCCAGTGCCAGCATGGGGAAACCCACCCATGCCAGGAGGGAAATGGGCAACAGCTGGTCCCCTCCACCTGCCCATGCCAAGACTAGAGTATTTTCATGCTCATCACCCCCTGGGAGCACCCAGCCAGACCCTTCCCTCCCCACAGGGTGCCCAGCCCCACCTTTCCCTCTCCCCACAAGACTCACTTGACGAGGCGCAGGGTGTCCTTGCGGATGTTGATTAAGCTCCGGAGGGTCTTCACGGGTTCCTGAGGAGGTGGAGCAGCGTAAGGGAACTAGGATGAGAGAGACAGCAGTGAAGGCAGACGCACACAGGGTGGGGGTGTTATGGCAGCTGCGGACCCCCCTATGACCTGGCCTCAACCCAACACCCCATATGACGCAGAGTCCAGTGCCAGGCTGTGCGTCCAGATGGATGCTGAGCACCCACAGCTCCCACTGGCACTTGGCTAGAGCCCCCTCCCTGCCCAGCAGCCAAAGGATGGGCACTGATATCCCTGTTTGGTCCTGAGGATGGGTGGGATTTGAGTGCTGGGGTCTCTGCCAGTCCCATGCCCAGAGCAAGGAGCCAATGGGGTGGTGGGGCAGGACCAGGAGGGCAGCAGCACTGAGGGAGAGGTGTGGAGCCACCGTCCTCCTCCAAGATGTACCTGTACTTTCTGCTCCTTCTCACCCACCACAGCAGGTTCAGGGCTTGCTGAGGTGAGGGGACACCCTCTTCCTCAGCTCTGCTGTCCCAAGGGGGACCAAGGGCACCAGTGAAGGGATGTGGGACCCATCTCCCCATTGGGAAATACCCAGGAAGGGATCGACACCCCACACCCCACACACACTCCCCCCCGGAGGGACGACACAGACACCCACTGGAGCGGCAGAGGCTCATCCCTGGAACTGTCACCACGACTGAGGGGACAAGACTGAGCTGATGGTACTTGAAGGTGCCCTGAGGGGAATCAGACACCCATTTCCCAGTCCCTGGCGCCCTCACGTGGGAAAGTCAGTGCCACCTTCCCCAGAGCCATCACACACCCCACACACACTCCCCCCCCTGTCACCATCCCAGTACCCAAAGCCCTGCAGCACAGACAGGGCTGCACCACTGCCCTGTCTGGGGATGCAGGCACAGAGCTGCACCATCCCTCCCCTGCCAGCCAGCCCTCACCCCTCTGTGCCCGCTCTGTCCCACAACTCTGGTCCCACCAAATAACAGGCTGAAGGCTGGCTGGACCCAGGGTGGCTGCTGGCACAGGGGGCTTTAACAAATGAATCCAGCTTGAGATTCCCCCCCACTGGAGGGAAAAGGGCAACCAAGTCATTAACCTGTTGTTAATGAGCTTAATGAGTCACAAGCCCTGAAACGGGCACCTGCAGATTTGCCCATTGCAGCTACAAGACAGCAAGTGCGAGAAGCCTCAGGGCTGGAGCCAGGCCCTGTCACGACATGCCAGCCATGTCACGATACACACCCTGCTCTTTAAATTAACCAGTCTTGCCTTTGCACTGCATGCAGCCCAACCCGTGCAGGGCCAGCACCCGGGAGTGCAAGCCTGTGCCCACCACAGCACGCAGAGGTGGGGAATGGAGGGGGAAGGCTCTGCTGGGTCCCCAGGGGGCAGCTCTGTGGGGCCACTGGGCTGGGCAGGATGGAGAAGGCACATCTCTTGCCACAGAAACAGCTTTGCTGTCATGGTTGGGCTCTTTTACACCCACATCTGGGCTC
>VZRI01008453.1:3305-36141 GCA_013397515.1 Upupa epops | reverse complement strand
GATGTAGTGTAACCTGAATTTAGTGCTGAGGAGTCAGCTCTTTGTTTTAGTTAGATTGTTGAATATTTACTGTGTGAATGAGATTAAGTGTTGCAAGACGTTGCATACTTGTTAAGGGACTTACCTCAGGCTAGCATGGGAGATAAGAAACTTGTGGTCGATAACGATGTCTATGCCCTGAGGCAAAGAACAGCTTGTGGCCACGAGATAACTATCTGACCATTATGTGGACGACGCCTGATCAGCAACTCTGCCTTAGCAGCACACTTAAATGCTTGCAAAAATGATTAACCAATCAGTACAATGCGTGTATGCCTTAAACTATATAAATATGTGGTGATTCTGTAATAAACTAGACAACTTGCTTGCATCAAGCTGTGTCTCCGTCTCTCAATCGCGGCAAATAGACCTGTCAGACTGACCACAGTTCCTGGCAAGGTTATGGAGCAGATCATCCTGAGTGCCATTTTGCAGCAGGAAAGGAAGGTCCTGCCTAACCAACCTGATCTCATTCTACAACTGAATGAGCTACCAGGTGGGTGAGGGGAAGGCTGTGGATGTGGTCTACCTAGACTTCAGTAAAGCCTTCAATGTGGTCTCCCACAATATCCTCCTGGAAAAGTTGGCAGGCCATGGCTTGGAAGGATATACCCTCAAATGGGTTAAAAACTGGCTGGATGACTGGGCAGAGAGTGTTTGCAAATGGTGCCCCATCCAGTTGGTGTCCAGTCACCAGTGGTGTCCCCCAGGGATCAGTGCTGGGCCCTGTTCTATTCAACATCTTTACTGATGATGTGGATCAGGGGATCGAATCTCCCCTTTGTAAATTCATGGATAACAAGTTGGTGGGGAAGAGGATACTGCAGAGAGATATGCAATGGGCAGAGGCCAGTGGAATGAGGTTTAATAAGGCCAGGTGCAGTGTCCTACATTTTGGCCACAATAACCCCCTGCAGAGCTACAGACTGGGGGATGAGTGGCTAGAGAGTGGCCTGGTGGAGAGGGACCTGGGAGTGTTGGTCAATAACCAGCTAAAAATGAGCCAGCAGTGTGCCCAGTTGACAGGAAGAGCCATTGGCATCCTGATTTTCATCAGGAATAGCATGGCCAGCAGGACTATGGACATAATTCTTCCATTGTACTCAGCACTGAATACTCCTTGAATACTGTGTACCCTCACTTCAAGAAAGACATTGAGTTACTGGAGTGGGTCCAGGGGAGAGCAACAAGGCTGGTGAAGGAACTAGAGGGAAGGTGTTATGATGAGAAGCTAAGGGACCTGGGATTGTTTAGCCTGGAGAAGAGGAGACTCAGGGGGACCTTATTACTCTCTATAACTACCTGAAGGTAAGTTATAGACAGGTGGGGGATGGGCTCTTCTCCCAGGCAACTAGTGATAGGATGAGTGTGCATGGCCTGAATCTGCACCAGGGGAAGTTTAGTTTAGATGTTAGGAAGCACTTCCTCATGGAAAGGGTAATCAGACATTGGAATAGACTGCCCAGAGTGGTGGTGGAGTTTTGATTAGTCTTTGTTGTTCTGTACTTTGTATTGTATATTACAAAGGTGCAAAGCTGAAACAAAGTGCTTTCACTTTGATTTTCATTGTAGACAAGAGTTGGTGTTTTTCTGTATACTAACAGAAATGTATATATAGTCAGTATAACCACAGAACAATAACACAGACTTGGGGACGTGTTGTTGGGTTAGTTGATAGCTGGCTGAATATAAATTAGCAGGGCATCCAAATGGCCCAGAAGACCAATGGCATCCTGGCTAGTATGGACCAGACTAGGGAAGTGATTGTCTCCCTCTTCTTAGCTCTGGTGAGGCTGCACCTTGATTATTGTATGCCATTATGGGCCCATCTCCACAAGAAGGCCATAGAAGTGCTGGGGTGTGTCCAGAGAGGGGCAATGAGACATGAACAACAGCAAGGTTTGTAACACCCTTAAGGACCACACCATGAGGAGCATTAACCTGCAGAAAAGGAGGCTGATGGGAGACCTTATCATTCTCTGGAACTGTCTGAAAGGAGGTTGGAGTGAGGAGGGTGTCAGCATGTTCTCCCTTCTCTTGTAGTCCAAGCAGGTTATAGAACTACAGGACACGGCTACAAGATACTCTAGGGCATATTTAGGCTGGATGTTAGGAGGAATTAATTTACTGAAAGTGTCACTGGAGATTGGAATATATGCCCAGGGCAACGGGGAAGTCACCATCCCTGGAGGTATTAAGAGCACATGTAGGGACATGGATTAGTGGTGGTCTCAGTGCAATGTTGGACTAGATGATCTTAAAGGTCTCTTCCAACCAAAGAGATTCTGTGATTCTGTATTAGTTTAAAATATGTTCATATTAACTTTTAAACAAGCTGTAATCTGGTTCAATATGCACAATGAACTATTTCTTTCTGTTTACTTGAAGCAGTTAATCTTACGATGGAAAAACCAGATTCAGCAAATGAGATTTTAAGAAATCTGGCTTTTGCAGATATGAGACCCTGAAACACCTGCTCCTGCAGCATGTCTGAGTATGAAAGGCTGATCAAGCACTATGTTATTATTTTTAGCCACTGCACTGCTGAGATTATAAAATCATACTGCCTTACCTTCAGACCTCTATGAAATTTTACATCTCAAGGGTTTCTCAATGCCCCTCTCGGGACTTCAGGATGAAGGTCCTTTAGGACCCAAGGACCCTTCAGTCCTTGGGAAATCCACTTAGAATATACTAATGGGGAAATTTGTGGATGAAGGCTTTAACTACAGCGAGCTCTTGCATGAGGATTACTAGGAAGAAATAAGCTGTGCATTTTTATTCCACCTTGCACATAAAAATTCAACTTGTGGTACTGAATGTAATTAATCAAAGTATTTTTTCTTATTTCCTCAGCTTTCTAAACCCATGGACTCAACAGACTTTTAAAGGATAAACAATACTGTGCTGGAGCAGCAGGTTTATGAATGCACAGAAGAAACAGGTGCAAGGAGGAAAGAAAGATGCTGAGACGATATGTGAAACTATAGCGTCATATATTGTGATGCTTTTTATCTTATGCCTTTGCTGAAGGATAAATCAGATTTCATGCTGACCTTTGTGAATCTTAATAATCTTTCAAGGCATGTCCGTAACACTGTTTCCTATTAGAATAAACACAATACAGAAAACATAAATAATGTCTTGAACATTGCAGAGAACTTCAAAAGATGTAGAGAGTAAAAGCCTTGTGATTTCTCATAAAGGCATTTTCTCTTTGTTGTTACTGTGTGTAATGGTGTTGAGAGAGTCTAAATCGTTTTGGGATGTTGCCTGTAATTCTAGCACAACCACCAGCTCTCACTGAGAGTCCAACAGGCAATGAAGCAACTTTGCTAGAAAGAAAACAATTTCTTGAACCCATCACCAATAAGAAAGGGAAAAAAATCCAAATAAGTAAAAGAATCTAAAAGGTAAAAACGAAACTGTATCACAATGCCTTTACACACACTCTGAGAGAAATAAGAGACAGCTAACACAGTGGTCTTTGGCCTTAGATGAGAGCTCTGGGCAAGAGAGTGTACACCAACACACATAACCACAAAGTCAGCACACCCACACACACTTGCACTCCACTTTACAGAAAAGAAGGGGGGGGCGGGGATACAGTATGCACAAAATATACATTTTATCATTTTATGCTTGTGGAAAAGTTCCAGTCCTCATACAGACATCAGCCTTCTCTGACATCTCTAGCATACTTCTAGCTCTCATCAACTTGCGGCACTTCTTCAGGCTACAATAGCATGAGATGCAGAGGATTCNCCACACACACTTGCACTCCACTTTACAGAAAAGAAGGGGGGGGCGGGGATACAGTATGCACAAAATATACATTTTATCATTTTATGCTTGTGGAAAAGTTCCAGTCCTCATACAGACATCAGCCTTCTCTGACATCTCTAGCATACTTCTAGCTCTCATCAACTTGCGGCACTTCTTCAGGCTACAATAGCATGAGATGCAGAGGATTCCAAACTCTATTTGCCAAAGGCTTAGGAGATCAGTACTTGTGTTCTCTCTTTCTCTCTCTTATTAGAGGCTTCTCTCAGTCTGTCAGTGACAGAGTACACAGGATCTTTGCCAACCTGGTGGAGACAAAGCCAACAGGTGCTGGTCACATGAGGCCACGCCTGTTATGGTGAACAGGCCTGCCTCTTCAGGTCTTCTCCAAGGGCGCTCTACAGGACCTCTGCAGAGCCTTGTGTAGAGACTCTTTCTTCTCCACTGTGGTTAGGCACCAAGGGAGGTAGAAGGTTAAGAGCTCATGTCTGTCTGACAACTTCAAGGCCNCCACGCCTGTTATGGTGAACAGGCCTGCCTCTTCAGGTCTTCTCCAAGGGCGCTCTACAGGACCTCTGCAGAGCCTTGTGTAGAGACTCTTTCTTCTCCACTGTGGTTAGGCACCAAGGGAGGTAGAAGGTTAAGAGCTCATGTCTGTCTGACAACTTCAAGGCCATCAAGCTGTAGAAGCATCTGTGGAGGAGTTCCCCTCTCTTTGGCCCACTGCCAGGAGCAGGAAAAAGCTGGTGCTGGCTTTCTGCATTTGTGTCCTCAGAGAAAGAGGGGAGTAGTGTAATTTCACCCCCATCAAAGGGGTCTGCAGGTGTGGATAGCAGCTCGTCTCTTTGGCCAGAGTCCAAAAAAAGGTCTGCTGTCTTTGTGTTTGAGCCTCATGCAAAAGAGGGCTGTGGCTACCCTTGCAGCAGAGCTGCAGCCAGGCTTAGGCTCTTTTGTGTTCCACCCTTTGGCGTCAGGGCTGTTGAGAGCCATTGCTTGCTCCCCCCACCACCACCCTGGAGGGGTGGGGGGGAGCTGTCTTCCAGAGGACCTCTCTGTCTCTCAAGACGTATCAGATGAGAATCAGGAGAAAGATGGCGAAGATGAAGAAGCAGAAAGTACTTTCCCTTTCATAGACTCTGTCCGCCAATCACCTATAGAGTCCAGACACAGATGCAGGAGGTCTGCTAGAAAAGCTACCTGCAGCTTCAAAATCAAATGCTTTTTTGGTTTAAAAGCACCACAATTAACACTTGGAAATGTAATAATTTTCAAACCGTAACACTCTGGCATTTTTTTTCCATCACAAATTTTTTAATCATGGTGTTTAACACACAAATTGCCCTCTAGTATTCATTCAGAGCTGATGGCTCAGTATCTGTACCACAACCACACCATGTAATCTGTGGTAATCTTTTTTCTTCGTTGGTGAACAGTACATTCGCAGTGCAGTGTTCACAGTTGCTTCAAGCCAATACAGAATTTAGTTGTAAATTCATATTTAATGTCTTCTCAGCTAGAAGTGTAGTGGAATAATAGCTCAATAATTCACCTGTAGTCTCAGGTAGTGGAATAATAGCTAAATAATCACTTCAGAGCTTGTAGGAAAAAAATACTGCAGTCTACAGAGTAAGCATTGTGGTTGATGAATGCAATATGATCTTTACAACAGCAATGCAGATTCTATCCTCTTTTTACAAGCCTGTTTCACTGTGCTAGAAGTAGATAAGCCTAGCTTTGCTTCACATTAGCTGTAACAGAAAACCAGTTTTATCTTCAAACCAGTCAGACAATGCCTATCATATATTTCATACAGTATGAGAACTGTAGAACTTAGAATAGATTTAAATTTGTGTTAGAATCCATAGATCTATGGTAATAAATTAAATATTCTATGGAGTGTTTTCCTTTGTAGGTAAAGCAAAAAGTGTTAACTTGTATCCAGAGTTGAACAGCTACTTGGCTCTTTGTCTTTCATGCTAGACTCACAGAGGAAAAGCTAGAATGATCTACCACATAAAGTGTATTTCAGATGATTGCCTCAGCTCATTCTGATTCCTGCCACTTACATTCTTTTCAATGTCTCTGATTCTTGATATATATACTAACCTAATTAAAGTGATAGGGAATATTCACATTGAGACTGTCACTAGAACTGGTCATTTATGTGGTTAAAATATTAAAATACTTTATAATTCAAAAATGTCAGTGTGAACTAACAATTTACCAAACAAATTCCAAGATTGATTCATGGTCTATTTCCAGTGGATCAACTCTAACTAGGCTGAGGTTAAGAATTTAAAATCCTGAATATCGACCATTTTGTAAAAAATGAATTTCCATGAAATGAAGTTGCACCAAGTAAACAATTAATTTATTTTACTGAAAGAGTAAACAGAGCCAAAGTTACGACTAAGGTGCTTATGATCTCTGTACTGCTCTTTCAACTGAACTGAAATACAAAATTTTGAAGCACATAAGTAGCAGAAAAGATTTCATGTACTGGATATAGCCCCTTTTCATTGCTATTCAACAGTGTTCTATGTCATAGGAAAATCACAGCCTTGTTTTGATCAAGAACTGAGTGCATTGAGATGTATTCAAACTACAACTGTGTGTTTTAAGACCTGCAGTAATACTATGGATTATCAGACAATACTATGTCATCACCCAAGTTGTTGGTAGCAAGTCCTGCCCAGAGACTTATATGGACATTATCTGGAATGACTGTCCTGTTGCTACAAGCTGGGCAAAATTTTCTGACTGGGAAATGTCTGCTAACTGTACCAATGTGTGTGCGTCTGTATGTGACTGCAAGTTTTTCCTCTCCCAACCTATACTTCCTTTGGTCTTCTTCACATATTTAACTTAACATTGTCACATGATCTAGTGTATCTTTTCCCTCTTTGATGCATCAGGGGAAGGTAACTCAGAATGAAACATTGCATTCCCATAAGTTCTGTGCTATAAGATTCTCCAGATATAATTCTAATGTTTAACTGTTTCAGTTCAATTGTTTAAAATCATACCATATTTTACTCAAATGTTAGCTCTAACTTCCTACTCTAAATTATTACAGTTTTTTACATAATTTAAAATATTATGATTTTTAATATTTATGTAGACATATTTTTAAGCTGGGCAACGTAATTTTCAATATAAATTATTAACATGAAGTTATTAGCATATAATAAACATATTTCAAATATTCAGATTTTAGTAAACACATTATTCTTTTCCCAGCTGTCTCCTTAGTGCTATAAAGATTGATTGCTCTGCTAAGCAGATTATTCAATAATTCTGGAGTCAAATTCTTCCTGATTTAATGGAAACTTGACTGTAGCTCTGAGCAGTTGAATTAGTTCCAGATCTACTATTCAGAAAGTGGGTTTTCATCTGCAAACAAGTATTTCTTACTGTGGTTATAATAACAATTCCAAAAGTACTTAAAACTTCTAGTATAAACTTTCATACTTTGGGACCTATATAAGCAGCACATTTATGAGGAGACATAGGAGAGTTTTCAAAACAAATATAGTTTTATATTCAACTGGAATACAAAGTTTTATGAGTTGGAATTGAAAAACAAAATATTTTATGCCCATATCAATAATACTGTTTTCTAATAAGCATGAGGCTTCATCTCTGTCTTAATCCCAAGCAGCAGAATTTTATCACTGATATCCTATTGAGAGAAATATTTTATCTAAATTCTGCTCATGCTGTTTTCATATTCTTCTTCAGTCAGGTATACATTAAAACTTGATATACAGTCATTCATCTTTTATTGTTCTGTTAAAGCAACTCCCATTCAATGTTCAGATTTTGTAATTTTTTTACCAATACAGACACGCTTATTTGAATAATGCTGACGTCTTATATTCTTCTATAGGTATGTAATTATCTTCTCAACCTCTAAAAAAACCCAAAAAAGAATTAAAAAAATAGATAGATATAAAGATATGACACCTAATTAGCTCATAATTAAAATAATGCAGAGGCTTTTGGTACTCTGCACACAAACTATAGATCTCTGATTTTTTTCATGGCATTATGTGCACAGCATGTTCAAGTGAAAACTGAAAGCCCCATTAATTTAATGACTGCAACTTTGTGTTTAAAGTAAAACTTTATGAGATTTTTCAAGGTTCTCAAATACTAGTGGATTTGGAACTTTCCAAAAATACCTTTCTCTGCCCATCTTAATTGAATTACTGTCTTCTCCTGTGTTTGCTCCTACTGGTAAAACAGCTAAGCGCATGTGTCAATTAGGATCTTTAATAAGAAAAGAGAAGGTGACCAGAATCTTACAATGTGCTGAACTACTGTGCTGGTTTGAAAATTACCAAATTTTCAACTATTGGTTGTGCTGTTTTTATGCTGAAAATGCATTTTATTTTGAAGCTGGAGGTAGCTTTCCTAGCAGACCTCCTACACCAGTGTTCACCTTACAGTGGACAGAGTCCATAAATGGGAAGGTACTTCCTGCTTCTTCATCTTCTTCGCCATCTTTGCCTTTCTCTAGGAGAGAGCTCCTCCCAACCCCCAAGGGTGGGGGAGGGGTGAGAGGTGGCTCTCAAACCCCTGCCGCTGAAGGGTGGAATGCAAACTGTGGGGGTAGCCATGGCCTCCTTTCACATGGGAGTTTGAACACAGAGAGAATGTCAGGGAAGCCAAAGAGACAAGCTGTTGTAGAGGCATTTTACAGGGATACGGGATGTGACTAGACAGGACCTCCCCTAATGACATTTACCTGAGGGGAGTAGATGAAGTAGAGTAGGTATATAAGCAGACGCCAAGCGGTAATAAACTCCATTTTACTGGTCACCATATGGTGTATACGTGTAGTGATTGGTCCTGGTCGGTAATTGACCGGTTATGACGTAGTGCATTAGAACATGTTGCACCCAGACAGCAACAACACACTGTTCTCTGTACCTGCAAATCACCTTCTGTGGGGGTGACCCTGCAACCCTCCCCTCTTCCTCTGAGGGCTGCAATGCAAAAAGCCAGCATCAGCCCACTCCTCTTCTTGGCAGTGGGATGAAGAAAGGGGAACCATTCCACATAGCCATGCTACAGTTTAAATGCCTTTGAAGATGCCAGACAGGCATGAGCTCTTAACCCTCTACCTCCCTTGGTACCTAACCACAGTTGAGAAGAAAGGAAGGCTCTGCATAAGACCTGTAGAAAGCCCTTGGACGAGACTCTGAAAAGCCTATTCGCCATAACAGGTGTGGCCCCACGTGACCAGTGCCATGTTGGCTTTGTCTCAACCAGGCTGGCAAAGATCCTGTATGCTCTGATACTGGGAGACTGAGAGAAGCCTCTACCAAGAGAGAGAAAGATCAATCGTAAGTACTGATCTCCTAAGCCTTTGGCATAGAGAGTCTGGAATTCTCTTGTATCCTGTACATTCGAGGCTGCTATAGCCTCTCAAAAGAGCCTCAAGTTAAGGGGAGCTAGAAGTATGCTGGAGATGTCACAGAGGCCAAAGATCAATGTGTTAGCTGTCCCACATTTCTCTCACAGTATGTGGAAAGGCATCATGACACAGTTTGGCTTTACCTTTTTGATTCTCTTACTTATTTTGGTTTTTTTTTCCTTTTCTTATTGGTGATAGGTTCAGTAAACTGTTGTCTTTTTAGCAAAGTTGCTTCATTGCCTGTTGGACTCTCAGTGAAAGCTGGTGGTTGTGCTAGAATTACAGGCACCCCCCTAAACCAATTTAGACCTCCCGAAATCATTATAGCTGTGAACTATGAAATGAGCCTGTATGATCAAATAGTGTAGGAATTACTGTAGTACCACTGATTTGCAGTGGTACTGAAGTGTCTTTTGGGGACCAGTGTCGAGTATCACAATTGTAGGGATTGAAACCCCCTCAAAATTCTATAGTTATAACGGATTGATAAGGAGTCTCCTAGACTCTTCCTCATTTACTGTTTCATCCCTCCTTTTTAATGAATAATATTTATATTACTGAGAAATTTAATGTAATTAATAATGTATTTTTACAAAAGTACATTTCACTTAACTATCATGAAGTTAGATGTTTACCAAGGAGAGTATATAAACCTCATATATAACTTACCAAGGAGTGTATTATCTTCTGTCAATCTGTTTTGCCATTTAGCTATTTATTATGTAAATAGGATATATTAAAACACAGTTTCATTTGATATTTTATTACTGAATGCTGTTCACACAATCAGTGAATGGTTATGGTTGGAAAGGAATCTCTGCAGGTCATCTGGTCCAGTATTAATAGGGCCACTAAAAACCAGTCACCTGGAGTAGTTTTTTTTTAGTATGTACTAGGAGAGAGACTCTACAACCTACCTAGGAAACCCATTCCAGTGCTCAGTCACTCTCACAATTAAAAAAAAAAAAACAAAACAAAAAAATGTGCTTCATTGCCTCTTGTTCTGTCCCTGAGTGCTACTAAAAGAATTTGGCTCTATCTTCTTTATACACTACCTTGTTTGTGTACATTGATAAACAACTTTCTCTTCTCCAGCTGACCACTCACAGGTCTTTCAGACTTTTCTCTTAGGAGAGATGGTCCAGCCCATCATCTTTGTTGCTATTTGTCATTGTTCATATCACTCTGAGGAGTACAGAACTAGACACAGCATTCCATGTGTAACCTCATTACCACATAGGAAGGATCACCTCCCTCAACCTGCCAGCAAAACTTTGCCTAAGGCAGCCAAGAACAGTGCCACTAGTGTGCTTTACAACAAGGTCGTATTGCTGTTACAATTTAACTGCATAGAGTAGCATTTAAACTTTTTTAATATACTGATTGAATAGTGCATTTTGATATTCCAACAAAGGATATTTGCTGAGGCTTTAAATATGTCACTGCTAATAATAGCTTGCTTGTAGGCCTCCTGATTCATAACTTCCTGAATCAGGTTAATGATCTGGTCCTGTTGTCTGCACCATTCACACAACTTTTAATATATTAATTCTAATGCATTGTCTTCTAATTAATTACATTCACATAAAAGATAAAGTCTTGAAACCTTACTGCTTGATACCTGCTAAGAAAATTATCATCTTCATCTCAATGAATTAGTAATAAGATTTCAGTGTGCACCTAACACCTGGAATCCATATAGAAGTTTCAAAGCAGATCAGTGGTAGTGTATGCAGCCCAGATATTTCAGGGTTTTCATAGCTTCACAGCACTGACATTCAAGTGAATACCCTGTTCTGGGAAGGTAAAATGTTACATGGAAACTTGTCCTCAAAGAGAGAATTATTCAGAAAGATTACTCACATGTCTTCTGTTTGGATTATTTGCCTTAAACTCACATGTGTAAAAGATAGGGAGTAATTTTATTATAGACTAAATTTACTCAAATTACAGAAGTTATGTTAAATATCAGTAATGCTACCGTCTTGGCTAAATGTACAATCAAAAATTTGGTTTCTGGGTATACAGTTTATGCATGAGGCTGTGCCTCTTCTATGAGGGCCAAGGGCTTCTTGTGGGAGTAATGTCATAGCCCAGTTCTGGAGAATCCTCCCCTCTAAGTGGTTTACACTGTTTTTTTCCCACCCTCCTTTGTGCCCCAGGACTGCTCAACACACTGTATGCTCATTTGCATCTTTCTGTAGGTATAAATACATAAATATAGCCAAGTGAGAAAGTAATCCTAATTTGAGTATTTATTATCAAAAACTGACTTCCTAAGAAGTCATGAATAACATTGGAACCATGCACATGGTCACAGACACAGGGGAAAACATAAAAGGGTGGAAGCAAGAACAGAAATATGTATTCCAAACAATGATCTGCTTTCATAGTCTTCACTGTGAAATCAATAATGAGCATCTAAGTATAGACTTGGAATATGATGCTTGCTTCACATTACAGACAAAACCACATTGCTATAACATGCAAAATGTTGTCTTTATATTATAGACAATATTATTCCTGCCAATAGCTCGTTTTTGCTTATCAGTAGATATTAGATTTTCATTAATATCTTTCTTATTTTGTTATAACAGGGAAGATACCTGTTTACTTTTAAGAGAACTATTAATTTCTGCATTCTTCTACAAGCATAAAATTTGGAATTAATATCTGAATCCTGGCAAAACAAAAAGGTCTTTAAATAGTTTAAAGAAGCTTTAGTCACATGTACATCAAGGAGACAGACACAGCATAGATTATAGAAAGACATGAAAATAACCCTCCTTACTTTTTTTTTCCCTTTATAAAAAAATGCACAATCAGTATATATGTAAATTCTGTTACTAAAATATTCAGTTTAATCAGTAAAGTAGGCACAAACTCAACTGATAGAGTGTGCAGCTGAATCTGCGATAAATATCCAAGCATGAAGTATGAGTCATAAAGAAAGAAAATGCAGTATATCAAAATATTTCTGACTAGTATATATTAGCTTCAGCCAATTATGTAAATAGTAATATGACCTGAAAAGTGTAATAGTCATTTGAATGAGTTCAGTTGACAAGGAAATACAGCTTGATTACAGTTTGAAATTTAATTTCTAGGGTATCTGTAAGTTGCTGTCCTTCAGAATGACATTGACCAAAGCCTGTATTTCGAGATTCTTTCCTAGTGGAAAAAAATAGGACACAGGCTACTTCTGTCTTACATTGTTTCCTTCTGCACACATTACTTCAGCTGCTTTTTGTAATCAGTGACATAAATGTCTTTGAGTGCTTCTGTGGAATTAAAGAGAAAAGAAATCTTGATTTCTCTATTTTATGAAGAAACTATTTTCAGACAATATCACAGAATATTTTTTTCTACTATACATTTTGCTTAGTCTTAGACTTAGGGAAATTTCTTACATCTAGTAAAGTGAATGCCTGTCAGGTACTCAGTCTTAACTGAAACTTATGAAATGGTTTTGTAGACTTTTCAATGACAAATTAAAGGAATAGGAGGAGTAACAGTCTCAATGCTGCCATTCTTAACCATACAACCACATATTATGGTCATTTCAATAACATATTGCCACACCACAATTAATCAGAAATGAGAAAGGATGTGACTCAGGTTTGTGGATTCCATGAGGTTGAGACATGCCACAGGTCCACATAAAAGTGAGGTTAGTTTACTAGAGTTGCTAGATGCTAGATATTACTAGATGTTCTGAAAGAATAGAGATAGGAAAGAGGGAAAAGATAGAAAAGAGATAAGAGGTTAAATCACCACTGTGGACTGCAGTGGTGTCTGGCATGTTCCATCCTCCCCCTTGCTTCTCAGCTCTGCAACTCCAGAAAACACCTTGGTTTCTGTGGCCATTTTTTAATTAGTTACTCAGTGTAGTATGCTCCATGGATGGGCATGGTGGCAGTGCTAGGTCCTCGTTCATTTCCTCAGCTTTACAGATTTTTGATGTCTCCAGCAATCCTTTAATGCCTTGTCATAGTCACAGTCTGGGGGCATGGGAAGGTGATTGCCCATCACTGTTTGGGTCTCTCCTTTTACCCCTCTGCTGTTAAGGTGCACTTTTTTTAACCTGAAATTATGTGGGGGACTTTATTCTGAGGAACTCAGACAAAACACAGGTGAGTAAATTACTGAGATAGCCATTCCTCATGTTCCCACCACATAAATATATTTCTGCAAATACAATGCAAAATGGCAGTGTCTCAAAACCGGTCTGTTCTGTTCGCATCACAGAGTGAGGATCTCTTCACTAGGTGCAGGCCTTCTCATGTTACCCTGCTCACAAGTAATCTGTCAATCATTTGAGACATCTCCCCTGTTCTTAATCATAGTCTGACACACCTAAATTGCATAAATATATTCTTATGTTAAGTAAATTCTGTCTTAAAGATGAAACAGTTCAAACTGTCTAGAATGCATGTGCATTCTTTTGGAAATTATACAGGCATTAGAAGAACATGAGACTGAGATTCTTCAGAAAGTTGAGACACTAAAAGACAGCAAGCTTGTTTCAAATAACTCAAATTCTTGAGACTATAACTATCAAAATTGTTATTAGACATGACCTCTTTTAATTAAAATAAATGGAAATGTGGTTATTAAAATTAATAGGAATGGAAAAGTACCTTAGGGAAATAGACTTTTCTTTCTAAGGAAAGAGATTAGCAAAATTTAGTGTTTTTAACATAATTACTAAATACAAATAAAACATGTAAAACTAAAAGAATTGTAAACTATAAATGTTATAAATAAATTGTTGCATTATGCGCATGCAGGCTTGCGGGATGTGATGCAATAGGTCCTCTATTCTGCTACGTCAGTAAAAAAGGGGCGTACACAAAGGGCATGGGGTATATATGTGTACACCACGTGATAATAAATGCCCTTTGCTGTTTATCATATTGGTGTGCACCTCGGTGAGTGGTCAAGCTACGGTCCCTCAGAGGAAAATGAACAGATCATGTAATGTTCACTGAAACAATAAATAAAAATAACATTTTTATATGTTATTAGAAGTAGATATAGGAAGATAAATTAATTTCAGGAATTTTGTTAAGTTTTTGAAATTAAAATACATTTTCTTTGATTATTAAGGTCAGATTAATGTTTGTCTTTCAGAATATGTATGACATTTCTGAGCAGGATGGTATTTAAAATTAGTTTTCAGGAATGCATTAGAGTCAAAGTTTTACTCCTTTTGTCCTTAATATTTTGCTCTACTTGCTTCAACCTGAAATAAAAATATGTACATAATGAACCTTGCATCTATTAACACGACAATTTGAACTTGCTCTCATGGCTATTTAAGTTTGTCATTGTTTGAAGCCTTTGTGCTTNTCTCTCACCACTCTGGGGTAAATCCCATCTGGTTCCATGGATTCATATTAATTGTATTAATAAATTCCTAAGTAGTATTTTAACAAGTCAAATAAGAATCTAGATACAAAGAAAAAAAATATATATCAGATGTAGCAGCCAGACACGATATGTGAGAAGACATTAATAAGGCAAAGAAAGAGGAACACTCTATTTCAACTTTTAATATAAAAAGTATAGAAAGAAAGCAAATTAAAGCTTGCTATTTTACTTTATTGTCTCCATTATATATTTTTATTCCAACTATTACTTTAATTCAAAGTATTTCTAACATTGTAAATATTTATATAGTATTGCTATTCTTGATTCATGTGATACATGTTAAATAGGTTTATGGCACTTTCAGCTGAACATTTTCTATTTAACAAAGTCAATACCGGTGTAATTTTTCTAATGTGTTCCAGAATTTCTAATTTTCCCCAGAATTACTTGTCTCACAAGTACTTAGAAGTTGCTACGTCAAGACAACTACCCTAGTCATAGTTTGAAACCATATTAAGAAAAAAGTGTTTTTATTACAAGATTTTGTATCACTGTTTCTGTTTCCATGAAGATAAAGTTCAAACATGTAGAGCTAATAAGAATATTCTTAATAAAAATCTGGCCTTGAATTTTATAACAAGATATCCAGAAACTTTAGTCAAAATCCCTATCCCAGTCCCCAGCTTTTTGGTTTTTTTTTTTAAGATTTCTGTTTGATTTGTCTTTATTTATGCATTATTTACAATCTTCTGTATAAATCTAAAGGCAGTCAAATTACTTATGGGTGTGTGAACTGTTTGAACCTTTCACTGATGTAAACGTGAAAAGACAATGTATTTTATTCTATGACACCTTAGATTTTTTTATTTGTTACACAAATCCATAACAACTTGATCTTATCTTACATTCTAAACATTATGTTATTCTTATATAAGCATCTATTACAAATCAGATTACACACATTCTGGTCTCAAACATATACTCATAGAGGTTTAAAATGAGGTGCCTCTAATTCATGGTCTATTACCAGAATAAAACCCATCCAAGGACCTTGAGAAATTTGAGTGACAATTTTATAAGTTTCTGAAAAAAGGTATGGAGGCATAGGCTGATTGATATTGAGTTACTGAACTACAAGATGTTACCAATGAAGTAGTCTATTTGCATAGTATAAACAGTGTGCAGTAGTGTAAAACGTAACAAAACAGATATAAACCAGCTAGTGAAACAAATCATTAAGCATTACTGAAACATACTGAGAATCTTATTCTATATACTAGCGATCACAGGGCGTGATTTCACATAAAGTTGTCTTTTTCCCAGTTGCCTCTCCAATTTACTCTAATGTCAGACTAGAAATATTTGCAAAATTGAGACTGTGGGAAAAAGTTTACCTTGCTTGACAATGTACCAGGTAACATTTTTAAGTTTCTAGTGAAATAAATGAACATACAACTGTGCTACTGTATTTCAGTGAGCATCTATCTGTAAGAGAAATGCTTATTTTATAAGGTTTGTAGGCTGTTTTTAAGCTTTGTCATTTTATCACACATACCCTCACACAGGCACAGACATACACATACATATATAACAATATGCATACAGGCTGTGTCTTAAGAAACGTGTTTGGGCTGTGAAAATATATGATACTGTGATTCATGCAGTTCAGTGAATGGTTGGTGCATGTGGTTAGCTTATGTCTGCCTTCAGAAATCTTTCCAGCAACCACTTAACAGTAACTGCTGCAGTACTTAGCTGAATCTAGCAAGTTGTTCCCTGTGGAGTTTAAACATTTTGCCATGCAAAAATAGCATCACATCTTCTAGTTATCTCAAAGTGAACGCAGAGTATTTTTTATTGATGGGGGATATTACATAGATCTTGTGGTGTGCATTCCCACAAAGAAATTCAGGAGAAAGGGCCTGAGCTGGTCAATGTTCTTTTATTTCAAAGAATTTGGGACTGTATCACTCAACATGATAGTATCATGAGATAATATCATGTGTTTTATTCCCAAAGCAGTTATCAAAGGCATGCTTAGGCATTTAGTCATCCTCAAACATCTAGACAATTTAAGCTGGGTAACAGAGAGAACCCATGGAACAATCGGAATTAAACTAAGTTTATCTTATCTGATTAATGAATTATAGACTAAGACACTTACACATACTTTGTCTTTTTTCTGTATTAATGAATTAATAATGTTTCTCTTGTAATTACTATCTACCCTCAAAGGAAAAAAAAAAAAGCAGAAATAAGTGCAATTGTAACGGTTGTTTAGTTTTAAATTAGAACTTTCTTGTGCTACAAGAAAGCATGAAATGTCTTTCAATTCTACTTTCTTCTCAGACTACGAACAGTGAGACAGTGGTGCTGGGAACAGTAAACTTGTGGCCAGAGCACTATTTTTGCTTTTTTTTTTTTTTTTTGAGGTTTTAGAGGTAGACAGGGATTCCTAACCCAGAGCAGCCCAAGGGAGGAAGGAGAGACCCGACAGCATCTCTCATGGGTGAAGTCAGAGGATGATGTGGCTAGGAGTATTGAGGGCAATGGACATCATATTGCTGGATAGGCCTTACAGCAACATGACAACCTCTTCCGCAAAGAAGGAAAGGGTTCTAGCTCTTGGAGACTCACTTCTGAAGGGATTGAGGGCACAATGTCCAGAGTTGACACTCATCATAGGCAAGTCTGTAGTCTACCTGAAGCCCAAATCAGGGATGTCACTAAGACACTCCCTAACCTGGTACAATCAATTGACTACTACCCACCACTTATCTTCCAGACACGTGAGGAAGAAGCTGCATTTCATAGCCTGAGGGGAATGCAGAAAGACTTCTAAGTGTTGGGACAGTTAGTGGAAGAGTCTGGTGTGCAAATTATTTCCTCTTCTTTACTTCCAAATTTGGGTGAGGACATGGGCTAGAATAGAAGTATTCTGTCCATAATGCCTGGTTACAAGACTAGTGCTACAGGTAGGGCTTTGGATTCTTTGCTAATGGCAGGTTTTATAAGACACCAGACCTGGCAGGGCTCTCAGAAGGGCAAATGGGTTCTCTGACAGCAATTAGCAGGGCTCATTCAGAGAGTCTAAAACTAGACTTGAAGGGGGATGGGGTCATTGCTGGATGTGCACAAGTGAGGCAGCACTCTGGTATTGATGAAGAACATGAGCCCCCCCCACCTCCCTAAGGTGAAATCAGAGTGCTCATTTCCATCCCTGAAATGCTTGTAAACCAATGCATGAAGCATGGGGAATAAGTAGGAGTTAGAAATCTGTGCTCAATCAGGAGATTATAATTTGATGGCAATTACAGAGGTATTTTGGGACAGCTCACCTGACTGAAATGTGGGAAAGGACAACTATGTCCTTTTCAGGAGGAATAGATCAGCAAGGCAAGGTGGCGAACTTGCTCTTCACATGAGAGCAACTAAAATGCATTGAGTTCTGTCCAGGGGTGGATGAAGAGCAAGTTGAGTTTCTGGGTGCAGATTAAGAGGCAGACTTGCTTGGGTGATACTGTTGTGGGTATCTACTACAGGCCACCATATCAAGATGAGGAAGCTGATGAGACCCTCTACAGGCAGGTGATAGCAGCTTTGCAAGTTACAGACCTTTGTTGTCATGGGCTATTTTAACTACACTGACATTTGTTGGAAGACCTACTCAGCCAGCCATCCACAGTTCAGGCAGTAGTTCTATTGTTTTGTTGACAATCTGATGATGCAAATAGTGGATGAACCCACTAGGAGAAGAGCATTGCTGGAACTTCTCACTAACAAGGAAGGTCTGATTGTAGTACTGAAGACGGAGAGTAGTCTTGGTTGCTGTGACCATGAGATGGTGGAGTTCAGGATGTCATGGCAGGAACAGAATACCTAACACAATCACAACCCTGGACATCAGTAAGCCTAAATTTGACCTTTTCAAGCAATTGTTAGGGGAAATCCCATAGGACGGTACTAGGAGGTAAAGAGGCCCAAGATAGTTGGTTAACATTCAAGGACCATTTATTTCAAGCTCAAAATCAGAGCATCCCAATAGGTAGGAAATCAAGAAATGGAGCCAGAAGACCTCTGTGTTTAAACAAGGAACTGCCGGGACATGTCAAGAGGAAGAAGAAAGTCTATAGGCCATGGAGGGAGGGTATGACAACTTGGGATGATTACAGAACACAACTAAGAAAGCCAAGGCCTCCTTGGAATTAAACCTCACAAGAGAAGTCAAGAACAACAGGAAAGGCTTTNCTTCTCACTAACAAGGAAGGTCTGATTGTAGTACTGAAGACGGAGAGTAGTCTTGGTTGCTGTGACCATGAGATGGTGGAGTTCAGGATGTCATGGCAGGAACAGAATACCTAACACAATCACAACCCTGGACATCAGTAAGCCTAAATTTGACCTTTTCAAGCAATTGTTAGGGGAAATCCCATAGGACGGTACTAGGAGGTAAAGAGGCCCAAGATAGTTGGTTAACATTCAAGGACCATTTATTTCAAGCTCAAAATCAGAGCATCCCAATAGGTAGGAAATCAAGAAATGGAGCCAGAAGACCTCTGTGTTTAAACAAGGAACTGCCGGGACATGTCAAGAGGAAGAAGAAAGTCTATAGGCCATGGAGGGAGGGTATGACAACTTGGGATGATTACAGGACACAACTAAGAAAGCCAAGGCCTCCTTGGAATTAAACCTCACAAGAGAAGTCAAGAACAACAGGAAAGGCTTTTTCAAATACATAGCAGATAAAACTAACACTAGATGCAATGTGGGCCCACTGTTGAATAAGACGTGTGTCTTGGTGACAGGGGATACAGAAAAGGTGGAAATACTGAATACCTTCTTTGTCTCTGTCTATACTGCTGGAGGCTGTCCTGATGACTCCCAGACCACTGAGGCTCCAGAGGAAGTAAGGACAAAAGATGAGTTTACCCTGCTTGATGAGAACTGGATTAGAGACAAATAAAGCAATCTAGATGTACATAAATCCATAGGTCCTGATAGGATGCACTTGTGAGTGCTAAGGGCAATGGTGGAAGCCATGGCTAGACCACACTCCATAATATTTGGTAAGTCGTGGGGAAAAGAGTCATAATAAGAAGGTAAATACAGTTTCATCTCATATATAGTATTAAAAAAAAATAGAAGAGGGAAAATCTGAAAGGCTAGCTGTGCCGAGCCTGTGTAGCCCATTAATTAGATAAAAGAGCAATAATTTGCCTTATGCAATAATGCCTTATGAGATTGTATGGCACTGTGAATTTTGGATAACATTTCTGTCTATCATAGCTTAATGTCTTGAAGTCATCCAGATGAAACAAGACATACTTGTATGAAAGTTCAGGCATCTAGAATCTGCTAAGGAAAAATTACAAATAATTCAAGATGTGCTTTGAAATTCAAAGGACATATTTGATGAACTAGGATATGAATATATTTTAGAAATAATAAAAACTTAACCTAAAGGTTTGTATAACGTTAAAGCATAAAAGAAAGAAATATTGAGCCTCAAATAAAAATGAAATAAAATTCAGTTCAGAAAACAAATGTTTTCCATTGTGACTCACTGAGTATCTGTTATTGTTCTTAGGCTTTTTGATATACCAATTGAAATTATGACATATGCTTTGTTTTCAAATACTCATTGACATATGCTTTGTTTTCAAATACTCATTTGCATGAGTCATCATAGAATCATAGAATAGAATCATAGAATCATTAGGGATCATCTAGTCCAAAATCCCTGACACAGCAGGATCACATAGATCAAGTTGCACAGGAACACATCCAGGTGGGCTTTGAACGTCTCTAGAGAAGGAGACTCCACAACGCCCTTGGGCAGCCTGTTCCAATGCCCTGTTACCCTCACCACAGAGAAGTTCCTTCTGATATTTATATGGAACCTCTTATGCTCCAGCTTGCCCCTTGTCCTATCACCAGATGACCTTGAGAAGAGCCTGGCTCCATCCTCCTCATATATTTACAGACATTAATGAGGCAACCCCTCAGCCTCCTCTTCTACAAGTTAAAGAGACCCAGCTCCCTCAGCCTTTCCTCATAAGGGAGGTATTCCATATCCTTCATCATCTTCATTGCTCTATGCTGGACACCCTCCAGCAGCATTGTGTCCCTCTTGAACTGAGGGGCCCAGACCTGGACATGGTATTCCAGATGTGGTCTCACTAGTGCAGAGTAGAGTGGGAGAAGAACCTCTCTCCATCTGCTAACCACCCCCCTTCTGATTCATCCTAGAATGCCCTCTTGGCCACAATAGCACATCACTGGCTCATAGTCATCCTGCTGTCCACTAGGACACCCAGGTCCTTTTCTCCTACACTACTCACCAAAAGGTCAGACCCCAACCTATACCTGTGCCTGGGGTTGTTCTTGCCCAGATACAACTCTACACTTACCCTAGTTGAAATTCGTTCAATTTCTCTCTGCCCAGCAATCCAGCCCATCCAGGCCTCTCTGAATGGCAGTCTGCTGTGGTGTTGGTGACACCACCCAGCTTTGTGTCATCAGCAAACTTGCTGACATGCACCTTAATCCCTCATCCAAGTCATTAATGAATAGATTGAAGAGGACTGGTCCCACTACTGATCCTGGGGGGACCCCACTAGATACAGGCTTCCAACTACACTCTTCCATAAGTAGACTCTGTTCCATTAACTATTACTCTCTGGCTTCTATCCTGCAGCCAGTTCATGATCCACCTCACTATCCAATCATCCAGTCCACACTACCTTAGTTTGGCTGCGAGGGTGCTATGTGAGATTGTGTCAAATGCCTTACTGAAGTCAAGATAGACCACATCCACCACTCTGCCATCATCTATCCACCCGGTTATGCCCTCATAAAAGGCTATCAGGTTGGTCAATCATGAGTTCCCCCTGGTGAAGCCATGCTGACTGTCCCTAATGATCTTCCTGTCCTTGACATGCCTAGAGAGCCTCCAGTTTGTTGATGACACAAAGGTGGGTGGTGTCGCCGACACTCCAGCAGACTGTGTTGCCATTCAGCGAGTCCTGGACAGGCTAGACAGAGGCAAAGATGTTCAATATGTCTGCTTTCTCTGTATCCTCTATTTTCAGGGCACCCAGCTCATTCTGCAGGGTGGTCCACATTCCCTCTAGGTTTAGTTTTACTTGCAATGTATTTGAAGAAGCTCTTTTTGTTACCATTGACCTGTCTTGCAAAGTTTAATTCCAAGGAGACCTTGGCTTTTCTGGTTGCATCCCTACATCCTCTCACCAGAGCCTTATAATCAGCCCAAGTGACCATCCCCTCCTTCCATGACCTGTAGCCTTTCTTCTTCCTCTTCAGTTTGCACAGCAGCTCACCTCAAGCCTTCTGGCTCCCTTTCTTTCATTTCTTTCCTGTTGGGATGCTCTTGTGTTGTGCTTCAGAGAAGTAGTTTTTGAATGTTAACCAGCTATCTATCCAGATATCTATCTTTTTATATCCAAGAATACTAGATGTGCTGGCATTCAGATAATAGTGCTACAGAAATTGTCATTTTTTTGTTATCATGGGGTGTTATTGTTAGTACAGTTTTTACCACATGTAATTCTTATGAAGTGCTATTTTAGACACATTTCTGATCTGTTAGAAATATTTTTCAAGCTTCTAGCCAGTCTTTCAAACTAAAGGTGACAGTTAATATAAATAGCCTTTTTCTTCCTAATATTTAATTTAAATCAGTGGACTCATAAGAGGTCTACACCGGGTCATAGAGTAGCAAAGATATTACATTTAACCATAGTTTAATAAACCTATTTAGCCATCAGAATGAGAAGATAGAAAAAACAAATAATATACCATAATTAATTACTTAGAACAGGTTTTAATCTGATTTTCCTTGACCATCATCATCTTTTTAGTTCCTGTCAGTTTAATTTTGCCACATTCACCATTGTATTCCTAATGTTTGAGAAAATACTCCTTTTGTAACTCATTCTAATTAACTGTTATAGAGACACAGGTTTGTAAATTATGGAGTTGGCACAGACTGTCACTTTGAGGGACAACCTAAGAGATGTCATGGTAATTTACCTTTATGACATACTTTAGCCATTGATTGCTTCCCTAGGCTTTATATAAAATAAATAAATAACAATAATAAGTAGAGTTCACAACTTCACATGTCTGCAAAATTACTAGATACCACTAAAGTCACCATTTAACTAAGTATAATTTTCCAGTCAGAAAGACAACATACATTGCATATGACTGAAAACAGTAACGTGCACTCATAAAAAAAATGTCTGTGAAGAATGACAAGGCTCAGTGAAGAAATAAAATTTCAGAACTACTACATAATCATAGAATCATAGAATGGTGCAGGTTGGAAGGGACCTCTAAAGATCATCTAGTCCAACTCCCCCTGCAGTGAGCAGAGACACCCACAACTAGATCAGATTGCTGTCCTGGTTTGGAACAAATACATCTTTACAAAGAAAAATAAATAGAATAAAAATAACTTTAATAAAGCAGGTTTATTAAATAACAATACTAACAAAACCAAGACAATTCCCCTCCCCAAAACCCATACACTGCCAAAACATGACAGGTAATCCAGAGCAGGCATGGGCAGAAAGCAGCAGCAGGCAGGAGGTAACAAGGAACAGGAGAACAGCCTCAGTGAGATAGACGGCTATGGCAGTGCAGTCTGCAGGTTTGACAACTCTTAGAGACACTGCAGGGTCCAGGAACAAGAAAACTCCAATGGGGCAAGCAAAAGCAGAAGTCTGTGGTGGTCCAGAGAAGTCCAGAATTGGCAAATCAAGACAGCCAAGGAATCAAAATAAAATCACAGTATCACAGTATCAGAGTAATGATAAGGTTGGAAAAGACCTTAAAGATCATCCAGTCGAACCTAAAACCAAATAAACCAAATAATCCTAACATCTAGATCATGCCACTCAGCACTTCATCTCGAATAACCTTGAACATGTCCAGAGATGGTAACTCGACCACTTTCGTGAGCAGCCCATTCCAAAACCAGATTCACTCTTTCAGTGAAAAACCTTTTCCTAATGTCAAGTCTAAACCTCCCCCTAAGGAGCTTAAGACTATGACCCCTTGTCCCTGTCTCTCTTCCAGGGAGAAAAGACTGACCCCCACTTTACTACAATTACCTTTTAGATAGCTATAGACAGCTATAAGGTCACCCCTGGGCCTCCTCTTTTCCAGGCTAAACAGACCCAGCCCCATCAGCCTCTCCTCAAATAGTTGCAGAAAACCAATCACAAAGTTGAAAACAATGTCCAATCGTAGAGCCGAGAACTCCCATTCAAAAATAATTTCCAATCATAAAGTCGGAAAATCTCCCGCTTAAAAACCAGTAAACAAGAAACCTAAAAAAGTTTCCTGTTTCTCCGGAGGCCCCTCACCTCCCCACTCCCTCCCCAGCCGGCTTTGTCCCACTAAGGAAGGTACTAAAACCGATCATTACTACACTGAAAAGAAGGATGGAACAGAGGGGGTGATACACAAATTGGTTCTTTCTCTCTACATCAGGACGGTTCCCAGAGCCTTGTGCAGCCTCCTCTTAATTACCTCCAGGGATGTGACCTAATCTGAATAACCAAAAAAGTTTTAAAAGAAAATTAGAATAACTTAAATTTCATTTTTCTTTCGAGTTTTCTGAAACAGAGAACATTATAAGTCTATATAGAATTGTGCAGCTTGGTAGATATAAGATAATTGAACAGACTAGTAAAATAAACCCAAAATTTTCATAGCAATGAAAATATCACATAAAACTGTGTCTATGCAATATTTACAAGAGAGACTCTAAACCACTACATACTAATACTGTTGAACATCAGATAAAGCTATTTGTTTAAAAAAAGTTCAGGGAAAAAGGAATTTCTGTAACTTCTTTTTTTTATTGTGAGGCACCTACATATTTTATTGCCATGAACTTTATAATTATTATTTGAGTTTTTAATCTCACTGGGCCTATTGACAAACAACAATTAAGAACTGATTTCTCTCAGTGGCAGAATAATTCTACCAAATAACAGAATTAATATTTTCCTAGTAAGCGCTCTCAGAGGCAATATAATATAATTTCTTATTTGCCTAGATCATGTCCATAAAACAGAGACAAATGAGAATTATCACATTTTAATCCCTCAAAAAATGAGTCAAACATTTTTAACTGACATTATCTGCTTTCTCCTCTCTGTTTTGTCTCCTTTAACAATAAGAACCCACATACAAACAATAGCTTTCCTTTAAGAAAATTGCCTGCACAATTTCTATTTTCTGCAGAAACAGGTAATTTTCTTAATAAGAAGAGGTGGCATTTATTTTTCTGCTTGTCAAGGATTTTTTTAAGACAGAAAATATAAATGTAAATTGAGACTTCTTCATGTTTAATCCATTCTTTACCTTTCTCTTAATAGGTAAAATTATTTTTTTATTCTTGTGTTGGTAATTATATCTTTGCATTGTTGAGCTCAAGTGAACCTTATAATCAACATGTAAAAGAGCTGCAAGTGACAACTGCCAAAAAAATCTATAGTGTGAGATGTAGTATTATGATTCATGTCAAGGTAAAAACAATATCCCCCTTGTCATTGTGGAAAACTATTGAATCAACAAAATAAACAGTGAAACTCGCAGGACAAATGGTAAATAGGATGGGGAGGGGGGAGGCTGAGCAAAATCTAACACATGCAAAGTGTTGCAAAATATATGGGGAGCTAATCACTGTTAAGATTAGCCTAAGAACATTGTCTCCCTCCTTATCTTTGGATCTGGGGTCTCACCAAGAAGTGCAGATGTGAACAAAGAGGAGAACGATAGGAGGGGATCCTTTAAAGTGATAATATGTATGAAATAACATAAAATGTTGCTGCCTTTAACTGTAAGTTGTGTGTTGGTGGAGTGGCTAACTTCCCACACACCCAGGCACTGCTTGTTCATTCCTTATTACTGCAACAAATAAATCTTTTGTATTTTATCAAAGATTTGGGTGGCCTGTTGGATCATTTCTAACAATAGTTAGGTAAGACAGTGAGTTTTGACAGATGGGCAAAAGCCATGCCCCAGCTCTTTCATGAGGTTAGATTTACTACTTACATCATAGTACTCACCTCATCCAGGGTCTCCCTAGAAGCAACAGGGTTATTGTATGTCCCTAGAAGAACAATTAATTCTGGCCTTTAAAATACATTTTTCTGTAAAGAAATAACTTGAAGTGATCTTTCTTCAGTTGATAATACAGGATGCTTAGGCTGGTTACCTTACCTCTCTTTAGAAAATTGAGAGAAAGCAAGGTGCAGACCACATGACCCATTTTGCTATTAGCGGCCTTGGGGATTTCCCTCATTTTAATTCTTTCCCCTAATATATCACTGGTTACAAAGAATCATAGGATCATTAAGTAGTAAGAGACCTACAAGATCATCATATATTTACTGTGAGATGAGAGAACCTTCTCCTGGTGGTTGTCATTATACTAGAAGTCAACCTCCTTAATAGTTATCTCAAGCAACACCTGGGAAAATGGGCGAACAAGAGTAGTTCTCAATGAACCACTTTGACTAGCCCCTAAGTGTTGAGATTTCCTTAACAGCTGTGACACTCTAATGGCCTCTCTCTTGAGAAACATCCTGCTAGTAATTTACTTCCAAAAGTAGTGTTGCTTTCCTTTTGGCTTTGATAGAAGCATCATAGACTCAGCCAGGGGCAAGCAGGTTCCACACACAAAGGCACTTCAGAGATTAAGTTTCTTGTACACAGCTTCTAGTGTTTAAACTAGATCTTTATCAGGCCACTCATGCTTTCCTACAGTGCAGCACAGCATGCAGTGTATGCATCTAATTTAAGTCCTAGACAAACAGGAACTTTTAAGAGTGTCAGGTGCTCAGAGCTAGGATGCTAAGGAGTCTGTACATCTCCCATTTTCAGAGGCAGCTGAGGGTGCTTCATAACTGTCAGGAATTGCTCAGCAATTTACAAGAGATTAGAATTATGTTTTATTTTCTTTTTGTTTCTTAGAATTACATGTTCTCCTTAAGATATTTATTGCCTTAATTTGATAATTACTAACAATTTCAAACAGTAATGAGTAAAATTATGCCGCAAACCAAATAAAAGTTGGACTTTTAGATTAACTCATGTTCAACTGTATGTTAGGATTTAATTGCAAGGTAAAAAGGTGTACTTGGCAAAATGTAGCTGTAATTTGTGATTTCATCCTAAATTAAACCTTTTCTTAATTGATTAAAATAACTTCTGGCAGTTTATATTCCTTATTCTACCATAGATCCTAATCTCATTTTTAGGGAAGATAGATGTTAGAAATGCAAACATAAAGCCCTAAAGAACAATACGTAAAAGTAAAACCACCATTTCTTAATTTTGTAATAGATAAAGTAATTCATGCTTTATATCACTGTAAACCAAGCATGTCACATATTTGCAGCTACTTAATGTCTACCTCAAAGAATATTATTAGATTCTATCCAGATAGCCTTATGAAGTATTGATCATTATCATACCTCTATAATTAATGGGAAAAAATAAGAATTAAACATAATAAAAAAAGATATTACACTTAGAAATCTAAATCAGAGAGCTATATGTAATTTTCTGAGACATACATAATACAGTACAGTATGCCAAAAAGGTATTTTGGCATAATATTCTGTTTTTTTCAATTTTTATTTTTGTTGTTGTTAGCTTGTCAGAGTTCAGTAGTTTGAGACAGGGTTTCTATAGTAATGGTAAGTTTTGGCATGGCCCATGAAGAATTTTTTAGGAAAAAAACCTACCTCCAGATTTGGAAAGAACCGGACCGTGGCTCAGACAATCCTTGCCTCTGTGAATGAGTATGTTCAGGATGAGAAAAAAGTTTCCATACTTTTGGGCTTTGTTTTCAGAGAGTTTCTGGTTTTATTTTTGGAAGGGGGGGGCTGGGAGGAGAAAGCTGCATTATGGCCCAGCTTTGTGAAGAAAGGAGTAAGGGGAAACAGGCCTTACCTTAGAATGTGGTGAAGGTCATGGTGAACAGAAGGGTTTTGGTCTGAAGTCTGTGAAGTTCAGTAGCGGAGAAGGGTTGAGAGCAGCAGAAGCCAAGAAACAATACCATAAAAGCAGTTGTGAGCTGGAGAAAGCCCACTGTGAAGTGCTTGGCCTTGGCATCTGCACCCAACAGTCAGAGAAATGACTGAGGGATTGTCTCTGAGAGAGTCACAATGTTACCACCTATCAGGTCATCTTGTAATTTTCCCCTGATGTAAAAGGCTATAGCTCCAAGTCTGGGAATGTGCATTATGTCTTGTATTCTCTTTCTCTTTTGTGGGTGATGGGGTTTTTGTTTGCATTGGGAGATTTCTTGTTAAAATTCAACTTCATTCTTTTCCTGAAGTTGAACTTGTCTTTTACTTGTGACCATAAGTTGTGAGAGAGCCCTCTTTGTTTTAATTGTTTCATCTTAGCTCCAAAGCACTTTATTAATTAGGGAGAGCCCATTCCAAAGCTAGCCAGAGTGGACAACAGGTGACATACAGTCAATATTCATAATAAAAGAAAAATGTACACTGCTCAGAGTTCTTACCACACATGTTGGTGTCTTGATATACAAAATAAATACTGTAAATCTGTATTCAAAATATAAAAGAACAATATTGGTTTTTTGTTAATCACTAGCATAAATGTACATCATTCCATTGCCTAATCTTTCCAGAAATTGTAAATGGTATAATGCCAGATTATGCCTCGATTCTATAGATCAGAGTGTAGCTCAAAAAAATTGGATGTTTATAGCTAGATGCTGTCAACTCACCTCTTTTTAGAAAGCATAGTTTGTATATAAATGCAGTGAAGAAGTATCAGAAAATGTTGAAATAAAATGTATACCTATATTAGATAGAAATAATATCTATAAATGTCAGAAACATGATTCAATATATTTTTGTTTCATTTTCTAGGACTATAATAGTACTTGGAATGTGTAAAACATATAGCAGTTCACCTATTTCAGTAATAGGAACTCTTCAGGGAAATATTGCAATAGATTCTCAAATATAGTTGTGATCCCACTGTGCCACTCAGCTGTTACAAATGAACCATAAACCGAGCTGCAAATCACTGATGAAGGATTTCCTGTCTTCAGCACATTATGTTCTGGCATATATATATATATATCATTCCCAGGCATTATAGTTTTATGTCTTCACTAGGAAAATACAAATATTATGAGTAAGAAAGTTGACGGTATGGTCTTTCTGTACTTTATCTATTGGTATAAAATCCCTAGCAAACTTCAGAAACACCAGTAGAACTGGACCAAACAACTCAAATAATTGAGAACAGGATCAGATTCTTGAAATTTTTATTCCCTCTGTTGAATAAGACATAGGCAATGAAGTCCTTGTCTAAGGAGTTTTAGTTATATGCTTCCCTTGTTTTTTTCTTTTACAACTAAAGACGATTTTCCAATTAATTTAAAAAAGTTAATTACATAAAACTGCATAAAGTGCAAATATCAGACATAATTTGGGTTGGTTTTTAGCATTTGAATACCTGAGAGATTTGAGGGTTTTTTAATCTTGTCCAAGAAGATACTTAATTTAAACCCCCAAAAAAACCCAAGTGAGGCATGTGTTATAAAAACAGGTATGCTCTGTTCAGTAATCTTTTCTTATCAGACAGTTTATCGTTGACATAAATCATGGTTTTCTAACTAAATCTTTTCTGTTTCTTTTGAGATATTTCTCTTATTTCATTATAACAAAATCATAGAATGGTTTGGGTTGTAAGGCATCTTAAAGATCATCTAATTTTAAAACTCCTGCCACGGGTAGTTGCTCGAAGTCCCATTCGACCTTGTCTTGAACACTTTAAGGGAGAGGGCATTGAAGGGGTGATCCATGGTGACCTATGTAACTGCTTTTAGAGCTCTTGGTTAGTGAAATCCTAGTAAGTAGAATGACCCAGAATGGTCAGGTCTGGGGAGATTCTTTATTATTCCCAGAGTGAGATTAAGACACAAACGAGGTCAGATGCTGTAAAGAACAGGAGTTTATTAGTTTCAAAAACATTTACATAAAGGCAGGAAAAAAGAGAGAAAGAGAAGGAAAAAAAAAAAAGTAAAGGTGCAATAACTACCACCACAGACCTGTGGCATCCCGTCAATCCAAATTGACTTCACATCAGGTAGGGAATTCCACTGGATGCTGGCAGTCATGGTTTTCTTACTGAGGGGTCGCCACTTCTTCTTAAAATTGAATAGCATATTCTGAGATTTATTTTGTTTAGCCTTATCCACCACTTGGCAGTGGTACGCATGCCCAATAACATCTCTGTGGGGGATTTTTCTGACCCTGGGTCTGGGCACATGTGCCAGGGTAAGGGTACAAACAGGAGATGTGTGGTTTTGTATCAGACAGGTGATGTGTTGCTGCAGTGATGGTGAGGCAAACATCAGTTGAGGCAAGATGTTCCAATAATGTTGAGACACCTGTTACAAACATAGTCTCAACAAAGTATTTTACAGCAATTTACCTTTGACAGAGAAATGACTTCTAGCACACTACCAAGTAAGGAATCCTATTAGGGAAAGACTGCGCTGTTAAGAGAAGATAAAATGTACATTCCTAGATAAGGGGGAGACAAGGACAAGAATGTGCTGGTGGAGGAAAGGTTCAAAAAGAACTCACCGAAAACAACTGCCAAGTCTGTGCAGGACAATTGGGTTGAAAGTTTTCAGTGATAGAGGTTAATTAAGACCCCTACAGACCCTTATCACAATAAATTGCACAAGCCCAGATGAGACAAGACCTGATTTACATCAACAGCGGGGAAGATGTGGCTAGGTTTATAAAGTTTATGTTAGGCGTTGTAAAATTTCATTTATATGTAATGCTTTCCACTACATAAGCTGATGCCTCAGCCAAGTTCAGGGTGCATGGTCGTAGAGGTGTGAGGCCCCTGTGCACCTGCTGGCAGCAATAAATTACCTGCTAGAAACTCCACTGAGAGTCTCTGTTTTTTCTCCGCACATCAGCATCCACAACTCTGGTTCCAGTGTTTCATAACCCTCACAGTAAAGACTTTCTTCCTAATTTCTTCTTTCAAATGTAAATTTACCCTCTTTGAGTTAAAGCCATTACCCCTCATCCTATCACTATACTCTCTGATGAAGAGTACCTTCTGGAGCCACCTCTTCTGCAGGTTGACCTAGTCCAAGTCTTCAAAAGAGAGGTGCTCCTGTTCCCTTAGTGGTCCTCCTGTGGACCTGCTCATGAAAGTCCATTTATTTCTTATGCTGGGGGCCCCTGAGCTGAACACAGTACTCCAGGGGAGAGTATCATGATGTTGGAGTAGAGGGACAGAATTGCCTCCATCAAATTACTGGCCATACTTGGCCATACTCTTGCAACCCAGGATGCAATTGGTTTTCTGAGCTATAAACACACATTTCTGGCTCATGCTCAGCTTTTATTGACCTTTTTGGGGGTACAGAGAATTATCCTCAAGTCCTTCTTTGCTTGGGATTGTCCTAGCCCATGTTCAGAACCTCACACTTGGCTTGAACTTCCATGACGCTTTCATGGGCCCACCTCTCAACCCCTCTGGATGGCATGCCTTCCTCCAGCATGTTGACAACACAACACAGTTGTTGGCCACACAACAAAGGGCTTGATCAGTCTTTTTGGGTCGCTGCTTGCATTCTCAAGCTCACCAACCAGTTCTCAGAATTTACCAGGTAATGAAACAACTTTGGGGAAAAAGAAAGTATTTTATTGAACCCACACCCAGAAGAAAGCACACAAACACACAAACAAAGTGAAATAAACAAACAGAAGCTGTGTCACAGCCCCATTACCCATTTTCTGAGAAGATGGGAGAAAATACTGTAGCAGTCTTTGGCTTCAGCAAAGAGCCCCTGGGAAAAGGGGATAGAATCATAGAATCATCATGTCTGGAAAGGACCTCCAGGATCATCAAGCCCAGTCCTCATCCTAACATCTCCCTAACCCATAGCACATGGCCTCAAGCGCTATATCCCTCCAGGGGTGGAGACTCCACCATCTCCCTGGGCAGTCTCTTCCAGTGCCCAGCCACTCTCTCAGTAAAGAACTTCTTCCTAATATCCAATCTAAACCTCCCGTGATACAACTTGAGGACATTTCCCCTTCTCTTATCATTAGTAATTCAGCAGAAGAGACAAGCAGCAGTCTTGCTACAACCTCCTTTTAGTTAGTTGTAGTGAGCAGTGATGTGCAGAGAAAAACCAGAGACTCTCTCAGCAGAATTTCTAGTAGGTAATGTATTATTGCTAGTGGGTGCATGGGAGCTTGTGCCTCTACAAGCATGGACACCGAACTTGGCTGAAGGTTCAGCCTATATAGTGAAAACAATTACATATACATGAAATTAACCTATGCTTAGTACAATATTCATAAACCTAGCACTGCCTTCCCCACTCCTGACACAAATTAGGTATCCTCCAATCTGGGCTAGTGCAGTTTGTTGTGGTAAGGGTCTGTAGGGGGGGGTCTTAGGGAATGAAATAAATAACTTCCATTGCTGTAAACTTTTGACCAGGCTGTTCTGTGCAGACTCAGTAGCTACTTTCAGAGAGCTGTTATTGAACCTTTCCTCCACCAGCACATTCTTGTCCAAGTCATCAGACTGTCTCCCCTTATCTAGGAATGCACATTTCACTTTGTCTTTAATTAGACAAAGTATATCTAGCCCAGTCTTTTCCAAACATGATTCTTTATTTGATGGTGTCATTGATCAAGCTTTCCTGTAAAAGTAAATTGTTTACTAAGATTTTGCTAATCAAGAATTCTAAAGACAATTCTATAGTTCATCCCTTCAGCAGTAAGGTCTCCTCTCAGCCTCCTCTTCTCTAGACTAAATAGCCCTGTTCCCTCAGCCACTCTCCATTGGGCATGTTTTCTAGACCTTTCACCAGCCTCATTGTGCTTCTCTGTACCCACTCTAGCACCTCAATGTCCTTCTGATACTGGACACAGTATGCAAGGTGAAGGCTCATAGGTACAGACTCTAGGGGCAAAATGACTACCCTACTCCTGCTGGTTACACTGTTTCTGATACAGACCAGGATGCTGTTGTCTTCCTTGGCCACCTGGGAACACTGCTGACTCATGTTCAGCTAGCTGTCAGCCAAAACCCCCAGGTCCTTTTCCACCAGGCAGCTCTCCAGCCACTCTTCCCCAAGCCTGTAGC